>JAJTWR010000362.1:795000-827500 GCA_021613335.1 Whitmania pigra | reverse complement strand
TTTATTATTATTATTATATTATTATTATTATTATTATTATTATTATTATTATTTTTATATTATTATTATTATTATTATTGTTATTATTATTATTATTATTATTATTATTATTATTATTATTCATAACATCATCGCAACTGTGGTCATCATCTTCATCTTCATCGTTGTCTTCGTCATTTTAGGAACAGCAACTCATGTTGGAACTGAGAAATCAACAACTACAACACCAACTCAACAACGGCAACAACAACTCAAACATTGCTAACAACAACAACAACAGTCAAATCAACAAAGGTAAGGTAAACGGATGGATGGATGGATTGATTGATTAACTTAATTAATCTTTTATAAGCTCTTTTTTCATGGGTTAGTCATATTAATTGGTATTTAATTATTTTTCACTATGATCTCTTTTAATCCGATTTAATTGATGACGATCTTGGTGATGATGATGACGACGATGATGATGATGATGATGATGATGATGATGGGGGTGGTGGTGGTGTTTATGATGGTGATGGAGTATGATTATGATTATGATTGTGATTGTGGTGATATGGGTCCCTGTACTGATGCAATAAATACTGTGGTCTCCTTTCTCCCACAATCGATCTTTCCTCTCTCGAAATGAGATGATCTGCTTCCATTTATAGCTTCCAATTCTTTATGATGGATGCTCATTCACTTTATTCTTCTTCTTCTTGTCTTTTCAATTTATTTCCCGTTCTTTCGCCCATCCACCCATCCATCCATCCACCCATCCATCCATCCATCCACCCATCTATCCATCCATCCATCCATCCATCCATCCACCCATCTATTCATCCATCTATCCATCCATTCGTCCATCCATCTGTTTATTTATACGTCCATTCAATCCTCCAGGCTCTCAATCCGTGTCCAAATCGCCATCACTATCATCATCATGATAATCATCATCATCATAATCCTCGTCATCATAATCATGCCTTCCTTATGGCGTGTTTATAGGTAGGTTCTGAAAATAAATTGATGCTTACGTAATTCGTGGTTGGATGAATAGACTGATTAGTTTCAAGTTAGGATTAATAATAAGTTAAGAAAATAATTAATTATTAATAATATTATTATTTATTATAACCAACAATAGACAATTTGTCTTCATAAGCTCTACTATACATTTCTCCTATTAAATTCTCAAGCTAATTATTATAATTACACGATTAATTATTCATGATCTCTAATGAATTGATTGGCTCTTGGTGGTTGATTAATAAAAGCTTTGAATGAATTAATTGCTGCTAGGGTATTTAATAATAATAATTGCTGCACTACTGATTATTATTATTATTATTATTATTATTATTATTATTTTTGTTATTATTATTATTTTGTTACAATTTTTTGAGTAACACACATTTCTTTATGACTCTGTTATTGGTCCATAAAGGCTGCCTGCTGTTGTCCAGTGGTAAACCCATTCACATCAGCTGTTCACAATCTCTCAATCTTTGTGATGATGATAATAATAATAATAATAATAATAATAATAATAATAATAATAATAATAATAGTAATAATAATAATATAATAATAATAATAGTAATAATAATAATAATAATAAATAATTAGTAGGGGTGATACGGAGGTCAGTTGTGCGACGGAATCGTGATAGGTCGTTTATTAACTCCGTCCGTCTAGACGACCATAGTTAATGTTGTTAATGTCGGCCCTTCGTACGCGTCTGTTGTTCGTGTGTAAATGAAATTATAATTACAATTACTCTGCTCCTCAATAACTGTTATTATCGTTATAATTTTAAGGTTGTTAAATTTTATGTTAATAATATTTATGATGATGATGACGATGATGATAATAATAGTGATTTTTCCTTGGCTGCATTGATATATGTAACGACGATGATGATGATGACGACGATGATGGCTATGGTGATGATGATGATGATGATGATGATGATGATGATGATGATGATGATGATGATGATAATGATGCTGACAAGTTGTCAGGTTTCTTTGATGTAATAACGTTGGTTGCTCTTCTTTGTCTATCGGTTTATTCCACTGATTAACCCAATTTCCATGCCTCGTCGTCAACATCATCATCATCATCATCATCATCATCATCATCGTCGTCGTCATCATCATCATCATCATCATCGTATTTTTTGAACAGCCTGACAGGATCCTGGGCGTACGTTGATGTTATTATTATTATTATTATTATGCGTTATTCAGCCATTATTATTGTTGTTGTTTTTGTTATTATTATTATTGTTGTTGTTATTGTTATTATTATTATTATTATTGTTGTTGTTGTCTTTATTGTTGTTTCAAGAAGATTATTTAGTAGTTGACGTCATATTATCATGTATGTCATAATTATAATTATAATAATATATAATTATTACTATAATTGGTATAATTATTGATAATTATTGTTAATAATTATTAATTATATTTATTATTATAGTAATAGTATTCATGATGATTGATTGGTTGGTTGAGCTTTATGTTGTTGTTGTTATCCTCCTTTTTTTAAACTTTACCTTCGCTTTGATTCGTTTGGAAGGGAAAGATTTTAATTTTTAATGATTTAATGATTTGGGTTTCATTTTAAATGGTCTTTAAATAATTACTGTTTAAATAATTTTTAATGCTTTTAAATTGAGTTTTATTTTGTTTCAATTATAATTTTGATGATTTTTAAAGTATTTCTTGTGAATTGTTTTTTTTTTTTTAAATTTAAAGTAAAATTAAAGTTTTTTAAATATTGTTATTTCTTTGCTTTAATTTCTAATAAGTTGCATCTTTATCTTTTCTGCTTTGAAATTCTTTCCATTTGTGGGACACTTTCATTTGATCATAATTCCGTGTTGTGATGATGATGATGATGTTTTTGGTGATGGTTGGTGATATATTTATATCTCCTAGTATATTTTAAAACATTTTGCTATTATTATAACTATTGTTAATGTTGTTATTATTATTATATTATTATTATTATTATTATTATTATTTATTATTATTATTATTATTATAAACATTTGAATTATTGGTTATTAGCAACAAATAAATTAATTAATTAACAATCACTCTGCAAATTACCAATTACCAATCCCATTTAACCATAAACTTAACTCCTCCCCCGTTTTTCTCCTCAACCAATCAACAGGTCTCCAACAACAACAGCAACAGATGCTTCACCAAATGGCCAACAACACGGACTTCTGCCTGGGTGGCACGAACGGCCTTCTAAACCAACCGGGCTCCAACAACGGGGCCAACATAAACCTCGGCAACGTCAACAGCGTCCTCATGAACGCCGGCAACGGGCTCGGTCTCTTGGGGGGCGGTGGGGGTGGCGGTTCAGGCCAGGGAGGTGTGAACAGTCCCCTGGACATTTCGGACCTGACTCAGCTGGCATCCCTGGACGTGCCCTCGATGCTCGACTCGGATCAAGCACCCATGGAGAGTGACGACCTCATCTCATCGCTCAATGTCAGTTGGTGGTCGCTATTACGATGGTGATGACGATGATGATGATGATGATGGTGATGATGGTGATGACGATGATGACGATGACGATGATGATGATGATGATTATGGTGATGGTGGTGACGCTTGTGATGTAATGCTTTATTTTGCTTGTTCTCAACTTTTCAATACATTTCAACCTTTAACTAACCAATATTAATTTATTCGAATAACATTATTATTTAAATTAAAAAATTATTGCTTATATTATTGTACAAGAAACATATTACGGAAAAATTTATTTATCATTCTTATTATAAATAATATAATTATCATTTATTTTTTTAATTCCAGGACGCAATGAGTAGCGACCTAATGTTGATGGACATGCAGATGATCGACACGCTTTTATGAGACCACGTCATCCTTGACGTCGCTGGCATCACCACTTGACTATAATCATCATCATCACCACCGTCATCGTCATCATCACAACCGAGATCATCGTCGTCGTCGTCATTGTCAGTCTGAGTGACTAATGTGGAGTTGTGTTGTAAATCAGTCACTGATGGCTCCATGTGGAACTTAGAGTGCATACGATACAATACAAAAACAATACAATACAATGGAATACAAAAACAATACAATACAATGCAATACAAAAACAGTACAATACAATGCAATACAAATGTGGCTATTCAGTACAGTACATGTCTTGACATGACCTTTCCAAAAGGTGACCTTTGAACTTTTGTCACCGAAAGGTCATCAAATTGATGGTCGTTTCATTCTGTACATACGGAACCAAACTGTGGATGGCTTTATGGGGGCTTACGATTTAGTATTATTATTATTATTATTGTTGTTGTTACTGTTATTATTATTATTGTTATTATTATTATTATTATTACTGTTATTATTATTATTATTATTACTGTTATTATTATTATTATTACTGTTGTGTTTTCGTTGTTATTGTTTATGTTTTAATCATGATTACAATGATGATGATGATGATAATAGAGGTCCTTAAGAATATTGGTTATCCATGAATTTATATTTTCTACGATTAATTTTGATAATTGGTTAAGTATACAGTTATTGCTTATTATTATTATTGTTGTCATTATTATTATTATTATTATATTATTATTATTATTATTATTATTATTATTACTGTTTATTGTTATTATTGTTGTTGTTATTAATGTTGTTCGAAGTTGTTAATGCTCTTGTTTTGCTTGTTGTCACGTTTCAAAAGTCGATTGGTCGCCATAAAATGTTTTGAAATTATGATAATGATATCCCTATTATTCTTATCATTATTATTATTTATTATTATTATTATTTATTTATTATTATTATTTGTTTATTTATTCAATCAGCCTTGCATTGCATTGAAATCCTTTTGACTTCATTTCAGATGCATCTGATTTCCTAATCAACTCCAATCTGTCAAGGTGTAACATTCTGTCTGTCTGTCTGTCTGTAATCCTGTTAATGTCTGGATGTTCGTCTGTCTGTCTGTCTGTCTGTCTGAGTGTCTGCGTGTTCCTCCTCTTTTTGGTCTCTTGTGAGGACTTGAACACTTCTTTTGACTTCTAAAGTCGGAATGATTGGAAGAGGCTGCTGTTGTTGGTTGATGATGATGATGATGATGATGATGACGATGATGATGATGATGATGATGACGATTGTAGGTGTACGTGTTCTTCTTGTTTGACCTTTTCTATTGACATTTGAACTGAAGAGTTGCACCTTACTCTTTATTTTTGATGTTGTTTTTGTGTTGCTGTTGTTGCTGTGTTGCTGTTGTTGTTGTTGCTGTTGTATTTTCTTGAGGCTTAAGACATTCGGTGGTTCATTGGTGTTTAACATTGGTCAGTTGCTGAACCACTCATTGCAGTTATATTATTATTATTATTATTATTATTATTATTATTATTATTATTATTATTATTATTATTATTATATTAGTATTATTATTATTATTATTATATTATTATTATTATTATTATTCTTATTATTATATTATTATTATTATTATTATTATTATTATTATTATTATTATTATTATTATTATTATTATTATTATTATTATTATTATTCTTATTATTATTATTATTCTTATTTTATTATTATTATTATTATTATTATTATTATCTATTATTATTATTATTATTATATTATTATTATTATTATTATTATATTATTATATTATTATTATTATTATTATTATTATCTCATCATCATCATCATTGCTATTGTTATTATTGTTTTTATATTATATTTATATTATAATAATAATTATTACGTGTGTGTTTTTATTTTTTTTTTGTTATTATTAAGACTTCATCCTCTATCCTCGCTTTCGATTGCTCATTGGTTTTCCCCACGTCTCCAGCTACAAAAAGCCCTTTGCACGTCACAACAAGTCAGTTCCATTGTGGTCTGTTATGACGTGTTGGATTGTTGTGTGTGTTGTACTGTGTGTTGTTGTGTGTGTTGTTGTGTGTGTTGTAATGTGTGTGTTGTTGTTGTGTGTGTGTTGTACCGTGTGTGTTGATTGTAAGCTCCATCCATCCTCCTAATCACTTGAACATTAAAGAAACGTACGTGTTGGGAACATATATGCATGCATGTTACCTGTACTTACGTATTCCTTCCTGGTGTGCCTTAGGTGCGTGTGAATGTTTTTTGTGACTCCTGTCATGTCATATTGATTGTGTTGTTTGTGATCGTTGGTTCTTGTGGCTGTTGTTGTCTTAATTTTATTATTAGTTTTGTTGTTATTATTATTATTATTATTATTATTATTACTACTTTTAATGTTGTTGTTATTATAGTAATAATAATAATAATACTTAAACTTGATCATCACCATCTATTGTTTATGTTGTTACGCTAATTATGTACTTTAATTTCTTACAGGCTTGAAATGAAACGATTGTTTACCAAAGGATATCTCCTTACAAACGTTTTTAAAAGACAGAGATTTAAGATTTATTTATAACTTATTTGTAGCTGTCCATATTTTTATCCCTTTTGCAAGCTCTCTTATGATTCGCTACCCTCGCTACTACTACAGCCATTCTGATTGGCTGGCCCTTGTTTACGGGCCGTTGTATTGTTATATTTCTTTTTTTTGTAATATTTTATTTCGTGCCTCATCCGATCAAGTGCCTACGATTGATTGATTGACCGATTGATCTTGTGCTTGCTTCTGTGCATTATTTCTTCGAGATCTTGTCGTCTTATTTTCTTCATTATTCGTTTTATACTTGCGGTGCCTTCGGAGGGCTCTCCCCGTTAGGGGGGGGGGTCGAACGCAGTGCCCACCGTGGGTCTCTGTCTTCTGCCCCCCCCCCCATCGCTACAACTTTGTTCGTTAGTTTAAGGTTTTCGTCCTTAGTCTTGTCGAGTGAGTTCCTATTTTGTCGCGATCCTCGCAGCAGCATTACGGTCAGGGGAATGACGAATCGATGAGCAGCCTGCAGTCGACTTGCTACCTCCTATCTGCCATTACCCGCTCCACCCCCTATCGGACAGTCCGCCCGGAATAGAAGCCCCCTGAAGAATCGATTTGAAGAAGTCAAGTTTCGTTTTTTTAAGAACAAGTATCCAGAGAGTTGACGTCAGCCTTGATGTTCCCACATTCGCCATCCTCCTGGCTTCCTCCATCTTCTTCCGTGTCTTTTTTCTTCTTCTACCCCACTGGTCGAAGCCCATTCCCCCTGCGGCCTGGCCGACCGTGGGGTCGACCAAAAATTCCGGCTTCACTTTTAACAACAGCAGCTGCAGCAGCATCCTCCGACGTACGCTATTGGCTGTAACGAGAAACAATTTTGACGATGACGGTGACGACGCCTTGACGATGATGCTGATGATGATGATGATGGTGATGATGATGATGATGGCGATGATGAAGGACAATAAAGCATCGATCGTGGTGATGACGACGATGACGATAATGATTTCTTAACGAGATTAGACGAGCGATTAAATGCATTCATAAATCCGATTTGGTTGGCCAGAAGGAAATAAAGTTCTTTGGCTTTTGAGTTTATACCTGGGTGATGATGATGATGATCGTGGCATGGGTGATGATGGTGATGATCGTGACGCGGGTGATGGTGGTGATGAGGGGTCTTTGGAAAGGTGGGTGTGTAAAATTGGTTGGGTAGTGTGCACGCGGTCTTCAGTCGTCATTTGTCGCGACTTCGTGGGGTTTGCGAGCGTCCAATTGCGGAAGGGTCGGTGAATGATCACGTGTGGGCATGACAGGGTGGCTTAGGGCGTGGAGATTTTATGGCTCGGTAACTTATTATTTAATATGTTTATGTTTAGTATCGGCATTGACTAATCTTGTTTTCAATTTCAAGACAAAAAATATTAAAAACAATGTTATGGAATGTTAATAACTAGGTAGGTGACCGAAACTTACCTGACCATCGCATCCGCATAGCGTGGTCGTGACGGTCGGACTGACGAGCCAATTGCAGAGCTCCTTGAAGACGAGGTCATTGGGTAACTTACATGCACCCGGATCACCACAACACGAATAAATCTTTATTGACGACTGGGGGGCTATGTAGACACAGGGCGGTATTCTGTATATGGCCAGGCAGCAATTGCCCTGTAGTTGACTGACATAATACCCGCTGATGTACTCCGTCTGTGAACGAAAAAGTAGGGTGGATTATTTGTAGTAGCTTTATAAATTTAAATTTCGGGTTTTAGATGATTCGGGGTGAAGTCAATCTAATGAATATTCAATGTCTTGTGGGAGGAGTTCTTGCGTGTTGAATAATTTAGAGATCCTGGCCAATAATGTTAACGATTAATCATTTCATAAATCACTTGCCTACATAACCCATATGTAATAATTCAATCAGCCTGTCAATCAATTGTTCAACCACCAACCCTTGTCGTCGAGGCATTGAACAGCTTGACGTAGTGTCCGCAGGGGTGGATCTCACAGATTCGGACGCAACTGGTTGGCTCGCAACACGGCGGACAACAAGGGCTGCAACAAACAGGGGGGCAACAGGGCTTAGGGCAGCAGGGTTTCGAAGGGCTTGGCTTTGGACAGCATGGTGGGCAGCAAGATGGCGGGCAACAAGATGGAGGACAGCAAGATGGCGGGCAACAAGATGGAGGACAGCAGGATGGAGGACAGCAAGATGGCGGACAGCAAGAAGGAGGTGGACAACACGGTTTAGGGCAGCACGGTTTCGGGCAACAGGGGGGTGGCGGGCAACAAGGGGGCATGCAACAAGATGGTGGACAGCAGGGGGACGAGGGGCAACATGGCGGACAGCAAGATGGCGGCGGGCAACAAGGTGAGCAGCAGATCTTTACGCAGCACGGGGGAGGACATGAACAGGGCCTGCAACACACCTTTGGCGGGCAGCATATGGGCGGGCAGCAGAATTTTGACATCTTTCGTCTCTTCCTGACAACCTAAAGACAGCTGCTACTTGGCTAGTAATCCGTAATCGTCCCTAGCGAAAACAGTCTCGCCTTTACTGGGAGTTGAACACCGTACGTAAGCAATAGCGGCTGGAGATGTAAATTATAAATAGGAAGTATCAGTTTTGACTCGTTTTGACATATGCAAACGTCTTTTGGCCGTAATGCGATGTTAAAAAGGTTGATATTTCTGACTTTTTTAAAGGCCTATTTTCAATGATCTTGTTTTCAAGTAACACGTAATGGCATGATGACGACAATGATCAGATGAGGAAAAATTTATTCTAAAATTTAAACAATTTATTTATTGAATCTATTTAAATGAGTGAAAAAGTCATTGAATAATTTCATTTGCGAGTATTTTAATTTATACGAACACGTTTATGATTTTTTGGTGCTTAATTCCGCAAATTTACAAAATCATTTGTTTACGTTCGCCTAACGCTGCCATAGAAACGTATGTAAACAATAGGCAAGCATTCCAGGCCTACATGAGCTCAAAATAGTTGGAATAAAAACCTTTCCTTGTATTTCAAAATGTCCACGAGGCGCCAAAGCGACACTGTGGCAGTTGAAGAAGGACTGAGGAAAAGACAGAATCAACAGGTGAATCTCAAGGGTCGGGGTTCGAAACCCAGCGAGTTACGGTCAAAAATCTTTAGCATATAAATGCATCAGACACTATAATGGTATAATACTGTATAATTATATTACAATGCTATGTAATTATATTACAATACTATAATCATCATCGTCATCGTTATCATCATCTTAGTCAAACAGCCATTCGACACAGGTGAAGGACGCAAGTAGAAGCGACACGAAACCTCTCTTTACCCCGGGGGAATGGGACCCCAATCTTCCTTACGGGGGAAGAGTCTACCTTGCCAGACAGAAGAAGCCTGACCCGTGGAGCATCATAGCATTGGAGGTCAGAAAGGGAATACCTACCCCAAAATAAAGAATTTCGATGTTGCACCGCGAATAATATAATATAATTGTAATAATTATTATAGTATTATATCGTTTTATTATAATTATTGGAATGTGTTATATTATTATTATTGTTTGTTTTAATAAATGTAATTATTTGCACGTAATATCATGTAAAATATGATATAAATATAATATTTATGTAAAAATATAATATAGGTGTAGCACAAATATTGGTATGCCTGTGCTTACTGTAAGACTATTATTATAATATCATTAATAAACTTAACTTTATTGTATTATATTATTATTATATTTATTATTCGTATGGTCAATAAATATAAACATATTAATACGTAATAATATTTAATTACTCAGGTCACAGCATTAGCGTTGGCCTCGGGTCTAGGCTTGTACGCCTATTTTTACTTCGAAAATTTCCACTATCACGTGACCAGGGGTTACGCCCACCTCGGATATCCCGAAGCACAGCACGTTTTAGGGGACAAGTTATACCACGGTGATGATTGTGATGATGATTGTGATGATGATGATGGTGGTGATGATGATGATGATGATGATGATGATGATGATGATGATGATGATGATGGTGATGATGATGATGGCACTCTTGACAGGACATGGCGTTGATCAAGACCAGCACAAAGCAATGGAGTGGTACAAGTGAGTAATTTCGATGACAACACCATCGCAATCATCATCATCATCATCAATCATCGTAGTCGTCATCATCATTGTCGTCATGGAGATTATTGTCATCGTGGTATTATTATTATTATTATTATTATTATAATTTCTCAAGGCTAGCTGCAGACCAGGGCCACCCGGAAGCCTCCTACAACCTGGCAGTGGGCCACCTCAAGGGAGTAAGAAAGGATCTCCTTCGGAAAGGGTTTGATGACAAATGGAAACATTAGTAATAATAATAATACTACTACTAATAACAATAATAATAAAAATAACAGTAGCAATAATTTATCTTGATATTAAATAAAATATAATACTCTTACTGCGATAGCTACGGAGTCAACAATCTATATTGTCATATTTCATAGATAATAAATAAATTATTATAACCGACCATAAAATTATCATTCTATTAGTCATGCATGATAATGAACATAACAATATCATCATCAGGGAACCTCATCACCTTATAAGGAAAGCTGCCTCTGGCGGGGTCAAGGAAGCCGTCGACGTACTCAACAACCTTTGCACCGATGGACATTGTGAGGAGTAAGGCATCGAGATGAGTACACAGCCAGTGAAAGGGGAAACCATCCAAGGACACAAACAATTACACAAGATTACTGACAATTACTCAGATGTACTGACAATTACACAAGATTACTGACAATTACTCAGATGTACTGACAATTACACAAGATTACTGACAATTACACAGATGTACTGACAATTACACAAGATTACTGACAATTACTCAGATGTACTGACAATTACACAAGATTACTGACAATTACTCAGATGTACTGACAATTACACAGATGTACTGACAATTACACAAGATTACTGACAATTACTCAGATGTACTGACAATTACACAAGATTACTGACAATTACATGAACGTACGTTAACGATATCCGAATTCTTCATAATTTACAAAATGGACTTTATTTAGGTCACATACAACATTGCAATAGCATCAGTTTCTGATAACTTTTATTGGTATATGTTTATTTATTTTATATTTAATAATAATAATAATAATCATTAAACAAGCAATCAACAAAAGTTGTCAAGAACTCAATGCAGCTTCTATGAAGGCATTCCTTATTTGGGCAAAACTTTAAAACATTTTTTCAAACCTCATCATGAAAATCTGTCATCGCAGAAAATAAGAGATGCAAACATATCAGTCTCTGTGTGTCCTTTTGTTTCTACTCCTGCTCGGACTTCTCTCACAATCAGAATCCTGTCTCCTCTTGATGTATTTTCTATCTTTGTCGTCCATTTGTGCCCTTTCGTTTCTATTTCTGCCATCATCAGAGGAATGAGAATCGTGTCTCTTCTTGTTGTGATTTCTATCTTTGTTATCCATTTGTGTCCTTTCGTTTCTACTCCTGCTTGGACTTTTTTCATCATCGGAATCATGTCTCCTTTTGTTATGTGTTCTATCTTTATTGTCCATTTCTGCCCTTTTGTTTCTACTCCTGCCATCATCAGAGGAATGAGAATCGTGTCTAATCTTGAAGTCTGTTTTATCTTTGTTGTCCATTTGTGTCCTTTTGTTTCTACTTCTGCTTGGACTTCTTTCACCATCAGAATCATGTCTTCTCTTGTTGTGATTTCTATCATTGTTATCCATTTGTGTCCTTTCGTTTTTACTCCTGCTTGGACTTTTTTCATCATCAGAATCATGTTTCCTTTTGTTATGTGTTCTATCTTTATTGTCCATTTCTGCCCTTTTGTTTCTACTCCTGCCATCATCAGAGGAATGAGAATCGTGTCTAATCTTGAAGTCTGTTTTATCTTTGTTGTCCATTTGTGTCCTTTCGTTTCTACTTCTGCTTGGACTTCTTTCACCATCAGAATCATGTCTCCTCTTGGTGTCTTTTTTGTCCTTTTTGACCTCTCTCTTATCCCTGCTATCTCTCCTGTACTCACTTTTGTCATTTTTCCTGTCCATAGTATCTCTTTCATCCACTCTCTTATCATTTCTATCTCTTTTATACCCTTCCCTGTCCTTAGTATCTTCTTTGTCATCTCTATTGTACTGTCTGTCTCTTTTATATTCTGTTCTATCTACTTTATCTTCTCTATCATCGCTTCTACATCTTGTGTCCTTTTTCTTGTCCTTGTTAACAACTTCTGTGTCTTCTCTCTCTTCCAGGTTATCTCTCCTGACCTTGGTGCCTTCCCTATCTTCTCTTTTATCCTTTCTATTATCTCCTTCATCCTCTCTTTTATTCTTTCTATCTTTCTTATGCTTTTTATCTTTTTTATCCTCCTTCTCGTCTTTGCCATTTTTCTTGCTTTTCTTCTTTTCAAGCTTCTCCAGCTTCTTGAGCAGTTTGGCTTTCTGTTCTTCGGATAAGCTCTTCAGGAAATTAATCTCCGGATCTGATTCCCTGTCGTTCGGCCGGTTCGCCTGCTTCTCTTTCGACGAGCCGATGCTTGGGGGCTCCATGGTGCACTGGACCGAGAAGAGGGGGCAAACTCTGTCTGTGTTGACGTGACCCCACTTGTGGCACTTGATGCACCTGACGTTTCTGACCTCGATTCCGAAAGGCTGATCCATGATGTTTTCGTCGCCCTTGGCGTACTCCTCCCTGGGGGCGTTGTACTTTCTCTGCCACTCGAACTTGTACTCCGTTTCTGTTTCTGCCTCCTTCTTGTCGAGGCCCGGCGGAGGGTCGTACATGAAGTTGAGACCCAGTTTGGATTTTTCGTCTCCAAGAAGGGCCTTGGATGAGTACAATTCCTGTTCCCTCTGGTATTGACTCATCAGGTTTTCCTGCTTCTTCTTCTCGAATTCAGCCTTCTGCTCGGCTTCCCAAACTCTTTTGATGTTTTCCTTGCTTCCGGGATGGAAGAACTTTTTGGTCATGTAATTGTTGAAGCCCTTCCCCATTTTTCGTTTTGTTTACTTTTCCGAGAGTGCGACGAATAATTTGAGGCGTTCCCTAAATGAGTCAGTCAATTATAATAGGTTAGTTATTATAAGTTGGTTGTTGTCGAATATAAGATGATTAATTTGTTTACTTTTTTGCTTCCGGCGAAATGTTGTAACTTAATCTCGATCGTTCGTACGTTCCCCGTTTATCGCAGCGATGCTAAAAAGATTCTAAGTATCCGGGATGGAATTATAATTAATAATTAACTAACTAAAATTTGATTAATATATTAATTTAGTTAAAACCTATTTTAAACGGATAATCAGCAACAGCAGATCATTGCGTTGTTGACATATTGGATCACGTCCATCGACGATATTAAGGATATTTACATGCGGCGATGCGCCATCGGATAATATTAAATAATTACAATTTAATAATAATAATAAACGAATATATATTAATAATCTAAAAATTAAATTAATTATTTGAACAATACTCCACAATTTATTGTTGTAAAATTTATTTTCAGGGAAGTAATCACAAAATTGTGGATCTAGAAAAGGGTATAAAATCAACATCTATCAATGAGCATTTAGGCTAGGTTAGCATGATGCAAAAATGATGATGACGATAAAAACGATGATGATGATGATTAGTGATAAAGATGATGATGATAAAGATGATTAGAGATGGCGACGAAAAGTGGCCACGTCGTCGTCAATGGCAACGAGGACAAAGATGCCTCGGAAGGTTGCAAAGCATGCAGACGATTATTGGTGGCGGGTGCGTGATGGCGGTTAGTGAAGTTTCCCTCATCATACCCAAAATGTCAAAAATGTCTCCAGAATAAAATGCTAGGAGTTCAAAGACAAGCAACGACTGTCCACAACAACAACATCAACATCAATAGCAACATCAACAACAACAGCAACATCAATAGCAACATCAACATCCAGAATAAAATGCTAGACGTTCAAAGACACGCAACAATATCAACAACAACAACAACAACAGCAACGAGATAAAATAAAATAAAATTAAAATATGAAGAAAAAAATAACAGGTATTTTGAATAACTCAATAGTCACGAAATCCCAATTTAAATAGAGATGAATAAGTGAATTTAAAAAAAAAATTTGTAAAAATTAAAAATATATTCACAAAAAATTAACAGAGTTAAATGAAATCAACTCGTTAACGACGCAAAAGCGAGTAGTGCAGATCTTAGGAGTGCAGATCTTTGACATTTTGAATAAAAAAATGTGTCGGGCTGAAGGCATTTCCAAGGAGAGAACTTTTGGAAAAATTTGATGCTCGGGCGAACACGTCGCAAGACAATCTTGTCATTGATGATGATGACGATGATGCTGGTGTTGATGATGATGATGCTGGTGTTGATGATGATGATGATGATTCTGGTGGTCATGGCAACATGGTAGATTGTGACGGCGATGACGACAGGGCGTTGTCGGCAAGTCACTCGGAGAATGCAACAAGGGAATCAAAACCGACTCGAAACTAAAAACTCGAAGTAGTCGGCTACAACGACTGCAGCCGTCGGTGCAGCTAATGCGGCCACTGTCGTCACCACCACCATCATCATCATCATCGATGCCTTAGCGACCACCTGGTGAATTGCACACGGAAGTGTTTTGTCGACGTCGAAGTGGTTTCAAAAGTCGTCGAAATGCCTCTCGATGGTGTATCGCAGACGAAACAAATCACAAACACGGACAAAACATGACGAAACAGGTCACAAAGACACGCACAAACAGAGATGGAGAGAAACGGGACTGGAAGAATGCGGATGAAACGGAAAAAGAGTGACAGACGGGGATGCAGTAAGAACAGGTAACGACCACAGAACCACGACGACTACCTGCAACTTAATTATTGTTAACGAAACAATTAAGAATTTAAGAATTAAAGAAAAATTAGTTTATTTAAGCACGACCTAATTAAACTGGCATGCCCAGAGCCAATAACATATCGACACTAGTCAAAAAGGCAGGTAGGAATATTTATACTCAGAGATGATGATGAAGAAGATGACGGTGAAGATGATGGCAGTGACTTTGGCCACGACAACGCCATGATTGAAAGCGAAGGGTTCCTTGGCGTCTGCATCCCCGGTGGCAACGAGTGGTAGTCGCTGCTCCTGGTAATGGTAGTTGGGGAGTAGGTCAAGGTCATACCAACTTCTCGAACTCTCTAATCGAAAATGCAGACGACATTCGACCAAATCCGCATAAATATGTACATCGATGCCGACCGAATGAACGCGCGGAAATTATGAATATTAAAGAGGTCGATTAGCTAGTGCGCATGCGAGGAAAAGTCGTTAAATGTCTATGAATATTTAAATGAACGAAGTGAATGTGTAAAACAGTCAAACTGACGATGTTGCTGAAATGTCAAATCTAGGTCAAGCGAGAAGAAATAAAAAAAAAACGGGTCGAAGGAGTGAGCGAACCAATAAGATGCGGGGCAGGACCGCCCCTCGATCATGGTCGGACCGACCAATCATAGGAGGGGAACGAAGCCGACCCGTAAGCAGTACGTAAATTATGCCCGTTCGACAACTCATGCATATTTACAAGGTGCACTTTTAGGTAGGATTCATCGGAAATTGTAGGATAATAATTACACCATTTTGTGGATAAATAATACTTACTGCTAGTAATGACACATATAATAATAATAATAATTAATAATAAATTAAGAAATAAACAAAATTTCAATAATGATCATGGATGTTGTTGTTGTTGCTGAATGTTGTTGTTGTTGTTATTAGGAACAAGCTCTGCAAGGAAGGCATTAAAAACTCCTTTGTGAGCAAACGAACTGACCAGTGGCACTTGTAACGTGAGTTCTGACAAGATTTCGTACCAGAGAGGTTCATCGTCGATAAAACCGAACAACGATGTGATTAAATAAATAAATCAGTAAAACGTTAACAATGATAATAATAATAGTTATATCATACTATATTAACATTCAATTATTATTATTATTATTATTATTATTATATTATTATTATTACTATTATTATATCATTAAACATCTTTAAAACGAAACTTCATTGTCGGCGTCCGCACCGACGAAACCCGACCCCCGTCATTCAGGTGGCGATGGACAGCGGTCTGAACGGGGCAGAGCTCTTCCTATCTCTTGCCACCCCCTCCTTGCTCTTGAAGGGGGACTTCAGACGAGACGATCGGCCCACGATGGCCTCGGTCGCCGGCGACCTTTCGTTCTTGCGTCGGGGTTGTGACAGTGACAGGTGCCTGGGGGAGGAGCCAGACGAAGGGGGCGGAGTCAAAGATCTCGAGGGTGCCGATTGGTCGGAAGAGACCAATCCCTGGGAGGGCATCGTCGACCAGGTCTGCTGCCGGTCGGGAGTTTCTTTGGCCGCACGTTCGATCAACCGGTGCAGGCTTTCTAGGAGTTCGTTCGAGTCCTTGTCGTCGATCAGGCGGAACTGCCGGTTGAAGAGGAAGAAGTGATTGAACACGGTGTTCAAACAGGCCTGGATGGAGTAAAGTTGACGGTGATAATGATGATGATGATGGTGGTAACGGTTTTAGTTTTGCTTAGGTAATGACGATGGTTGCATAGGTAATGATGATGATGATGGTTCACAGAGTTTATGGAGAAGTGTAATGACCTCCGGCGAGATCACTGCAAATGCCACAAGCATCGTCTCACCTGTAGCTGCAGGTTGACGATATCCCTCAGGTGTGAGGCGTACAGGTGGACGAGAACCTGTTGGAGTCTTGTGTGAATCTTGCGAACCGTCGACTCGAAGTTCGGCGGAAACTTGTTACCTGCAATTGTGCAAAGACGGACGACGTGGTCGTCATTCGAGAATAATAACGCTACGATATTGATAACTAATATGATAATAATCATCTTAACGTAATGTCACCGTTCGAAGCTACTGACCGTATTTTGTCGGAAAGATTGCTTCGTCCTCGACGCACTTCTGAACGTACGACATGATGTTGTCGATGAACTGGGGAGCATGACATTTTGACTTCTTCCCCTTCTCGTCCACCCACTGGTAGGTCCTGGAAGGTAACCATTGTTAACGTTAGTCCTGGGTTTCGTATTGGAAGGAGATTGATGAGGTGGAGATGATGATGATTGGTATGATGGAACAAATTATTTTTGTTATCATTTAATTTTATTGTTATTATGTATTATGTATTATTATTATTATTATTATTATTATTATCATTATTATTATTAGTCACTCATCATCGTTATTATTTTGGCAGTTAATAGTTAGTCAGTTAATAATAAAAAGTTTAAATGCTCGCAAAATCGCGACATAAAACGAACTCAGAAACACTGAAAGTAACTAACGCCGATGTCACCGAGCCCGGAGTCGACTGACCGCACGTCGTGAGACACATGTCCGCCATGCATCCGTACAGGAGGTTTGTGTGCTCGAAGAACGAGACGGCTGAAAGGACGGTCGACAAATGGTTGAAATGATATGAGCGGCTGAGATAACGATTGACAGTAATATCATATAATGATAATGATAATAATGATGATGATGATGATGATGATGATGACGATGACGATGATGATAGTGATAATACTCCACGTTCACACTGCAACCTTTGTCTTTTCAAAGTCTTGAGCACATCCAACAAATCATGACGGATGACGTTCGATCGGACGGACGGAACCGATGAAACGCATCCGTCACGAGGAGGATGTCAAAGGACAAGTGGCTGGTTGTGACAATTCAATGATGATGATGACGATGATGATGATGATAATGATGGTGATGATGACGATTATAGTGATGATAATAATAATAATAACAATGATGATGATGATGCTGAAAGAGCTTATCCTCCTTGATACCTGACAACAAGGATGACCCCGAATGACCTCTGCATGTTCGATACCGAGCTTGCATTCCGAGCAGAAATAAAAAAACTAATTTTTGCCGAAAAGCTATTTTTGAATGCTTCACTCTCGCTGTGTTTGCTTCTCGCTTCGAGGAGTTTTCCAGGAATGCTGCTGATCCGAGAGGAGATGGGTGGACGGATGGATGGTGCCGATGGAGCAGATGGATGAATGGCGGAGGAAAGGAAAAATGTGAGAGATGGAAATGCCTCTACGGCCGGAAGGATCGAGGAGCGAAAGAACAAAAAATAAGTTCGCGATAATGATGACTATGATTATTACAGCGACGACGGCGTAATGCAGAGGAGATTGCAGAGAGTACGTAAATCGTAAACCGTAAGCATGAAATCAATCGACAGCCTCGAAACATCGACGTGGTCCTGGAACGAGGCAGAAGAAACAAACCAAAAGCAGGATGGAAAACGAAGACGTTCGTGACGTGTTTTTTACGACACGACTTCCACGACGGTGAGGCTGTAAGAGAATGCGACGGCGAGACCGTATCGCCAGAGATCACATTATTCTTACATTACGTCATCATCATCATCATCGTAACCACAACCATCATTACCGTGAAACAATTCTCACTTTTAACAAGGCAAGGTCATACCAACGAGAGCAATGGCATTCACCATTATCACGATCACGAGCCGATAATAATAATTATAATAATACTTCCTGCTTGAGTGAACGTCATGTCACGAGGAACAAATCGGTCTCGCTCGAGCGAACCCCGACACAAACAACCAGGAGTCGTCTGAACACAACCGAATGCACCCAAACAACAAGCTGTGACCATTGAGCGAGGCATCTTGTGACATATACAATTCAGACGACGACGACGATGACGATGATGATGGTGGTGATTGTGATGATGATGATGATGATGACAATTATGATAGCAATGATGTCAATGTTGATGATGACGGCAGCGATAGCAATGATATCAATGTTGACGACGACGATGATAATGATGTTATGAGTCATGGACAGGTGCTTAATGATGATGTCAAAAGATTTACATTCAAACGAACCGACAATGTGAGCAGCACAAGACTCGACGTCATGCCGACGACATTAACTTAATAATAATAATAATAATAATAATAATATAATAATAATAATAATAATAATAATAGTAATAATAATAATAATAATAATAATAATAATAATAATAATAATAATAATAGTTATGATGATCTCGCTTAATTAACATAATATATGTTAATGAATAACTAATACGATGATGCCGTGATGTTAGAAATAATATTAATCGATTATCATCAATATTTAATTCAACTCTTTAAATTTTTGATGCTAATAATAATATAATTAATAATAATAGTTGTTAAATTTTATAATAATGTAAAATGTAATGTAATAAAACAGTAAAAGAGAAAAAGCGGAGGAACAAATCGTGATGCCAGGTCCAACTGCCCCGACGAAATTAAAACGTTGATTTACTCTAATAACAGTGAACGAGACGATGGTGATGACGATGATGATGATGATGATCAACAATGATGATGATAATAAACAATGATGATGATGATGATGATAATAAACAATGATGGTAGTGATTCTCAGTGATGATAATGATAATCAACAATGATTATAATGATTCTCAATGATGATTGATGATAATCAACAACACGTTTCCAATCATCATCATGATCATCGTCGTTGCAAAGTTGCTTTCATCGTCGTCACTCACTGTGCGAGGCAAACCACTCGTTGGGGTCCAGGCCTGTCGGCATGACGACGTACGAGGCGAGGTCTGCACCGGTCAACCTCTCCCTGGCAACGTCCTCCGTGACCCCGTTACGCATGAGTAGTTCTGCCAGGGGCTGAACTGAGGATGACGATGAGGAGGTCGGGTCCTTCTTCTTTGGCTTTGATATGCTGCTGTTTGAGATGCAATGTGATGATGATGATGGTGGTGATGATGATGATGATGATAAAAAAGATGTGATGATGACAATGATGCTGATGATAGTGCAATGATAATAAAGATGTGATGATGATGACAATGATGCTGATGACGATGTCGATGATAGCCATGTTGACAGACAGCATAGAAGAACCCGAACGATACTCGTGCAATATTCGACCGTCATGGTAGAAGTACGAGGAACAATGTCATCATTAACATCATCACAACGTCACCAGCCAACAGTTCCATGCAAGCAGACAATAAACCACCCGTAACCAACCAATCAAACCCACATAAACATAATTGTTTCAAATTTATAAAAAAAAAAATTAAAACTAAAACGGATCCTTTCAAACTCTGCACCTGTCCGCAAATCAGCACGGAATCGATCGAGAGATCTTAAAGCTCAGCCAGGGATAAAACTAATCCAGCGTGGACCGACTAAATATGGTAATGGCTACAATTATACAATTATACAATGTACAATTATAGGTCGCATGAAGCTCAACATCTAACTAAAAAAAAATGTAACGGTTTTAACAACGATAATAATAACAATATTAATAATAACAATAATAATAATAATAATAATAATTAATGTGATAGTAGTGAAGAAAATACAAGATGTCGGATAAATTTTTCTCTCATACAATTAGCATTGAATTCCATTGTGACTTACAAAATATCGAAGTAGAACTGAATGATTAACATGATCGGCATAATTAGCATTGTGCTCTCGTGTGTCATTGCCGACAAATACAGATAATGCAGCTCTGAATATTCATGAACACGTTCCAGGTTGAAATACATTTCCGACAAATAAGTTACATAATTTAAAAACGACTGGATGACAACAGAATTTGTCCAAACTACATAAAAAAAAAAGTTGCTTTGCCTAATGAGTGTACAATGGGCACTGTTATTTAAAAAATAAACTGCCACTTATCATAAAATAATGTCAAGTGAAGTTACATTTCTGAAATTCAATTTTGATTGAAATGCTCACTTTTTGATCCAATCCATCCTTCAGTTCTTGACGTTTTCTCTTCTTTGTCTTCTTGGTGTAAAACTAATTCTTCTGTTCATAAAACGAAATAGAATCCCTAAAATACCATCATGATTTCTATGATGTCTAAAAACCTAGATTCCTACAAAATAGCTTCTTTACAATGAAGCCGATCAAAGAACTTTTATTACTTGATATCGCCTGAATATCTACAACCATCACCTTCATCACATGCTGCTCTCAATTCATCACAAGCAAGCTTTTAAACCCTGCGTTAAAATCTCATCTTAATAACACCGATAATTTCCAAAGTCTGTAAATCACTTTTATTTCTACTCTAATTCTGAGATTTCTTTCAATTTTTAGTCCTTAAATCAGCAGATCGGCCGATATGCGTTCCAGAAATTTTCTTATTTTCATTGAGCAGCCGTCTTTTTGCGCAACCAACACCTACGATAACCGGGAAGAGCTATTCCTGCTTGTAGCGTTTCCATAGGATTTTATTTATTTTATTTTTTAAACAAACGCAATATTATCATCGTCTACGTAATGATATTGTACGTGTAGAATTTTATTTCGGTTAGCATTTAATTTTAGCATTTTTTGAACCGACCCCTAGCTCTAAATTACATGAATATATATATATATATATATATGCCTTCGTTCTATTTATAGATCGACCTCTGAATTCGTATTTTTCAAATTTATTTACGATTTAATGATGATTTTTATTTTCTAATTAGTTGAACAATTAAAAAAAATAATTTATTTTATTCAAATGCGTCACTTAACGCTCTTAATGGCAGTTCTTTAAAGACTTCCTTCGCTCAACGCGGCAGTTTCTTTACGTTAAAATTATACGATTAATCAGTTTTATTGCTGTTAAATTGATTGCATTGTAATGTCGTTGTATAAATCGCTTAATCACCTCGAATTATCACACAATTACGTAATTATCACATAATCGATTAATTCTCACCGAATCTTTCTAAATCGTCATTTGTGAAAGTCGCTTCACATTCACATAAACATTCGCTGACCAATTGTACGCAGACGAGAGCGAACAATAAACATTTATTCATAAAATCATTTTTAATGAAATAATTTAAGTCAAATCTTGACTTAATAATCACCATCACCGACACCATTTGAACGTTTGGAATAAATAACTCAGACTACTTCTTACTGCTAGCTTTCACCTTAGCGCACCAATCTCAACTCAAACAACATTCTTAGACATCGCCATGGATGATATAGAATGATACAGGATGATATCCACTAGGATGATATAACCCACTTGTGCTACATTACAATCTAAACCTTCTATGGTGCCCAGAACAAACAGCGAGCGATAAGAGATGCTCAGGAATTAATTAATGGCAGTCGACGAACGATATCCTGCAAAAAGTGCTGCACTTCAGCTGTCCTTTGGTCCTGGATGGTCAAAAAAAAGACAGTGATAATGATCACGATCATGATGATGATGACGAGGGCAACGATGATGATAGTGATGATGATGATAATGATGATGATGATGATGAATGGATGGAAAACTCACCATGGCGGATAGTGAGCGCAAGTCACGGAACCAAAATCATTACCATCGCATTCTTCTGTTCTATAGTTCCTAAAACCGTCTCCGCAAATGTTCCACTTGCAAGCTAATAATTATGAAAATAATATTAACCATGATAATAATAATAATAAATAATAATAATAATAATAATAATAATAATAATAATAATAATAATAATAAAATAATAATAATAATAATATGAAAACGATATTATATTTAATTACACCACTGGTGTAATAACATCATCGAATAATGCGAATGTCTGAATGTGACTTTCATTTCAAATTAAACCAGCCAATGAAATAAGAGATTCATGCAACCCTTAGCCCGATTCGTTATCTTTCAAGTCTCAGTCGTCCAATCAGACGAGGAATCATTAGCTCCCTCTCTTAAGGGCTCAGTTGTCACCCAATCAAAACAGAGTTATGACATTGACAAGAATTGTCTAATAACATTTATAACATATTAAAATTTAATTAATAACAAATTAAAATAATAACAACATTAAAAAACAACAACAATAATAATACAGTTACAATACAATATGAGCAATTTTATAAAAAATATCAACAACAATATGCATTAAAGAGTTGGATGGATACATGGCTGTCGAAAATGGGAAAAGGGTCATTTTTCTTGGGGGGCAGACCGGGTTTTAAACTTTATGAAACAGATGAATAAGTAGGTAACTGAATGATTGGTTGATTGATTGTAAGGAAGGATGGATATTACCTGCACAATCATCGTGCTGATAACCGTTGCCATCATCGCACTGTTCTCCTGGATCAACGATTCCATCACCGCAGACCGCCAACTGGAAGAGATCATAATCATAATCATAACGGCACGCCATCAAACCATCCACTCAGAAGCCATCACAGTCGCTCACTTGCCCATTCACTCATCCATCTATTTTTCCATCCATTCACTACTGACTCAATGACTCACTCATTCACTTGTTCACTCAATCAACGATACAGCCACCCACTCACTCACTAATCCATTTTAATTCTCAATTTGTACACTTCAGACTATTACGCCCCTAGGTTCTCTACTCAAGCACAACCCCCCAAACGCCTTCCACCACCACCCCCCCTACAAAACTCCGCGCACCCACCCGGAACGCTCGCCAAGCCTTGTCATCCCTGAGGAATAGAGTTTTTATGTCGGTTCTATAGGCCAGCAAGCCTTCCAATCTCACCCTTTCCATTGACGCCTCGCTTGAGAAAAGCATGACCTGGTTACAAATAATAATAATAATAATAATATTAATAATAATAATAATGATAATGTATATTTTTATTTATCGTCATCATCATCATCACCATCGCCGTCGCCATCATAACCGTCACCATCAATAATAATATTATATTATTATTATAGGGCGACTTACCCCGGGCATGCCATTGAGACCCGGCGGACCGCGCGGACCGGGTGGACCTGGTAGCCCTTGAACGGTTATCGGAGTTGCAGCAAGACCGGTGGAACATTGACGTACGGTGGAGATGTTTAAGTGGAAAGTTGATGATGATGATGATGATGATGTTGTTACTGACGATGGTGTTAGTGATGATGGCGTTGTTATTGATAGTGATGAAGAAGGTGATGATGGAGGTAAAATTGTTGACGGAGATGATGATGATGATGATGATGATCTCGTTACGAATGCCTCTGAGTGGGTCTGCAAAAAAAAGTAATAAATTAATTTTAATGAAAACCAAATCATAGTCATCATCAAAACGTTAACAACACAAGTTAGGGGCAGAGTGATGATGATGATGATGAGGAGGATGATGAGGAGGAGGATGACGCTGCTGCTGATGATGATGAATAATAATACAAGTTTCCAAGGACGGTAGGAGAAATAATCTTTTAAGTAAAAAAAATTGAAGCTCGCATAATTAGAATGGATAATAAACTTTTCCCATGCCTTCATTCAATTGTAAATTGTCTAATTGCTAACCCGACTCAGTGACTCACCCACCCAGCTACCTCATCACCATCATAACCATGACAATCATCATCATCATCATCACATCATCATCATCATCATCATCATCATCATCATCATCATCATCATCATCATCATCATCATCATCATCATCATCATCATCATCATCATCATCATCATCATCATCATCATCATCATCATCATCATCATCATCATCGTCATCATCATCATCGTCATCATCATCGTCATCATCATCATCAGCCATCTGTTGTATTTTGCTCTTATTTATCCTTATCTAACATTGTAACATTTTATGGGCATCTACTTGTTGCTACTATCTTGATGTGTTATAGATGTGTTAAATGTTTCACAAGAAACAAACTTGTAACATAAATTTAAGAAAGAAAAAACAATTATTATTATTATTGTCATCGAACGAAATATAGTAATATTTTATCTGAAAGCATTTATTTTAATAATTCTACATTGTTGAATTAAAACCTTAAAATTAAAATGATCGCGCTTAGCGATACTGGAATGAATTTGTACCCTCAGTAATCGCCAAAAGCAGTTTATCTTCAAGAGCTTCTTTAGAACTGTACTCTGTAATGAATAAAGTGTTGAAGCAGGTCATAGCTGAAGGCAGATAATCGTCAGGGTTAACATCAGACGATCTATGTTTTACGGTGAGTTTTGGTTCCAGAGCAGCCAAACCCCCAACTGGCAATCTTGGTGTGCTTGTGGTGAATTGTAGAAAGCTTCTCTGGTCGATCGCAGATAGCGATGAGAGAACTTCGAATAGATACTGAATTACAGGTGCTTCTGGATCGAATTCGTCAAGAACAGAGTTATTTTTCAGATATTCAACAGTCCATTTTTCTTTAATCAGACCACAAAATACTTCATCATATTCGTGAGGGTAGAAGTTGTCCACTAAACAAGGATCGAGACAACGATTAAATCCGTCACGAACTGCTTTAATACTGTTTTGGGGGTTCTTGTACAACAACCACCAGGTGATCAACTTCAGGTATTTTTCCAGGTTGTCAATACTTAATAATACTTCGCTTCCACCCTCTTCCATCTCGACGTCTGGATAACCTGGAAGGGTGAAGTTCACGCAGAGATCTTCAAAAGAGCAACCATCGCACTCTATTTTGGACATGGCCTTCACTTTCTCTTCAACCGAAAGTGTTTCAATACTCTCGATGCTCCATTTTTCTCTCAAGGCATCCACGAGACTTTCGAGAAAATTATAAATGGATGGCATCACGTACTTGATATCGGCGAGCGAAAGATGTTGAGCATCAAGGTTCCTCCTGAACAAACATTTGTAGAATGCGTTACTGAAATTGATATCCATGCTATGGCCGTCTGCAATAGATTTTGCCATGACCATTCCTATGGCTGAAAAGCATTGTTCTGCCCTCGTGTTACGCGATGGTTTCGGCGATGGGAACAATCCAAGCGGCGAATTAACATACAAAACACCGTCGCAACCTTTGCTCGGCTCCCCATACCACAGGTCGTGCTCAAATCTCTTGCAATCTTTTGAGAATTCCGAATAGAACTCTTTAGTCGGTCCGATACCGGAGCCAATCTCCCCAGAAAACATAAACCTCCATGTCCTATGGGGATCCTTCTCCAGCTTGTCTAACTGGCTAACTACCCAGTTGAGAGTGCATCGTCTCACTGTACCTATGGTTTTAATTTCGAGAGTACGGAATCGTCTCGTCCATTCTCTGATAAACGATACACATAAATATGTGCGATTTTCTGCCGACATCAGGAAAGGATAAGCTTCTGTAAGCTGGATAATAGAATCAGGGACTATGCGCAATTTACGCATTTTCTTATTTCTTATGTAGCTCATGGCCTCTTCTAAAACGTTGCTGACATAACAACTCCTATCGATAAGTCTATCTGTAGACAGATATCCAAACAAGATTCCCCAGCTTTCATTAACCTCGTATAGGATTGACAGCAGTCTAAGAGACAAGAGCAGGGGATTAGAAAATAGTTTCTCCTTCGATTTTGACGGTCCAAGTACTCTGTCGAACGTTGAAGACTTGTTCAGACCCAGCCTAATGTCCATGGGGTTTTGGGGGACATGTGGGTTTTCATCCAAATTAGGAAGATCTTGGTGAAAAGTGATGAAGTCATTATTGACGAAGATTGCATCCACAGTGCTTACTACAAAAGTAACCAATGCCCTGAACTTTTCAATCCCTTCTGAACTTACACTCAGCTTTCCCTTGTGACTTGACAAATCCGTCAGATTTAAAATATTCTTTAATTTACATTTGAGTCGACAGTAATTGACATCCAAAGCTCCGTGGTTTTCGTCTTCAGTATCCGATAAGATATCCCTCACTAAAGCGTCAATATCCCCAATTCGAGTTGCTAGGCATTCATCGTTGGTTTGGAACTTTGATATCGTTTCTTCGTTCAGCCATTGAGGAATCATGTAATCATAAATTAACCATACCCATTCGAATTGTCCTTCGGACACTAACCTTTTGGCAATTGGTTGCATTGATTTCAGGAACTGAATAATGCCAAACGTTTTGAAGAAGTCGCTTCTATTTCCGAGTTCGACGAGCATTGCGAAACCTACCAAAATGTTTTCATCGCTTGTTGGGATTCTAGTCATCAATTTTATCACGAAACTCAGAAGTTCATCTATTGGTATCAGATCTTTGAGACATTTCGTATCAATCGCCAAGCACATCATCTTCAGTAGGAGAACGTGATTGTCAATCGATGTCTTGGCCAACTGGCAAATGTTGTACAAAGTAGGAAATGTCTCTTTCAGAAATTTAGTAGCCTCGGTCGATGTAATCTCCGAGCATTTTGTTAAAATGTCGTTAGAAATATTTTTAATATCCCGAGTGTAATATCTGTTTTGAATTGGTGGAAGGAACAGAGAAATGACATGGCATGTCGTTACGTGTTTATTGGTTTCAGTCCGGCCAATAATGTTTTGCTGATTTTCAACTTCTTTTTTCATAACTTCGGCTAGAGCGTATCCTATTCCCATGCTTATGAGAGTACCTATCTTCAGAGAATTGCATCCATTTATGAATTCAACTATGTTCCTTATGTTCACTAACAACTGAGGCTCCAGCACCAACTTTTGCCACTTGAGAGTGGATATTATTGCTTTTAAAAAATGGCGAGAAATCAGTATGTCAGCGGTATTACTTGTAAGACATGACCTCATGACACTTTCGACCGATTCTAGTACAGCCAACAACAATTTCTCTTCTGTCGAATCTATAAGAGAATCCAAATCAGGACATGTTTTCAATTTCACGAGAAACGTTAACGTCAAATTTTTCAAATGGTAGGTTAATATTGACTCTTTGGGGTTATACATTGGCTTGCTAAAAAATTCTTTTTAAGACTGATTCTTGAATATGGCTCGTATGTTGTGTGATTGCTGAAGTTATATATGTAGTACGTATATTATGTATATATATATATGCCACTAGATGTCATTAGCTTTAATAAAGAAATAAATCTCATTACACTTAGCCGTCAATATCAATGACAAAAAAAAGACTCCAAATATTTTAATATACTAATTAAAAATAAGAAAAATTAATTAGTTTTATTCATTTCTATTAGAGGCAGAGTTAATTTTAATTTAGTTTAATTTATAAATCATTAAAAAATTAATTTGAAATAAACTATATTCCAGTTATTTTCCGTTTATGCTTTTGTTATTTGTAATATTTAACTTTTAATAAATTTTTATTGTTTTTCGACAATTACTTATAATGAATTTAAGAATTTCACCAAAATTCTTTCAGCTAATATTTATTTAGCATTTTATCGAACAACATTATTATTGTCGTCATTTTGCACGCATTAAAAACTGTTATAAAATCTTTTCAAATGAAACTTGCCACAACCAGTTCCTATTTTTTTCTACTCTGGTTTCTACGTGTGGAAAATGTCAGACTCACTCACTCACTCACTCACTCACTCACTCACTCACTCACTCACTCACTCACTCACTCACTCACTCACTCACTCACTCATCACTCACTCACTCACTCACTCACTCCTCACTCACTCACTCACACTCACTCACTCACTCACTCACTCACTCACTCACTCACTCACTCACTCACTCCTCACTCACTCACTCACTCACTCACTCACTCACTCACTCTCTCTCTAAGAGCACTGAAAGTACTTAACGAGTCTTTCATCTTCTGGAAAATATCTAAAAGTGGAAAGACGAGAATGCGTGAAGAGTGTAAGAAAGAAACGATGCTTTGATGGACTGAAGGAAACAAAAAACAAGATGTGAAAGCCGAAAAGGCATTCTGATATACAAGACGCACATATTCAATTATAAACAAGCCTAATTAATAATAATGATAATAATGATGATAATAATAATAATAATAATAATAATATAATAATAATAATAATAATAATAATAATAATAATAATAATATAATAATAATAATAAATAATAATAATAATAATAATGATAATAATGATAATAATAATGATAATAATAATGATAATGATAATAATAATAATGATAATAATAATGATAATGATAACAATAATGATAATAATAATAATAATAATAATATAATAATAATGATAATAATAATGATAATAATAATAATAATATTAATAATACATAAATTGGCAAGACAATTATAATCGTAAATAATTATATTAAACAACAATATCAGTGATAATAATTAAATATATATATAATATTTAGTTACTCATTAGTTACTCATGTGAATTTATAAACTCGATATTCACGACGACAACAACATTGACTTCTCATCTCACGACCACACTTACCATAGGAGCTTCTGTCGCCGAAGCAAAACCGACCACATATCGAAATAGACCTAAATATATAAATATATAAGTTTAGTGGAGTTTTGCTAGTATTTGTTGCTTAATTTTATCTCTTTCTTCATCAACTCTTGTTATTATTAATATTATTTTTATTGCAATATTAATATTGTTATTATTATTATTATTTATTATTTATCTATTTATTTTTTTTCTTCGTCTTCAAAAGAGTTCAGCATTCGTCAGTTCGTTCAGTCGTTCAAAGCTGTTGTTGATGTTGTTGTAAATTGTATACCATCATTTTATGGCCCATGGTTTTCACCAACATCATCATCATCATCAGGCACCATATCCCTTATTCTTGTCAGCGTCTTCATCATCCTCATCACCATCACAGCATCGTCATCATCATCACCACCCTATCGTCGTCATCGTCATCATCGCCTCTGCCGATACCGAAAATGGACAACAAAGGATTTATGCACGTATAACGCTTCCTCTCATCTTCCAATCTTCTCTCACCTTATTATTTAAAAAAAAATTATCATCATATCTTGTGTGTCCGCCGTTGCAACCGATTAGTCTCCATCACCATCATCATTATCATCATCAGCATAATTACCATCATCATCATTACCGCCATTATCACCCACATCATCGCTGTAGTTAAGGTCGTCTTGAGCATAATTGATACCCTCACATGCTGTCATTGGGTTTCAAAATAATAACATTTATAACAACATGGCATTATGTTACTTACATAAACGAATATCATCATAATCGTCATCATTATCATCATCCTCGCCATCATCATCATCATTATCATCACTACAGACGCACAGTTGCTCCATCGACAACGTGCTACCTCCTCTAACTTTCCCTCCTTTTAAACTTTTTAGACCAGACGATAATATATTTCACCTACAAGTAGACACCCAAGGTAACAAAGAAGGTAACTGAGAACACATAGCAATAGTAATAGTAATAGTCATAGTAAGTCATAGTAATAGTCATAGTAATAGTCATAGTAATAGTCATAGCAATAGTCATAGCAATAGTCATAGTAACAGTCCTAGTAATAGTCACAGTAATAGTCATAGTAATAGTGGTCCAGACAGAATTTACTGCAGTCTGCCAAAGGAGCTTCATTTGCATCTGTTCACCACAAAGGGTCATAGGTCACTTGGAAGACCCGAAAATCTTAGCAATGATTCGAGAAAATATTTGACGGTTCGTTGAAGTACGCTTGATGCTTGTTACGGTCGTCATAGCAACAGTGATACAACCCCACCGCCCTACTAGGTAGCCTGATATCTGGATTGCTAATCCAATCTTCTCTTGAATTGCATATTTAAATAGGGCCGTAATTTGTATTATTAAAACAGAATAAAATATAAATCCCATAACACTCTTACTTTTAAGCTTAGGTTCACATTTGGTAAGTGATAATCTTGTAAAGGAATCTGGTCGAAATTAGACAAAATGCACAATAGCACAAGGAAAATTGTAAACCGCTGGAACAATCGCTCATCATTTTCCAGCAGACGACAAACCTCCATTTTAAAACATGGAAAACTTTCATTCACGACCAGACTTCAATTAAGAAAGTTTAAAACTAAAATATGGCACCTCTTCGGTTTAGACTTACTGGAACTCATATTTCATCCTCAGACGACGACGGACTGATTAGACTAGGTCGTGTTTCTGTAGAAATGTTTGTTTAATAAAATCCCTTTTAAGGTTTACCAGTTGCGTTATTGCTTCTGTGGCAGAGGTCATATGTTCGATTCCAGGTTAAGTAGAACTGGTTTCAGAAAAGATCAAAGTTCAATCGAGAAAGAAATTATTTGAAATAGTGACTTTAGCTCTCTTTTGCCAACCCAAATATTCTTTCATTCACTGAATATCTTGTTGGATTACTTAAAAGTTGATCGTAAATAAGTCAAACAATGCTTCTTGTATTACATAGCACATTAAAGTTTGCAACAATATGTCAGTAATCATCTACTGAATGCACATAAGGCCTCCAGAAGAATAGACAGACAGTTAGTGAAATAGGATAGTGAAGAATAGATGAGCAGAAAAGTGATAGCAGTTTTTGGATGTGTTTCACAGTTTCAAATATGGCAGCCAGAAAAATTGCAAAAATCTTTTTAAAAGACTAAGAAAATTTTCAGACAATTTTGTCTTATCTGATGATTATCATCCCAGTAAGTCTTCTTAGAGAAAACTTTGGGGTTCACTCAAAATAAATGAATGGCTTTGAAGTTTAAGATAAGAAACTTTTTTTTAAAACTATTTACAGTAGTGCATTTACTCAAAACACTTAAGCTCACCTATAAGATATCTTAATGGCTCCAAGGACAAATGTTATTTGCTCAATTATTAAAGAATTATATAGAATTACTTTATAATTTATGAACAAATTGCTTAGTATTACTTTATAATTTATTAACAAATTGCTTAGAATTATTTTATAATTTATTAACAAATTGCTTAGAATTGTTTATTAATTTATTGACAAATAACTTGAATAACTGAATCCGAGTCCTAATCCTAATGCTACCTTAATCTGAGCTTTTTTTAAATTCTAAAATCAGAAATACTCAAAAGATGCCTTGACGTAAGGAAAAACGTCCTAATATAGTATCGCGAAAACCTCATGCATTAAAAATCACAAATCTCTCGCGTCCTCGTCATGCCTCTTGTCATAAATGAAAAATGATTCGCCTTTAAATAGCAAAATATATGACCGAAGCAAGTTTACGACAAAAAAGATGGTAGACATATCTCA
>JAJTWR010000362.1:770000-790000 GCA_021613335.1 Whitmania pigra | reverse complement strand
GTTTTTTTTTTGTTTCGCCCAATAAAAAAATTATATTATTATTATTATTATTATTATTATTATTATTATTATATTATTATTATTATTATTATTATATTATTATTATTATTATTATATTATTATTATTATTATTATTATTATTATTATTATTATTATTATTATTATTATATTATTATTATTATTATTATTATATTATTATTATTATTATTATTATTAAAAATAATTACGGTGATGATGATGATGATGATGTTGATGTCATCAGCAATATAAAAAAAATTGATCGTAATTAATGAGCGCAAATATTGTTAATTCTAGTTTATTCGAGAGAGCATCTCTTGTCTTCAGCAATTTATTTTCCATTCGCGTTTTTTTGTGCTTCAACAAAATAATTTTAATTCTACTAAAGTAATGTTTATCATTTTATTAATAACATTTAATTTTTTGAATTTGTATTTTAAATTTTTTTTTTAAAACAACCACATTTCCTTTCTCTCGACCAAACAATAACGTCGAAAGATAAATATAAAGATATTGTAATAATTTAATTATTTTATCGTAGAATTAATCTTTCCAGTTAAATATATTCCACATGGAAATTTCCACTTATACGACATTACAGGCCAAACACTTCGTACAATTTGAGAATCTTCGATATGGGTTAATATCAGGCTAGATAATTTTTATATCGATGCTGCTAAACTGTGCGGATGTTTTTGAGGTAATAAATTCTTAATCTGTTTTTATTTTACGAATATTTGTTCACCGTCGTTTGCCAACCTGTAAAATAACTTGGTGCGCTAATATAACATATCGTCATCGTTCATATTGACTTACGTACGCTTTTACAATGTAAATTAGTGTAATGCCGATTCGCAAACGTCAGAAGAACGTCAATTGCATAAAACATTAATTGCATCTGTTTGCGAGAAACAAGTACAGTATTTATAGAAATAATTTATATTATAATTTATGCACCGTCATAGCAACGTCTCCTATCTGAGCTGATCAAACAGACAATAGGCCGAGTTTTGTCTCTGGTATATAAAGCCAGCTTGTTTGTGGATTGCTGATCCAGTAGATTGTATTTCATCAGTGGAGAATTTGAAAACAGAGTTAGTTTTATATTTTTTATCTATTTTGGTAATTCTTATTTTTAGAGTTTATAAGAAAAAGATTTTATTTGAAATCAGTTGTTTACTTAAATGTTGTGGTCTTGACTATTTGTTTATCTAATAATTAGATACTGCACTTTCGGTCAAATAATTTACTTACTAGCAATATAATAACAATCACTGTTATTATCATCATCATTATTATTATTATTATTATTATTATTATTATTAAATTATTATTATCTCATTAAAATATTATTGTTATAGTCAGAAATTTTCAGTAAATTAATGTACACAATAGCAACAACATAAATTTAAAACAAATATCATTTTTTGTTAACGCCACGAGACGATCGAATCGTCATCGTCGTCTACTTAATAATAATTAATAATTAATAATTAATAATCGTCAGGAAATGGAAGACAAGTACAAGAAATTTTTCCTCGATGCCGACACGGACAAGAGTGGCTACCTCACCCTCAACGAACTCATTTACATCCTCACCAAGCAGGGTTACAAGGGTGGCGAAGACAAGATCAAGGTGATGAATGTTTTTCATCATCATCATTGTCATAGTCATCATCATCATTATCATCATCATCATCATCATCGTCATTGTCATCATCATTGTCGTCATTGTCATCATCATCAGCATTGTCATTGTCATCATCAACATTGTCATCATCACTGTCATTATCGTTATGGTGAAATTGTTATTATTATTGTCACGATGTGACATCATCATCATCATCGTTGTCATCATCACTTTCACTATCGTTGTCGTTAAGGTGAAATTTTTATTATTATTATTATTATTATTATTATTGTTGTTGTCACGTCGGTGTCATTGTAATGCTGTACTCATTTTCAATCCCATCACTTCATCGTCGTAACCAGCATCATCATTGTTATTGTTATCATTATCATAACTATTATCCTCATCCTCATCATCATCATCATTGTATTGTTATCATTATCATCACTATTATCATCACCATCATCATCATCATTGTATTGTTATCATTATCATCACTATTATTATCATCATCATCATCATCATATCATTATTATTTTGATCATCTCCATCATCATCATTCATCAGGGTTATCATAGCCGTGGCATTCATCATCTTAACGACATCGTCCTAAATGCCATCACCACAATCAGTATAGTTATCCGTTTGTTATTAAAAAACGATTATCCACCTTGTCGCTCAGATGAGATGTGTGTGTTCATGTCTGTGTGTGTGAGTGTGTGTGTGTGTGTCCGTGTGTGTGTGTCCATGTGTGTGCGTGTGTACTCTGGTGAAAATGTTGTGCTCTGTGAAAGTGAAAATGTACTGAACATTCTGACTTGTCACCAACACAATGTCAAAAACATTGTCATCATCACCATCATCAATCATCGTCATCATCATCATCATCATTATCATCATCATCATCATCATCATCATCATCATCATCATCATCATCATCATCATGGCGGCATTCGTTGACAGCTGACGTAAGTGGCTCCTGATGCTGTGCATGCCAACTTCCTTCCCACACAAACTTGTGGATCTATGACCTTTAAAAATTAGATCGTAATCTCTTTAATCATTCACACATTCATTCACTTACTCATTCATTCAATCAATCATTCACTTATTCATTCATTCAATCATTCACTTATTCATTCACTTATTCATTCATTCACTCATTCATTCATTTACTTACCTACCTTTTGTTTGCCATTTCAAAGCTTACCTGTCTGCTAAATCAATAAAGATGCCTGCCATTGGATGCATTACCAAAGGAATTTTTGATCATGATAATGATGATGGCGATGATGATAATGATGATGACAGAGAAGACCTCCTAATTAAATATTCATTTGAAATCATTCCTACATTCCTTCAGCCATCCAGGGAATTACAATTAGGTCCCAATAGATATGCAATCATTTATGTTAATGATATGCATCTGTTTTTTCTTACAGCCTGCATATTAATGTAGATCATTAACATGGCACCATGAAGTTTAACCACACAGAGAATTTATTCGTTTTTAAGAGCAGAATTTTAATGAGTGGTTATTTGTTAGCAGTGTGTTAGCAGGGTGACAAATGAACCACTCACTCATTAATGCACTCATTGAATATTTAATCACTCATTCATCGTCTAATTATGCACTCATTAATTCAGTCAGTCACTCACTCATTCACTTACTCACTCGTAATAAACGAATGAATTTCACTCATAAATTCATTCATTCAGTCACTCATTTGTTAATTCATTAATTCACTCATTCGTTAATTCATTCAGTCATCCACTCATTCATTCATTCACTCCTTCACTCACCCACTCACTCACTCCTTCACTCACCCACCCACTCACTCACTCATTCTTCAACCTCCAGAGAATGTTCCAAGCAGCAGACAGGTCCGGTGACGACAAGATCAACTTCGAGGAGTACATGGTTGCCATGGGACAGGTGCCCGAGAGAGATCACAAGTGAGGGGATGAAAAGATGGCATTGATTAATGTAGCTGGCATTTAATAGCTTTTGTTGTTAATAATAATAATAATGATAATGATGATGATGATAATAATAATAATAATAATAATAATAATAATAATAATTTACTAAGGGTCCATTTCATTAACTACAAACAGATGTTGTCTATGTTTATCTCTCCTTTAAAACATGCATCGTGCTAACATCTGGATGATAATCCATCCACTATCATCATCCAACATCAACACCATTACCATCATCCTCATCATTTTCCAATCACTTCCCCAACATCCACCCACCGATTCATCCGCCCATTCATCTTTTCAACAACCCATCCACCTACCCACCAAGCCATTCATCCACCAATCCATCTGTTCATCCACCCTTTCCACTTACCCACCAATCCATTCATCCACCAATCCATTCGTTCATCCATCCACCAATCCATCCGTTCATCCATCCATCCATTCCGCAGAGAGGCGGCCATGAGGGGCGTCTTCCGAAAGTTCGACAAGGACGGCAACGGCACAATCGACCGTTCGGAACTCCAGGCAATCTTCAAGGACCTCGGCAGGGTTCTCTCCGACCAGGAAATGGAGTTGATCATGAAAAAATTGGACAAGGATGGATCCGGAACGGTGAACTACGAGGAGTACATAAATTCCGCCTTCGGTTGACGACGACGACGGTGGCGAAGGAATGATTTCGGTCCCTTCCATCTTGTTCCTGGATTTGTATCGATCGGTGCCTGACGATTATCGGCCAATGCTTTCATTTCATCAGTTTTCGGGCTTTGCCGGATTAACGCTTCACGAATATGTAATATCGTTAATTTGTTAAACTTCATGAATATGTAATATTGTTATTTTATTAAACTTCATGAATATGTAATGTTGTTATTTTACTAAACTTTAGGAATAATTGAGGTTCTACTGTAAGGATTTATTGGCCAACCTATCTTGGATGCTGATGATGATGACGATGATGAGGATGATGAGGATGATGATGATGATGATGATGATGATGATGATGATGATGATGATGATGATGATGATGATGATATTTATATTCAGTTGATTATGCTGCCATGTCTCTTAATTCGGTTAGGTACCATCTTTGAAGTTTTGTATCAGCTTGAGACCTTCTGCTTACTAAGTTATAATTATTATCATTATTATTGTTGTTATTATTATTATTATTATTATTATTATTACTATCATTATTATTGTTGTTATTATTATTATTATTATTATTATTATTCTATTTAAGTCTACTGATATTTTTGTTAGCTTAGTTATGTTAATGTTTATATTCGATGAATAATGCTGGAATATTTATTTGCTTGATTATTCATTCTACTGTTTTACGATTATTTGAATTTATTTGAAATTAATTTCCAAATTAATTGTCGAATTTATTCAAGAGCCGTTTAAACCCGAAATATATTGAAAGTGCCGATTATAATTAAATGATTTGATAATTAAGTTAAAATATAGTTTCGGCTTAAGATTTCTTCTTTGCATGCGGCTTACAAAGTTCATGAAAAATAAGCAACTTCTGTCACCATTTTGAATAAAATTTTTAAGGAAATTATTCGATGAGCCTTGTTTGCTACAGTGATAATAATAATAATAATAATAATAATAATAATAATAATAATAATAATAACAATAATACTAATAATAACAATAATAACAATAATAGAAATAATAATAATGATAATAATGTTGTAAACTTAGATTTTTGGAAATTAATTAAGTTTATATTGCTAATATAATTAAATTTATACTTAATTATATTTGGCATCTTTTCCGGGCACGTGGGATCTATTTTTGCTACAGAAAAGGATTCTCGATAATCACCTGACAAACAACGAGAATCAAGACAACTTAGAAGCCCAAATAACCATTTGCATCCTTAAGTACCTCAATTCCTTAAACGCTTAACTTCTATTATTCAGTTCCGTTAACTGAATACCTGCTCTAATAAACTTATTAGTTAACTTACTTATTTGCGGACCCCCGGGTTATTTCATTGGTGTCAGGAGTGGGATCCCAAAAAGTAAGTCATGAGCAAGGTCTTAGAAGATTTAACTTTTGCTGGAATGAGACGTGAGCTTAAGTTGAGGCAAATGGATTCGAAAGGCTCCAGGGAAGAATTGCAGGATCGCCTGCTGTCGTGGATAGTAGACCAGGGTGAGGATCCAGAAGCTTATATATTTGTTGATCCGGGTCTGAAATGGATGATGGGAAATATGGATAAAATGATGCAAAGCTTTGAAGAAAAGATGGAAAAAGTAACTGAGGTTTTCTCCAACAAGGCCTCTACTAGCTACCAACCGGAGGAGACTCCATCAAGCAGCAAAAACATCATGCCAGCTGAAGCATCAGCAGTGTACCCGATTGCCACACTGGTTTCGGTTGAGAAGGAGACCGAGGAAATTGTAGATGGAAGAACTTTGGGACACGAAGTGTTTCTTCCGTGGAGTGAGGAATCGGGGAAGGAGCTGAGAGAAGAGCTGGGTGGGGAGAACGGTGCTGAGGAGACCTTTGCTGAGGTGAGTGAGGGCAGTTTGGTAGTTGACGGGGACAGTCCAATAGTAGAGCTTTCCATAAAGATGGGCACTGTAGAGAATAAAGACAACGGTGAGCTGAGGAAGAGTTTCGCAAACTCCAGAGAGGTCGCGCCAGTGTCCGATGAGCCAATTCCGTGCACGATTGCCTCGTTGGTATCGGTTGTGGAGAGAACCGAGGAAATAATTGAAGAGGGGACTTTGGGAGAGACCAGAGTGGAGCCTCCTCGAGTTGAGAAATCAGTGGAGGAACTGGACCCGGAAAACAGTGGCGATCGATTTGAGCTGGGAGTTTCCGAATTCGATTCAGCTGTGGATATCGTGGAGGTTGGAGCTGCGGATGTCATTGTAACTGAGAGGGGAGATGTTGACGGTGAGGTACTCGGCGGTCGTGAGTACGTGGTTGATAAGGTTGGATCAATGTCCGAGGAGTTCATTTGTGGAGTTCTCAGCCAGGGCGGACTTTCTGGCCTTCGGAGGTCGTCGGAGATTCGAGGCGAGCATTTAGTGCTGTTGGCTGTTTTGCTGATCTTTTTCAGTAAGCGTTTTAGTAGAGATACCAGAGGAGGACGGGCTCGCATTGAAACAATGGTGATACATGGGCACCATGTTAGAGATTGTGTCCCGAGAGTAAAAATGAAGCTGGCACACATTCGCCGACTGGCGAAGTACCACGGGGAGCAGCAGTCTGTTCGGGACGAACAGATTTAAGGAGGGTGTAATGTTGTAAACTTAGATTTTTGGAAATTAATTAAGTTTATATTGCTAATATAATTAAATTTATACTTAATTATATTTGGCATCTTTTCCGGGCACGTGGGATCTATTTTTGCTACAGAAAAGGATTCTCGATAATCACCTGACAAACAACGAGAATCAAGACAACTTAGAAGCCCAAATAACCATTTGCATCCTTAAGTACCTCAATTCCTTAAACGCTTAACTTCTATTATTCAGTTCCGTTAACTGAATACCTGCTCTAATAAACTTATTAGTTAACTTACTTATTTGCGGACCCCCGGGTTATTTCAATAATAATAACAAAGACAACAACAGTAATAATAACAATGACATTAACATGAATGGCAGTGAGTTTTGTAAGAATTTAGTTTATTATTTTACAAACAAACTTTATTTATTTTGAGAACCACATTATTTCTAATTCAGTTCTATAATATCACGTCAATACTGACCCTAAAGTCCCCCTTCCACAAAAGGTTCGTTCATCGCAGCAAATCAAATGCTTTCTTCCAAAAATATTCAAAACTTGTGTTAGACAAACAGCTTTTATTATAAATGTCTGAATTATTCACAGATCAAATAGCAAGTAATACTTTTATTAATAAGCATATTTGATCTCCGAGTATGACAAGTTAAGATAATTTGTTTGTTGAAATTCTCAAACCACCCACAAGAAATAGTAAAACATTGGAAATAAAATTCAATTCCATTCAGAGATAAAGCTTCAACGAGAAAGATTAACTCCTTTTTGCATGAGATAAATTATCTTCGTTCAAAAAATAAAAGACAATTTCATAGTTATGCGCAATATTGTTATGATTATCTTCGTTAACATAACAATTATAACGCGAGCTTAGCTGTAGCTTTTCAGCCCTTAGCCTGTACATAAGAGTCTTAATAGTGCTTGACATTATCTCGCATGCTCAGTGTCGCAATTATGTTGAATTGGTATGTAATCTAGGTCTGTTTTCTGATCAAATTTAAGAAAAATTAAGGTGAGTTTCATAATTTTTAGTAAATGTGGTTTACGAGTTTTACTCTGACTGATAAAATTACGTAATTCCGTCGCCTACTGATGTAAACTTTGATTAGCATGTTCACTGAAGCAAGGATTGTGCTCTCTAGTTTAAGACGAGCTCATTGGAAAATGGCTAATTAATGAAATCGCTGCTAATATTTGTCAATTGTTTTCAATAAGTTTTGCCGAATTATTTGTTGAATGTTTGATGCGCATGGGCGCGAATTTGAAAAGCTTATGTCAAATTCGAGTGTTTACACCGTAATGAGGAAATTGCGTTTCTTTTTGAGGATTGTGTAAGTTGTGTGATGTTATGCAATACTAAGCGAAGCATTTTTTCTGACTTTATTCTTATTTTTGTAAATAGAAAGTTGAAGCAATGTTGATTGCTAAAGTCAGGTTAAATGGATGTGAGTTATGAGGAAATGTGTCACGATTCCCATTATCAACCCTATTTTATACCATCCAAAATCAAATGTTAGCTGGTCAGTTTGTTCAAAGGTGTATGAAATTTATCTTGCACGAACGAATGTAATTCTTATACTCATTTAAAATTTCAGATATCATTGCATGTTTAATATTACAGTAATAATCATAATAATCATAATAATCAAAAGGAATCTCACAAGATATTGAATGTTTTAGTTTAGTAATTTATTTATTCAGAAACGTAAATTGAGTTTATTTTGAGTGTAAATATAAAAATAAATCACATTTCCACAACTTAACCGATCAGATTCACCAGGCATCACAAACACACATTGTCAGATCTCATAACTTCTTCACGTCGTTCGATTAAATCAATTCAATCCAAATCATCTCAGTTATGCAAAGGACTATAATCAAATAAATAAATAAATTAATTAATTAAATCAATTCTTTCATAAACCACCCCGAAGATGGCTACCCTCGTCAAGGTCGTCCTCAATCTCGCCAAGGGGGAGGAGCGACTGGACGACACCATAACGGACCGCCTCAACCACGTGACCACTTCGGCCATCTTGGTCGTGATGGCCGTCCTCGTGTCCACGAAGCAGTACGTGGGGGACCCCATCGAGTGCTGGTGTCCGAAGGAATTCACAAAGAACCAGGTGCAATATGCCGACAGTTTCTGCTGGATAAGGGGCACTTACTACGTCCCCTTCGAACGAGAGGACATGCCTTCCGTCTACGGGAGAGGTGAGTGTTTGGATTCTTCGGCTGTGCCTTTGTAAAGTTCAACATCACAGCAGGCTCGTTCGATGCCGATGAATAATAATGCCGATCAACATTTAGGCACGGGTGTGCTAAATCGAAAGCAATGCATTAAAAACATTGCATAATTATAACAACAGTAATAATAATAATAATAGTAATACTAGCGATAATAATTTGTAAAAAATCAACCACTCCAAAGCCTCACCTAATAATCCCGACAATTCCTATTAACGTAAACACTAATTTTTTTTTTTTTTTAGGCCGAACACCGACAATAACATATTACCAGTGGGTGCCTCTGATCCTTTTGGTCCAATCTCTCCTGTTCAGTCTCCCTAGTCTCTTCTGGAGGGGTATGCAGGCCAAGTCCGGTTTCGACGCCAGCAACTTCATCGACTACGGTAGAAAGGTCAGCTCGCCGAAGGTCAAAAACGACATCAGGGGAACACTGCTCGATCACATGACCCTACAACTCGAAAGGTGAAGGTTAAATTTTGCGATTTTAATTGCAACCGCGTTATCATTAACGGTGTTAGATTGCTACTTTAATTGCCGTTTAATTATTACTTTCAGTTATTTACTGCATGCGCATTATTTAATTATAGTTAATTATCATTATTATTATGATTTGATAGCAATTATTAAATATTTATTACAATTGCAACGCAACAAATAATTAAAAGGACGATTACAACTTTCACATAATTGCAACAACAACAATTCCCCGACTCAACCTGACGATGACGATCTTCCCCAGGTACCTCAAGTACGGAAATCCGCAGTCCGAAGTCAAAGCCGGTTCGTTCACGATCAGCGTCAAGCACCTGTTCACAAAAACCTGCTTCAGATTCTTCGGACACCGTCGACTCAACTACTTCTGCACGCTCCAATTGGCCACGAAATTATTCTACCTCGTCAATTCCGTCGGCCAGATCTTCCTCCTGGACTACCTGCTGAACATGAAATTCCACACATACGGCTCGGACGTCCTGTCGAGTCTGACCTCTGGTTCGAGGCCGAGCAGGGAGCTGGCCCGGCACCAGGAGGCCCGCTTTCCGAAGGTCACGATGTGCGACTTCAAGGTCAGGCGCCTCGGAGCCGTGCACAACTATTCCATCCAGTGCGCGTTGACCGTCAATCTGTTCAACGAGAAGGTGAGCTTCATAACCGCGACGATTCCTTCGTCACTGGTATATTTGCACGCGTATAGCACGCACACGACTATATCCCGCAGAGTGAATGGATTTATATTATTGGAAGTGCAATCTTTTATCTGCCCATTCTGTCATTCACCCGCTCAATTCATCCATCCTCGCAACCGATAACATCCGCGTTCATCATCGTTCGCCATCGCCATTCACTACCTTTCCAGGTGTTCCTCATTCTGTGGATATGGATGGTGTTCATCTCGGCCGCCAACTTCTGCTCCCTTTTCCGATGGTTTCTGAGGAACCTGATGAGTGGCGAGCGATACAGGTACATCAAGAACCTTCTGCTAATATCGGGACTCATCGAGCCTGTGAGTTTGTGAGCGATTATCTCGACAATATTAGTGCAAACAATTTAAACTCTCTGAGTAAATAAAGCAAAATAGAAACGTAATCATTAAATAAAGTTTGTCAAATAAACTTCTCGATTAGATTTCCATTATCGGCGTGGCACAATGTCGTTCATTAATGCCAGCGATAGACTTCCGTCGTCGGCTTCCTATTCTGTCATAGTCTGCAATTTTAATCGCTTTTCGACCCCGACAAACAGATCAAGAAAAAGGCCAAAAATCGTGAATTTTTCTCGCCGATGAGCGACTCGAACTTCAACAACAGCAACAACATCAACAACTACATCAGCAAGAACAAACGAACAACCAGTACCGACTCCACGGCCAAGTTTTCAAAGTACCAGTTAGTATTTATTTATTTATTCATTTATTATATACTTATTTATTTATAGAAATATATTTGCTTATATATATTTTTTAATTAATTAATTTAATTTTTTGATTTATTCCAACTTTTCACTCACGAAAACACTGCTTCTAACAAACCCGACCTTCGTTCTACCAGAAAATCAGTCAGCCACGACATGGAAGACATCTGCGAAGAAGAATCTCCGACCATAAGAAGTTCGGCAGCCGAAAGGCGACTGCTCGTCGTCTTCGTCAGCCACCACCTGGGACCGGACGGGGTACTCCTTCTCCACCTGCTGAACCAGGCCACCAACACCATAGTCGTCATGGAGATGCTGGAAAGACTCTGGGTGAACTTCAGAGAGAGGTACGAGAGCATTTGTCGCCAGGGGCGCTCGGGTCGCTAAGGACTTAAGAGTCCGTGGTAACGAACGTCTTGGGTCTGGCTTTCACGACTGCTTTTTGGGGGATGCCTGGTCTTGTGATGGGTTGCTTCCTCCTTTACCAATCCTGGATTTGTTTTTTGTACACGAGGAATTTCGCGGCATTTGTCGAAGATTATTTTTTCGTTAAACTTCTTAGGCAAAGAAGGGATTGTTCGTCGAAGTTGTAATTAATCTTTTCAACAATAAGTATTTTATTTAGTTTACAATCTGTTAATAGTCAGTTTACGTTTTCTTATTCTGGATGCTCGTAAAATTATCGACTTTCTAAAAAATTTCAATTGTGATTAAAAAATATCGCAAATGCAGGAGAAAATCAGAATGACAAAGTTGTAATAATAGCAAGAATAATAATAATAATAATAATAAAATAATAAGAATAATTTGTTCTGCAATTTTTTTCTGCAAAACAAAATGTCAACAAAACCGATTGTCAGAAAAACTTAAGCCTGTAATAGTTTATTCGGCAAACATTTTTATTATAATAATCATTCGTCGCTTTTCCGATCATCTTCCCCAAGCCTCCATTTCAACAGTGTCCCAATCTTTTTTCATCATTTTGGCCATTTGCTCTCTGTTCTTGAACAGGTCCTTGAAGAAGCTGTACCCACTGCCAAGTTCAGAGGTCAGGGATTTGGGTAGGTCATCAGTTATTGATCTGTTGAAGGGGAGTAGAATTTTAAATTAATTTAAACATTTATTTATTTATTTATTGGGGATTGAGGTGTAAAATGCAAGGAATGCATGAGTCTAACCTTCTAATGTTCTTTCGAACGACACAAATTCCGTTGTTGTTCGAGTTGTAATCCTTCTTGGACGCAAAGTCCTGCTTGACGAAAGGGTAGAAGCAGACGCTTATAGGAGGGTTTTTAAGTCGACAACAGTTCTGCACTTGAAGTCCGGAGATCTGGTGTTCGACTCCCGGCTCCAGACCTTCCGAAGCGAAGGCCAGGCTGATCATGATGGCTAGAGGGATGACGACATGAATCATGGCTGGAAATAATATTGATATAGTGTCGTTATTCTTAATTAATATTAATGTTATTAACATTGATGTAATATTATTGCCAATAATTATAATTATTATTATTAATAAATTAAATTACAACTAACTCGGAATAACTTTAAACCCCGAATAAGAGAAACGAGGTCATCCGTTTCGCACTTACAACTTTCGGACGCTTTTATAAACCTTTTCTGAAAGATCGGTTGCCATGGAGACTCGGAGCATCTTCGGAGGCCTTTGAAAGAATATTTTCCTTGAAATGTGACAATTGAATTTCCTGTCTTTCAAAGAGAATTAATTCTTTTTTGCAAATTTTCTCGCTTAGTTTTAAAAAGTTAACTTTTTTTTTTGATCTCATTTATTAATATCTGCATGTTTGTTACTTTAAATATATTCATATTATTAATAATGACTTTGACAACGACTAGTATTTATTGAGGTCAATGATGATGATGGGGATTATTATTATTATTACTATTATTATTATTATTATTGTTATTATTATTATTATTATTATTATTATTATTATTATTATTATTATTGTAATGTTATTGCTGCTGTTATTATTATTATCATCATCTTCATAATCATAATAATAAGTTTAAGCTATAATAAGTAAATGATAAGTAGCTAAAATAAAGCATTATTTTTATTGGATATTATTACTATAATATAAGCGTTCTGTTATTATACGGTATGGTAATAAACCATAACTAATTAATTAATAGCCATAGTTGCAATTGCCATTTGATAAATGAATGAATGAATAAACAATAAAACTTCAATTAAAATTAAAACATTTAATAAATTAACAGTTATTGTAATACCAAATTGCCATTTGATAAATGAATTAATAAACAATAAATTTCAATTAAAATTAAAACATTTAATAAATTAACAGTTATTGTAATACCAAATTACCATTTGATAAATGAATAAATAAACAATAAACTTCAATTAAAATTAAACATTTTATAAATCGCTGAAAAAACTGCCGCCCACTTTTAGAGCAGTGAGTAGCCTTTCTCGTAAAGCTTCCTTGCTGCTGTAGTGTGTCACGACCAAAGTGTTGACGCAAGTCATTGCAGAAGGCAGGTACATGTCAGGGTTGCCCTCCGATGATCTCGAGGTTATCGTGAGTTTAGGGGTAAGGGCAGACAGACCCCCGATGGGCAACCTTGGATTGCTCGTGACGAACTGCAAGAAATCCCGCTGTTCTTCGACTGTTAACGACGAAAGGACTTCAAACAAATACCGAACAACCGGAGTTTCCAGAGAAAGTCGTTCGCCCAGAAGACAATGTTCTCCCAGGTATTCTACGCTCCAGTGTTCCACCTTGACTCCGCAGATTACTTCTTGAATTTCGTCTGGATAAAAACAGCGCATCATCGACACCGGTAGATACTGGTCGAATGCCTCCACGAAGGCATTAAATTTCTGCTTAGGACCTTCGCATAGCACCAGCCAAACGAGCAAACGTAAATATTCTTCTACATTGTCGATGCTCAAAAGTTCATCGTAACCTCCGTCTTTCAATTCGAGGTCTGGTATTCCCGGAACGGTGAAATTTATGCAAAGATCTTCGAAAGAGCAGCCGTCAACTGTGATTTTTGACACGAGGTCAATCTTCTCCTCTCCAGAAAGGCAGTCATCATTAATAATACTCCATTTTTCTTTCAGCGCGTCAACGAGACACTTCAAAAACGTATATGTAGACGGTAAAACGTCTCCGATATCAGCAAGCGTGAGTCTTTGACTTTTGAGGCTGGCTCCGAAGGCATACTTGAAAAAAGCATTGCTCAAGTTTAGATCCATCTTCTGTCTGTCCATAATCGACTTTGCCATTATTTTCCCGATGCAATTCATAATCAAGTTATGATTATTTCTCAGTTCCACAATTTCCGGTAATGGAAATAGTCCCTTAAGCGAATCGACGTACAACAATCCATTTGGTCCCTCGTACGTCTCTCCAATCCAGAGATCATAAAGCTGTCTCTGACAGTCGCGCGAGAATTCTGTGTAGAATTCTTTCGTGGGACCCGGGCCCGTGGCCAACTCGCCGATAAATTGGAACTCCCAAAAGCTTTTTGGATCTTGCAACAGTTGGTAATTTTCGAACACAGAGGTGAAGATGTTTTGCCTCGAACACATGTACTTGATGGGCTTCTTCAAGCTTTCATTGAGATTATAAAAGTTGTGCAACTTTGTCTTGAAAACGAATCGTCTAACGAAGAATGGCACCAGAAAACGATAATCTGTCGACAATTCCTCGGCTTTAGCCAGCAGCCACTGCAAGGAGTAATTTTCAGGTGAACGAGCACAACTGAGCAGGAACAAACTGCCGAAGTGACCTCTGTGAAGAAGCTTTTCTGACGACAATATGCAGAACAATGTTCCCCACTCTTCGTTTACCGCGTAAAGAATCGATTGTAGCCTGAGAGCTTGGACCAGTACGTTGTTCGTCAATTGTTCCGGTGACTTAGATGGTCCAAGGACTCTGTCGAAAGTTGGACTCTCGTACAATCCCAAGTCGATGTTCTCAGGTGACCTGACCGCTTCTTCGTCGAGATCTTTGTCCTGCAAATCTGAAATACATTCGTCATTGTTTCTTAATAAGACGTCAATCACGTCTCTTACGAAGTAGACGAGAGATCTAAACCTTCTAATCCCCTCGGCATCCACCTTAAACGGGCCTTTGTGGGTGTCGATGTTTGTCGGCAACTTTAGAATCCTTGCCACAAAAGTGGACAGTCTATCGTAGTTGATACTCAGACTCGATTCGCATCGAGACTTAACGTGGACATTTGGCATGATGAATTTCAACATCGCCCAGATTAAGTCGGTTTGCAAATGAAGTTTCAAGGTGATCATAGGGTCTAGGAGAACAATCATGAACGCCTCCACCACATCACCAAGGTCCCCAATCAAACGGGATCCCAACAGGTCCGCGTAGACCCCCGCAGCCCAGCCGAGGTAGCCGTCTGCCAGCGTAGATGATAAGAGAAAGGTCACATTTTTTAAGGCATCACATAACGACTCTTCTTTAAAACAGCTTAAATATGTCGGCGATGTAGTTCCAACGATGGCCAATGCTAAAACGATTAAGTGGTACTGTCTAGAGCACAACATATCTTTGACCAAATTGACTAGAATTTCTATTTCAACCATCTCGGTCAGCATTTGAAAGACATCTGCCCAGTAAATCATCTTCAGCAGCAGAACTTGATGAACAAAACAGCTGTCTGGCTTCTGGCAGAAATCCACGACGGTAGGGAAGGCCATCTCAAGGGCATACATCACCTCTTTTAATGGATCTTCGAACAGATTTTCTATTGACCTACCACTCGTCAGGATTCCACAGCATATCCTATTCACGTCTTGATAGCATTCCGACGTGCGAAGAGCTGGAAAGAACTCTGACATCATAAGAGCAGTTGTCACGGTTGTGTTTCCGAATGGAACTTGGAATATTTTTCCTACTTCTGCTTCTTTCTGCATGAGGTCGACAATGGCTTTCACCAGACCCATTTCCTGCATCGTTTTTATCCGTTCATGTTGGTGGCGACAGAATGTTTTAATTATTTTGTAAACGGGCACCATCAGTTCTTGGGTTGTGGACAATATGTTCCAATCCGATATGCATCTGAGAAATACAAAGAATTTGTCGGAAATCAAGACTTCAGAAATGAACTTAAAACCCTGAATGTACCTAGCAAACATTGTTTCGATAATTTCCAGATGTTCTAGGAGACTATCACCAGCCAGATTGCTTACCATGTACTCCACTTGCTCAATGGTAGAAGTTTTCAAATGGAGCAAAAGCTGAGATGCTCTTTGATCGAGACAGGTTGTTGACATTTCTGAATCAAAGATGGAATAATTTTAAACTTCAAATTATGGAATTTCAATTATGAATTTTAAAATATTTGCCGTGACTTTTAATTTTATGGACTTTTCTCGGCACTCGACCATTGCTACCTAGTTGCCAAAAGATACTAAATATTTTTTTCCTTTTGGCCCTATGATATTAATTTTAAATAAATTTATTTAGCAATAAAAAAAACAATTAAATTACTTCTTTAATTTTCAAATCAGGGATATCAAAGTTAAAATGTTATTACAAATGAAGAGCAATCAATTTATGGCTATAAATTATAGATATTACATTAACTAACGGATAATAGTCAGAATATAAATTTACGATTAATATTCTGCTATTTTATGATAATTAGCATTTTAAAATAATTACTGTATGTATGTGTGTAATCTTTTCTTTTACACTTTTCGATGCATAATGACATCATCGCTGGAATTAAGCGTTGGAAATATATCGAAGTATAAACGGTCACAAGTGGTTTCCATCCACATCAAAAAATGCTTAGTGGTAGTTTAAAGAACTCAAAGAAGCTCAGGAAACAATAAACACGACAACAGTAAGAGAAAGTTCCAAGGAAAAGAGAAGAAACAATTTCATATTTTAACTTAAAGCATTTATTAAATTCTACATTGTTAAACTAAAACCTTAGAATTAAAGTGATCACGCTACTTAGCGATACTGGAATGAATTTGTACCCTCAGTAATCGCCAAAAGCAGTTTTTCTTCAAGAGCTTCTTTAGTACTGTACTCTGTAATGAATAAAGTGTTGAAGCAAGTCATAGCTGAAGGCAGATAATCGTCAGGGTTAACATCAGACGATCTATGTTTTACGGTGAGTTTTGGTTCCAGAGCAGCCAAACCCCCAACTGGCAATCTTGGTGTGCTTGTGGTGAATTGTAGAAAGCTTCTCTGGTCGATCGCAGATAGCGATGAGAGAACTTCGAATAGATGCTGAATTACAGGTGCTTCTGGGTCGAATTCGTCAAGAACAGAGTTATTTTTCAGATATTCAACAGTCCATTTTTCTTTAATCAGACCGCAAAATACTTCATCATATTCGTGAGGGTAGAAGATACGCATGAAACGAGGGTTGAGAAAATGCTCCAATCCATCACGAACTTCTTTAATACTGTTTTGGGGATTGTACAACAACCACCAGGTGATCAACTTCAGGTATTTTTCCAGGTTGTCAATACTTAATAATACTTCGCTTCCACCCTCTTCCATCTCGACGTCTGGATAACCTGGAAGGGTGAAGTTCACGCAGAGATCTTCAAAAGAGCAACCATCGCACTCTATTTTGGACATGGCCTTCACTTTCTCTTCAACCGAAAGTGTTTCAATACTCTCGATGCTCCATTTTTCTCTCAAGGCATCCACGAGACTTTCGAGAAAATTATAAATGGATGGCATCACGTACTTGATATCGGCGAGCGAAAGATGTTGAGCATCAAGGTTCCTCCTGAACAAACATTTGTAGAATGCGTTACTGAAATTGATATCCATGCTATGGCCGTCTGCAATAGATTTTGCCATGACCATTCCTATGGCTGAAAAGCATTGCTCTGCCCTCGTGTTACGCGATGGTTTCGGCGATGGGAACAATCCAAGCGGCGAATTAACATACAAAACACCGTCGCAACCTTTGCTCGGCTCCCCATACCACAGGTCGTGCTCAAATCTCTTGCAATCTTTTGAGAATTCCGAATAGAACTCTTTAGTCGGTCCGATACCGTAGCCAATCTCCCCCAAAAACACAAACCTCCAAATCTTATGGAATTCCTTCCCAAGCGTGTCTAATTGGTTAACTACCGAGTAGAGAGTGCGTCGTCTCACTATACCTATGGTTTTAAATTCATCAGTATGAAATCGTTTCAACCAAGTCTTGTTAAACTTATTACATAAAAATGTGCGAATTTCTACCGACAGCAAGAAAGGATAAGCTTCTGTAAGCCGAGTAATATATCCAGGAACCATGTGCATTCTATAAATTTTTCTGTTTCTTATGTTATTCATGGCCTCCTCTAAAACGTTGCTGATATAACAACTCCTATCGATAAGTCTATTTGTAGACAAATATCCAAACAAGATTCCCCAGCTTTCATTAACCTCGTATAGGATTGACAGCAGTCTAAGAGACAAGAGCAGGGGATTAGAAAATAGTTTCTCCTTCGATTTTGACGGTCCAAGTACTCTGTCGAACGATGAAGACTTGTTCAGACCCAGCCTAATGTCCATGGGGTTTTGGGGGACATGTGGGTTTTCATCCAAATTAGGAAGATCTTGGTGAAAAGTGATGAAGTCATCATTGACGAAGATTGCATCCACAGTGCTTACGACAAAAGTAACCAATGCCCTGAACTTTTCAATCCCTTCTGAACTTACGCTCAGCTTTCCCTTGTGACTTGACAAATCCGTCAGATTTAAAATATTCTTTAATTTACATTTGAGTCGACAGTAATTGACATCCAAAGCTCCGTGGTTTTCGTCTTCAGTATCCGATAAGATATCCCTCACTAAAGCGTCAATATCCCCAATTCGAGTTGCTAGGCATTCATCGTTGGTTTGGAACTTTGATATCGTTTCTTCGCTAAGCCATTGTTGAATCATGTAATCATAAGACAGCCATAGCCATTGAAATTGCCCTTCAGACGTAAGCACATTAACAATTGGACGCATTGATTTCAGAAGCCCATTAATGCCAAACTGTTGGAAAACTTCTCGATAGTTTCCCAGTACGATGAGGAATGCGAAACCTATTAAAATTTTATCCTCTGTTATTGGAATCCTGGTAATCAATTTTCTCGCGAAGCACAGAAGTTCATCTATCGGTACCATATCTTCCAGACATTTAATATCATTTGCCAAGCTTATCAACTTTAGTAGGAGAACTTGATTGGCAATCTGGCACTCTGGTAACTGGCAGATATTGTACAGAGTAGAAAAGGTGTCGTTTAGTATGTTAGTAGCTTCAGTCGGTGTAATCTTGAATCCCTCTGATAAAATTTTGCTGGAAATCTTGTTAATGTCCTGAGTGTAATACCTGTTTTCAATGGCTGGAAGGAACAGAGAAATAACATGGCAGGTTGTTATGTGTTCGTCGGCGTCAGTCAAGACACTAATGTCGTGATGATTTTCAACTTCTTTTTCCATGATTTCGGCTAGAGCACACCCGATTCCCATTTTTATTAGGGTACCTCTTGCCGGAGGGCTGCATAGACCGATGATGTAAACCAGTTTCCTTATGCTCAGTAATAAGTGAGGTTCTCGCACCAATTTTTCCCATTTGAGAGTAGAAAGTATTAAGATGAGTAAGTTGTGAGAAATCAGTTTGTCAGCGTTATCATGCGATGATCTCATGACACTTTCGATATTTTCCAGTACAGCTACAAAGAATTTCTCATCTATCAAATTTACAAAACATTCTATATCGTCCTCACAACAACTCCTAAGTTTGTCCAGAAACCTTAGCGTCAAAATTTCCAAATGTAGTCTTATTTTTGAGTTCATCTTTGACTGTTTGCGATTATAAAATGGCTTGTCGGAGGATTTTTAGGAGTGATTGTGAAATATGATATCGTATGCTGTGTGATTGTCAATACTATAGAGGCATATCGATACTATGTAGTATA
>JAJTWR010000362.1:750000-760000 GCA_021613335.1 Whitmania pigra | reverse complement strand
TGCCCCTTCAAAATTTTATGTCGATACTCCCTCCTTATTTGGTTTGCACTTGTATGACAAAATATGAATATGTGTTTTTACTGTAATTATTATTTATTTATATATTTATTTATTTATTTATATATTTATTTATTTATTGGTTGACTCATAGATGAATTGTTTATTAGAATAATAACTAAAACACGGTTTTTATTATTATTATTAATAGCATTTCATAAGTTTTAATACTAAAAGTGCTTTCGTTATAAAAGTTAATAATAATAATAATAATAATAATAATAATAATAATAATAATAATAATAATAATAATAATAATAATAATAATAATAATAATAATAATAATAATAATAATAACAGCATTAATAATAATAATAATAATATCAGTTAGTATTTTATGAATAATAATATTTAAATATATCTTAGCGTAACTTGACGACGAATAACAACAGAATAAGGCATAATAATAATCATAAGAATAAGGCAGAGTTTCAAAATTGTTTACAAAAACAACAAAGATATACCTTTCCAGATTCCGGGAAAAGCTAACTTGATTACATCTTTGCGAGTGAGTGGGTGGGTGAGTGAGTGAGTGAGTGAGTGAGTGAGTGAGTGAGTGAGTGAGTGAGTGAGTGAGTGAGTGAGTGACTGAGTGAGTGAGTGAGTGAGTACCAATCACTAGATTTCGAATAAAATAATCTCCTTGTTTCTGCGGATTTGCATCAAGTTCCTTAGAAATGCTGATCCATTATCGCAGAAAAGCTTTGATTAAAATCATAAATCCCTCTAAATGGCTTCTTTTTATCCACCCATCCATCGATCACTAAACCGTGACCGGCTTAGTCATCGTCAGTAACTGATGTTACTTATTTATAGACATTGCCGGAGAGACTATTTGTAACTTCATCTCTCATTTTGCACCGGAAAAAAGAAGTTCTGTCGAAATGGAAAACCCCGGAAAAGACCGGAAACAAACTCCATGAGCAGCGGAGCGTGGAACAAACACGCGTTTCGTCACGCTTCGGCGGGCACAAGCACAGTCTCATTGAAACCATGGTGTAACTCTCTCTGTAATGAAAGGAGGGTGCTATGAACTTGAAAATAGGAGTGCTAAGAATTATGATTATGATGTCGTGAGGTAGTTGTGATGATGATTGCGAAAGCCTCATTAATATTCTCATCATCACTTCTTCTCGACATAATCCAGAGCATCTCATCCGGGCCAGTACGGATTTATCACGCACAGCGACCACCCCCAGAATGTCGTAATGGATCCGTCCGCAGGGGTAATACCTCATCAAGATAATGAAATCAGTTCCACTGTTTGTATTCTTATTTAGTGTCTGTCAACAACGAAGTTACAGCCTTGAGGGGGTATAATTCGATACGGTTCGATTGAGGGGATGTCAGCTTGACGGGTAATAAGGTTTACGCGGGAAAATTCTGAAATAATTATTTGCTTTTTTAAAAGTAAGTTAGGATTGCATTGCGTTTTTAACTTAATGAGGCTTTCTTTAAATTTAAAATCCAAAAATTCGACATTAATTTTTTGCACTATTTTGTCTGATTCGAAAGCATTTCAATCAAATATCTAGAATTTAAAATATACTTGTAACGTGATCATAATGATATTTTTCATAATTAAATATCTATCCATTACATATTATTATTATTATTATTATTAAATATTATTATATATATTATGTCCAATATCTATTCATCATATATTATCATCATTTATTATTTAATATTTGTACTAATTAAACAATATTAATTCATTTTGTTTTACCGGCGTTCATGCGAATAACTCAAAATCATCGACTTCCTGGGATTAATCTCGTTCTCGTTCGTGCATTTATGCGCTACAGAAATGATTTAATGGCTCCCAAGCCAGCGTGAATGAGGCGCTACATAAATAACAGTGTTATTAACACTGCGCCCTCAACTTGTACGCGCCTTCAACTCCCCCGCCATAAACCGGTGTCTCTATTGTTTGAAACTTGATTTATAGATCTTAGTATTAACACTTCAACGAAATGGCTATGACGATTATGATGATGATAGTTACAATTTGCTATAAGCAACACACTCATTTTGTAACCGACTAAATTCCAAAGTAGGTGTTAAGGTTAGCCAGGGTTAGTAGGTCACTAAACCCACATGACCTTGAATGATGTAAGAATATTGAGGTCACTTCCGGTTGTCACGATCCTTCTGATTGGCTGACCTCGATTCCGCTTGATTCGCCATGTTTGTGGAGTACTGTAAACAATCGACGTGACTGGCGCAGCAACTAAGGCAGCGGTTGATAAATGCGGTAATGGCGGTCAGTGAAATTGAACTTAGTTATTATTTGTAAATATTTTTTTAATTAATGATATTATCTAATGATAACAATGAAACTATTATTATTATTATTACTACTAACTAACTACTAACATTATTATTAATACTTTTATTATTATTATTATTATTACTAATACTATTATTCCCAATTCAGCCTTTAATCCCCTAACTCTCTCGAAACCGATATTACGTCCTCACGGCTGAGATGTACCACGGACGGGTTTAGAATTATCACCATGACAACGGCTGCCGTTGACGACGTAACTACGCCACCGGAGCACTTAGCAATTTCAAGGCTGCTATTCCTTAAGGGGTTCCCTTTTTAAAACTGCCAAAGATTAATTTGATTTTTTAAATCGATTTAAAAAAAAAAAAAAATTAGTTAAAATTAAAAGAATATAAATGATAGTGTTGTTATTATTGATACGGTAAGTATTCTCAATGTTGTTGTAATTATTATTATTATTATTATTATTACTACTAACTAACTACTAACATTATTATTAATACTTTTATTAATATTATTATGCAATAATTTTAACGCATCAAAAAATTAAATGTCAGACGACAACATTTCCAATCTTTTTGACTCGAATTCTTCGACACTCCGAACAGGAATCGACTTGAGAATTTAATGTTCTGAGTAAAAATGGCGAATAATCGAGATAATAGAAAGTTAATTGCCGATCAAAATATTATAACAAAATGAAATAAGATAATCAACGGCTAAATAACATTAATGGCACGCAAAAGTGAACTTACGCAAAAGACGAAAGCGAATGCAAATTTAAATCGATCAACGCCCCAAAAAGAGACAACACTTCTATTTTGTTTCTATCGAGAGGGTGACACAAACTCGTCTGCTCCGTACAAAACTCGTATTGTGTCTGCATACGTCTATGTGCTACCTAAGTAATATAAGGATAATAAGAGTCAAATAAATAATATACTACAAATTGTGATAAAAATAACGACAACAAGAATTAACCAGACGACAATTGTTCTAATTATAATATGTTAAAACCATAGCACATAAATTATGGACAAATCAGTCTTCAAGAGAAACATGTCTGATTAATCATAATTACTTATTAGCAGCGACATCGTAGTCAAATCATAATTATGCAAATGAGTCATGGAGGAGGTGTCTTTCAAGTTTTCAACCAATAGGAAAAAATAAGGTCAAACATTTACCAATGAACTGCCACGCAGTCGTGGGATACTGAGTTTGAGCAACATCAACGAAAAATCATTAAACCAATGAAAAGTGCACGAACCGTAAATTACCTCCGACAAAGAAGTCTATGAATAATCATGAGCTGGAGACCAAAACAATTTGAGAGTAAACTAAGTCATCAAGACGCAAAAGCCGTAAAATGAAATAGAATATCTATGAGGCAGACAATAGCAACTTATGCTACCTTAAACCAGCACAATAACAATAACAGATTTAAAGTTGTGACAACATTAGTTCCTGATTGTGAATTACAGTACCGTACTTAGTTCGTACACTTAGTACATTGTACGCCCGGAATATTGAAAGATCACTAACAACGGCACGATCATCTGACATCTACATTTACACTCGACGACCGTCAGCACTAAGGACGTTCGTCGAGAAATCGCTGAGTTTGCATGTCAAGCAAGAGGAACACATTGTTAGATTGTCGTTCGCCTGATTGGTCAACAGTTTTTAAAACGGATCACGTCTCACACTTGGACTGAAAAAGACTCATAACTTCCCTTTTGACTGAAGAGATTGCGCCTTTGAATGGACTCAAAGAATCAAGAATCGTAGATAATAAATGCAACCAAATCATAAAGAAGAGATGACAATTGCGTTATTGTACATAATAATAACAATAATAAAATTAATAATAATAATATTAATAATAATAATCTTATTAACACAATACTACTAATAACAGTGTTAATAAAACAATAATTTAACCAGTAAGGGCAACACCAGCATGCCAAAAACAAGTTTCCGACACATGACACAACATACAAAGACAATCTCTTCCAACACTCTGCCAATTTCATAGAAAAAAATACCCTAAGAGCAAAATCTGGACCACTTTGGACAAAGAGTGAGTATGGAATCCCTAGTAAAGTGCATCTCTGGCACAGCATCTAGAGCAGCAAATGCTCGAGGAACGACGGTCAGAAAAAAATACTAAACAAGGCACTGTCGACAGACTGGGTGGTCGAAGCCAGTTCATGACATAAGTTCAGGAATATGAATACTGCCTCAGATAAAAGCAGACGCCATCGACTTCTCGTCGGCCGCCCGGGCCCAGGTTTAACGAGAACCTACGTAAACAAAACTTACGACAGGCCGTACCGACACAGCAAACTAAATGGTTCAAACAAATATTAAAAACAAAAATTCTACGGGAACTGACGATCCTCGCAACGTACGGAACTTCCTCAATCGTAATAGTAAACTTTGGCGTCGTCGGGGACGATGGCTTTGGCATCGTAGACCCTGAACATCCTGATGAAAGACTTTATGATCGGCTCGTCGCAAATCCTCACCAAATCCGGAAAAGCCTTGCGAAAGTGCTCCGTTGCCAGCTCCAGGTGATAGTGGGGTATTTTGGTGAACAGGTGGTGCACCTGGTGGGTGCCGATGCTGTGGATGAGGTCGTGTACGGGCCCGTAATGGCGGTCGACCGTGGACAACTGGCCCCTGACGAACTGCCACTGCTCGTCCGCGTACCAGGGGATGTTGAGTTCCGAATGCTGGAGGAATGTGATGACGACGCAGTAGCTGCCGAAAAGAAAGTCCGGAACAACGTAGTAGTTGAAGAGACCCCAGAATCCGAAGCGGAGGTAAAAGTGGAACAACGCGTAGGACATCGCACCCGTGCCCGCCAGGGATAGGAGACAGCCGAGAACGTGCCCGGCGAACGTGGAATGGAAGGGCTGGAAGTGACTGACGGCTCTAGGGTTGTAGCCTTTCAGGATGTATCCGTACCATCCCAGGCCGAAACCGAAGGCCGGCAAAACCTTTTCCTTGGAACAGGGCTCGGACTCTCGGATGGGGTAGAAGACTTCGTCCTTCTCCAGATTGGCATTGTTCTTGTGGTGGTTCTTGTGGCTAAGCTTCCACATGTAGTAAGGTGCCAAGAGAAAGCTGTGCATCACCGTTCCGACGACGTCGTTGAGCAAGGGGTAGTCCGAGAAGGACCCGTGGCCGCAGTCATGGCCCACTACGAAGATTCCCGTGAAGAAGGTACCCTGTACGGCCCAGTAGGCGACCATCAGCGTAGCCCTCAAGATGAAAGAGTCTGTGAGGTTGCTGAGTTTGTAGAAGATGGCAAAACAGACCACCACCTGAATGAAGTCCTTCACGGCGTAGTACATCGACGTCGAGACTTTCGGCTGGAAGCAAACGAGCGGAATGGACCTCTTGATTTCCACGATCGACGGCAGGTCCGTCGGAAGGGTTTTCGCCATGTTGCGACCTTTCAACTGGTGCCTGTCGGGCAATTTACCGTCCGCCATGTAATCGTAGACCGCGACGGCGAAAGTCTTCGCGAACCGGAAAAAACCGGCCGCAAAGCCGAACGTCTCCGAGACGACCATCCCTGCCGAGCACTTTGTCAGTTTCTTTACCGGAATGGATCTATTCGAAGAAAAATTCAAAAAGCTCTGATGAATGAGAATTCAAGCGATGTTCGTGTGTCTAATTAAATAAAAAGTCTGACATTACAAAACTCCAGAAATGCAGAAAGGACTTCAGATAATTAATCTAGCAACACTCATGGGAACACTTGTGCTTTCAAGTTGCGTCATCTTTCAAGGTTCTAATCAGATCTATCCATCCGTTGTTTCAATTGAAAGCTACTTAGAGTTGAATAACTAACATCGTGCCAATTAACTTCAAAATATGTCAACTTGGCTGAGAATTATCTCAATGATGCATAATCTGCACAAATAAAATGCATAGTGTGTACTAAAAGCAAGATTCCATATAACCGATTCTACTTTGCTCAAAATCAAGAATTATGAATTACTCATATAACAGTAAAATTTTTATGAAACAGACAGCTTCGAATGTACTGAGATATTTTCTAGGCCATCAACATATTGCAATAAAAGGCCAAGGAATGTAAAACTAGCACTCAATCTACATTTGCAGTCACCTAAACTATTCGTTAGACAAATCCGAGCCATCGTGTCGTCTGCTAGGTTGTCACATAAACTCTCATCTCCACCTTTTACAGCACGTTTCTCCTGTCCGAGTGTTGCCATAGCATTAAACGTAGCGCCAAATTTACGAGGAATTTGTAAGGCAAAACAATTCAAATCATAAGAAGAACAAAAAATAATGAACCTAGCTTACCTCAACTCTTAAATTCCAATCCTCGTAAGCCGTGTTTGGAAAGCTGGGCAGACGAAGATAAGGCTTGAAAGAGTTCAAAATTACAATAAGTACTAATCAAGGGGTCGAAAGATAGACCCATACTAACTATGCTGACTGGCAGCCAATAACAGAGCTCCTTACAAAATTAATTAGCCAATGACGGCTTAGATTATGAAATGCGAAGGTTATATTTTTATTAAAAATGGATTATTTAAAATTAGTTCGTATGTTTTTAAAATTAATTCTAGACTAAATAATTTTTATTTAAAAAAAAATTTTTTTTTTTTGCCAAACAAAACAAATTCAACCTGCGGCGAATAATAAAATGTAGAACAATTCTGACGATCGTGAAACATCCAAATTAATAGCAACCCTTAAATTTCTTGATTAAAATAAAAATTAAATAATACTTTTTAATTCACACAACTGCGCACATAAAAAATCGATTAAGTAGCTTTTTTTTGAGGTTAAAAACTAGGCCGCCGCATTGTAGCAGGTGTAATCCCACAAGTAATGATCGCAAAAGATTGCATTGATCGCGACTTTGGGATTAAAATAACAATTTTTTTTCTTGCAAAAAAAAAAAATTATTTTTTATCATAACCATAAGAGTCGATCTTCAATTGAACTATGACCCAGGTCTTTTGGATGAGGGTTAAAAGAGATTTTGTTTGACAAGGAAAAGGGAAAAAAATGATGCCTGCTAATATTTAAAAAATAAAATGTAGAACTATTATATTAATATAAGGGTGCGTTGATTTGAAGCGACGTGGTCTCACTAAATCGTTCAAAATGTCATTTAATTTATAGACATTCCCTCAGCATGTTTAAAGAAAACTTGATCAACAACAAATTATAAATCAATCATAATAAAAATTACGATTATTATTCATAAAAATAAAAGTACGCTAGGCATATCTAATCTTATCTTGATGACGATAATTGATTTTTATCGGAATACAAACGCGCCAGCCACAAGAAGAGATAGGATGAATTGGCTTCATTTTGTCAGCATCGTGGTTACAACGTACGTGGCTCAATCTATTTTCAAGGTATTTTTAGACGCCGTTCGATGAGGTTTTACGATGAAGAACCTTAAAAAAAATATATTATTTATGATTCAGTGTAGACGATGACGGTAATAATAATAATAATAACAATGACGATGACGACGACGACGATGCTGATGCTGATGACAATGATGACGTTGATGATGATGATGATGATGATGATTGATGATGATGATGATGATGATGATGTGATGATGATGATGATGATGGTGATGATGATGATGATAATAAATGTAATAATGATATAATTAAAATATTAATGATTTATTGTGCTAATGTTTTGTCATTTCAAAAATTCAAGTCAATTTTTAGGAAATCCTCGATGATTCATAGAAGTGCGTTCAAGCGAATACAAGATACCTGGGTGTATTTGGTCATTTTTATGTTATTATTATTATTATTATTATTTTATTTTTTAAAATTATTATTACGTAACTAAAGATCATCATCATCATCATCATCGATAGAAATGGCTCTACTTAACAATGCCACTTATAAAGATGAACCGATGCAAAAGAATACCCGGAGATACTTAGAGATACAAGAAGAGAGATAAGAACCGAAAGTGAGAGGAAGTGAGAGAGTAGAGGGCGGGAGGGTAAGATCCTTGCGCAATCACTATCAATCACAACGATGTTTACAATCAGCGTTAGCTTAAGTGATTAGTTGTAATTTTTAGAATAATATTTTTTTTTTTATAATCTTCTTTTATAATTTAAAAGTGACGACTGTTTTAAGTGGCCATTTTTTTTTTATATATCTTCCTTATTTAGTACGTTACTTTTCAGTAACTGATTTTCAAACATCTAATCCAAATCGTCGTTGTTGTCGATGTCAATGTACTGATATCAGTATCGCTCGTCATGGTCGATATTTGCCGACGACTATACAGAGGCCTCCACAATCCAAAAAAATCTTTTTAAATCTTGTCAGGGGGGCTTGTCAAGGGGCTTGTCGAGGGGGTTGTCGAGGGGGTGAGGGGCAATGGTGTGCCACAACCGTTACCTCCACCTGAGTAAATATGGTATATGGATGACGACACTCTTGTTGCAATTAATATACGATTGTGACTTGAGTAAACTAGTCTCAAAAGCTTCAACAATAGAATGAATTGGAACATTCATCTTCTAAAGGATTCTTCGACAAATATCTGTTGACATTTCAGCTTGACGCATAGTTAAGAGATTACAAGAATATTAATTTTTTGGTATGCAAAAAAAAAAGGATGGACGAATGAATGAATGAATGAATGAATTAATGAATGAATGAATGAATGAATGAATGAATGAATGAATCAGCCTTAATTCTGAGTAATAATTTGTATTCTTTGTGATAATTTTTTTAAAGTTTAGGTATCTAAGAATCTGAAGGAGTGGTTTAAAATTAGAAATTATTAAAGATTTCTGACAAACTTCTCGACTTAAAGTGCCTTCAATTAGGACAATCTGTCCATTTAATGGAGAATAAATTGAGATAAATTAATAAATTAAATTTTCAATAATTCATGATTGTCGACATCTTGAAATTGCATACTACATACTATTTTTCAAAATACTATTTTGTATTTAAGAAGAATTATTTGTGAGCAGTTATTTAGCAGAACTAATTAAAAACTAATTAAAGCTGATTGCGATTGAATTAAATATGCAATTAATTGTCAAACAAAATGCAGAAAATCAATTGCATTTTCAATTATATTATTCAAAATAATGATAATTTAAAATCATTAAACATTGTACATATTCTATAATTTATTCGCCAGGGTATGAATATTTATATTTAATTCGCTAATAAATTCAATTTTCATTTTAATCGCCTTCAAACTCACCGCAATTAATTCCAGTCATAAATTTATGATTATTATTCTATCTCATATTCCATCAAATTTTACCTTGAACATGTTATTATTATTATTATAAACTATTATCATCGTAATATAATCTTTATTAATTATAAACGTAATTATAAACTTCTAACCCGATGTCTCAGAGTTCAAATCCCAGCTCGAGCAGAAGATGTAGCCAAACAGAAGTTAGGTGAACCCTCATGGCGTCAAAACCGCCAAAACAAAACATCAAAGAACCTTTAATTGTATTTTTACGGATTTTTTACTCCGAGCGTTGTCAGCTCGGTTGCTAAGCAACATAATGACGATGTTAAGATCACAGAGCAGCCTAATAACAATAATAACAATAATAAAAATAATAATAGTAGT
>JAJTWR010000362.1:730000-735000 GCA_021613335.1 Whitmania pigra | reverse complement strand
GCGGTCGTCAGGTCGAGGGGAGCGTCATTGTTGACGCTATCGGTGGTGTGGTCAACGCGGTTAGTGTAGTCGTTGTCGTTGGAGACATCTTCAGCTTGTAGTGGTCGTAAATCTTCCAGATGCTTCCCTTCGTCGGTTTTGAGCTCGGTACCATTGGGTCTGCAGGCTTTCCATTGCTTCTCCACGCTGTACAGTTGATGGGCAAAGTTGTTGAGGCATTCCAGGACACCGAAGCGACCCCGGCCGATCCTTTTTATGGCCAGGGAGATGATGGCCGAGGTGTCCTTGCTTGCCGAAGATCCCTTAAAAAGGTTTCGGTTTTCGTCATTCCTGGTGAGGTGTTTGATTGTCTTTCCGGCAGAATCTTCGGTGATCTTGGACCAAGGATGGCTGCCATTCTCACATGACCCTCCGCTTAAGGATGGGTTGGTGTGGGTTGGCTGGTGTTGACGTTGAGCTTTTGGGACGAATCGTCGATTTGAGGTCAGATTAGAGACTTCATCCTTCTTGGACTGAACTGGGGCCTGATAATTTTGCCCAGGTGGGTAAGGTAGACGCCTCAGGTAGCCCTCGGTCGTTTGGAGACCCTGCTGCCTGCGAAAGCGTAGGATTGCATCTACAGCTTCGTGGAATTTGTCTCTTTCGGTATACTTCCTTAACTCGTCGTGACTCTTACGCCCGTATCCCTGATAGTCCCTTAGGAAAGAAGACCCGTCGAGGCCGTTGTACGACCCGTCCAAGGGATAACCAGGGTGAAAGGCAGACCTAGCAGATTCTTCTCCAGAATGTCCATCCATAGAAGACCTACGACTGTCACCGCTGACCATTAAGCCATCCAGCTTTGCCTTAGTATGACCTTTGCTGCTTTGCTGTTGGTAAGGATGGTAATAAGAGGTATAGGAGTCTTTACCACTAGAAACCAGTGATTCTTCTGGAAATGATCGACTGGCTGACAAGTACTTGTCATAGACCATCTGCGCCCTGAATTGAGAAACTTCGTCCGGTGCTGTATTCCGGCCGAATTCCGGCGGAAAGATTCTCTCGTTCGGATTGGAAAAGAGACTCTGAAAATCCACGGATGGCTTTTCCAGAAGTGACCTCTCCTCGCTGGAAAGTACGGCTCTATTCACCTCCTTTCTGACCATTATGGGCTCCAGAGGAGGAGGGTTTAAATCATATCGTCTTGGCGTAGTTAGCCCCTCCCTTTCACTGGAAAAATACGGATAAGAACGACTGTCTCTGGCGGGAGATATTCTTTCTTGAGCAGTGATGGAGGACTCAAACGCGGCTACCTCTCTGCGAGCCCTTTTGCTCTGCCAATGACTGAGATCTTCGCTTGCCACGCTGTGGGACATCATGGCAAATTCTGGGCTAAGTTTCCTCTTGGCAACGAGTTGATAGAGGCTGGAATTTGTCATGTTGACGCTGTCCGACCTGTGCCTGGAGTGCGTCCTATCCGTGGGCAAAATTGGAACCGAACGCGGGTGGACAAATGGAGGACGGGTGAGCATGGGCTGTGGGTTTCCCTGGAGTTTACCGGGCGTACCCTTGAGCCCCATTGTAGAGTACTTCATGGCTGATTGTAGATCAAAGTTTCAGAAATAGCACAGTAGACCAAGGAAGAAATTTTTCTTGATTTATCTTAGAAAGGTGATGCTAGGATAGTGGGAGATCTGTTGGTATCTACAGCAATTGAAATTCATGCTATTATTATTATTATTATTATTATTATTATTATATGTCATAAAATTTATTATTCGCATTTAAAATTATAATCGACAAAAATCGTGATGTAGCGCGATAATGCAGAAAACAACTCTGACAGCGGTTCCACTTTGTGGCGCCATTGAAAACGGTGGCGCAGGTATTTTGTGACGCCGGTGATTATTACGGTAATAAAATAAAGACATAAAAATAAATAATAGTAATAATAATAATAATAACAATAATAATAACAAATAATAATAATAATATTAATAACAAATAAAATCATAGCGATAAAAATTCAAATGACTATAAACGAAGCGCTTCCTTTGATGAATTATATCATATTGTTACGAAACGCTACTCATGAAGGTTATTCACTTTATCTACCCATCCATCTACCCATCAATCAACCCACACACCCATCCATTTACCCACCCACCCATCCATTTACCCACCCACTCATCCATCTACCCACCCATCAATCCACACACCCGTCTTATTCACCCTCCTACCCACTCACTTTCACATTCATAGACACAACTGTAACCCCAAAGCACTTTGATTTGAATAAGCGACTTAATTTTTTTTTTAGTAATTTTCCTCGGTTTATAATTAACCACAACAGTCCTCTCTAACTCTCTTTTCTGAACCTCACGATCTCTCCACTTTCCTTCTTAATTCCTTCTTAATTTTTTGTTCAGACTCAAACTGTAATGCTGACAAACAAACATTAAGCACACATTCCTCATGCGGTATGAAAATTGTTATTGTCGTCTGTTGTACTATTTGTGGTGTATAGAATGACACTGCTTTATTATTATTGTTATTATTATTATAATTATTATTACTATTATTATTGTTGTTGTTGTTGTTAATACTAATTAATAAATAATAATAATAATAATAATAATATAATAATAATAATATAATAATAATAATAATAATAATAATAATACTAATAACAATAATAATAATAATAATAATAATAATAATAATAATAATAATAATAATAATAATATAATAATAATAATAATATAATAATAATAATAATAATAATAATAATTAAAAATAATAATAAAAATAATAATAATTGTTGTTGTTGTTGTTGTAGTGTTTTTTCGTGGTGGGAGACGTGCTATAAAAGTTAGTTTTTAATCATTTTTCATTCGCATATCGAACCAGGAAACCGGGCCGACATTCATAATGATGACGAGGATGATGATGATGATGACGACGAAAACGATGACGATGATAACGATGACGATGATGACGATGATGACGATGATAACGATGACGATGATGATGATGATGATGATGACGATGATGATAACGATGATGATGATGATGATGATGGATGATGATGATGATGATGATGATGATGATGATGATGATGATGATGATGATGATGATGATGATGATGATGATGATGATGATGATGGCGATGATGATGGCGATGATGATGATGATGATGATGATGATGATGATGATGATGCTGATGATGATGATGATGATGATGATGATGATGATGATGATGATGATGATGATGATGATGATGATGATGATGATGATGATGATGATGCTGATGATGATGATGCTGATGATGATGATGATGATGCGATGATGATGGCGATGATGATGATGATGATGATGATGATGATGATGATGATGATGATGATGATGATGATGATGATGATGATGATGATGATGATGATGATGATGATGATGATGATGATGATGATGATGATGATGATGATGATGATGATGATGATGCTGATGATGATGATGATGATGATGATGATGATGATGATGGATGATGATGATGATGATGATGATGGCGTCGACGAGTATTGTACAGATAGATAGAAGGTCGGATGTGACAGGTGAAGGATATAAATGTTTTTCTATTCCGAGATTGCACGCCATTCTAAAAACAGGTCATCGACTTTTCATAGCTGCTGATGGTGCTAATGATGACGATGACGATGACGACGATGGCGATGACGATGACGATGACGACGGCGACGGCGATGAAGATGACGACGATGATGACGATGACGATGATGAAGCCAGTGTCCTCAAGGTGGGAGATGTTGAAATTCAGAAACCTCTTAATATTTAATGAGGAAAGCATGCATGAATCATACAAAAGGGATGAATGGGCGGTTAGATGGACTTTGAATAGATGGCTGCATGAATGGTGAATGAGTGAATGAATGAATGAGTGAATGAATGAATGAATGAATGAATGAATGAATGAATGAATGAATGAATGAATGAATGATGAATGATGAATGAATGAATGAATGAATGAATGAATGAATGATGAATGAATGAATGAATGAATGAATGAATGAATGAATGATGAATGAATGAATGAATGAATGAATGAATGAATGAATGAATGAATGAATGAATGAATGAATGATGAATGAATGAATGAATGAATGAATGAATGAATGAATGAATGAATGAATGAATGAATGAATGATGAATGATGAATGAATGAATGAATGATGAATGAATGAATGAATGAATGAATGAATGAATGAATGAATGAATGAATGCTCGAACGAACAAACAAGTGAACGAACGAATGAATGAATGAATAAATGCAGAGGAGACCGGAATGATGAATTACCGAGTTAGTTCAACTCAATGGTGAACTGAATACAAAAAAAAATTATCTTTCGGTTCGATTTGATGTGCCCTAGAAAGTTGACGACGAACGATAAAATATGCCAAGTACAAGTGCACTCGCTACCAAACTTCTGACAAAAAAATTTATCAATGGGTATTATTAGGGTAATAAGACGAGTTTGAAGTGGGTGGGTAGATGCCCTCACCTTCCCCCAGAAACCACAGGGGCGCAGAGTAACCCTGGCTACCCAGAATGGGTAGAATTTTATTCTATCAGCTCTGACAATCCAAAACTAAAAATTAGCCTGGTTTTTGCCATAATCATCTTATCTAAGATAAATATGAAGTGATGACCCAGTTTTTGAATCGTATATTTTTCAATTTCAAATTCGTTACATGACGAGTGCAGGCAGACTGATAACGAAACTCAATGGGTAGCAAGATGTCCACTAGTGCAACATCTAAACACGTACAAAACATCCACACGTACAAATAATTAAACAAGGTACCAACCAACCAACCAACCATACAGTCAGACGGAAAGTCGACGGACATGGAAACAATCGGACAGACATTCATTCTTAACAGGTATAACACGCACTCACTTGTAGCGGAATCGAAACTATTCCTAGCAGTCGGGTTTCCAAAGTTCGTTG
>JAJTWR010000362.1:717500-720000 GCA_021613335.1 Whitmania pigra | reverse complement strand
CGACAGGGTCTCAAGGTCATCCACCTCTGCTTGTGAACCTTTAATTATTTAAAGCTTTTCAGAGAGATTCATGTAAAAGATATTTTATTTTTACAATTTTTATGGTCTGACTTTTGACTTGGTGTGCATTATTATTAATTGAGTTTATTATTAATGATTGTGTTATGAATTTCAATTTTGTAGATTCAGGAGATGGCGCCATCTTTCGACAGGGTCTCAAGGTCATCCACCTCTGCTTGTGAACCTTTAATTATTTAAAGCTTTTCAGAGAGATTCATGTAAAAGATATTTTATTTTTACAATTTTTATGGTCTGACTTTTGACTTGGTGTGCATTATTATTAATTGAGTTTATTATTAATGATTGTGTTATGAATTTCAATTTTGTAGAAACACACAGCCCACCTAAGTACACAATATTCATCGGAGTTACATCGCGAAATTAAAAGTCAAACAGATGGATTGATGATTGATTGATTGATTGATTGATTGATTGATTGATTGATTGATTGATTGATTAATTGATTGATTGATTGATTGATTGAACGATTGATTGAAGAGGAGAAAAAAAGTACAAATAATTAAATTCACGCGAAAACGAGTTGAAGATCTATTTGCTTCTAAAAATTATCGTCCAATAAAAAAAAAAACGAACATTTTAAATATTAACTTTAAAATTCATTTTTAATCGGGAGAAAATGTTTGGATTGTTCATTGATTTTGTGGCTTATTAATAAAGTCGAACGTGATTTGTTCATAACAGTTATAATTAGTTATAAAATTAATAATAATAATAATAATAATAATAATAATAATAATAATAATAATAATAATAATAATAATAATAATAATAATAATAATAATAATATAATAATAATAATAATAATAATAATAATAATAATAATAATAATAATAATAAAATAATAATAATAATAATAATATAATTAATAATAATAATAATAATAATAATAATAATAATAATAATAATAATAATAATACGAGTAATTGTTATTGATGAACGACCGATAGTACGAACGAATGAATGAATAAATGGATGAATGAATATGTGTAAACAGGATCTTCTGACATCAATGTTCTACGCTTTGTAGCGCGAAACAAAACTACGGCGTCTGCAGAAGGTTTTACGGAATTAATTGAGACGATGATGATTATGATTGTGCTGAGGGCGACGATGATATTACTGTTGATAGTAATGTAATGATAAGGATAAACATGATGACGTCAAATTATCATCTGGAAAACTTTGGCAATGATTGCTCGACCAAATCAGGTCACCACAATATGACGACGTGATGGATGACCTACATTAACCAACAGATTTCAATCCTTCTCACTATCGTCATATCAACCGTACAATCATCATCATAATCGTCGTCCTTGTCATCATCATCATGACCACGACCACCACAATATCTATTGAGATATTGCATGTGACACAAATTGGTCCACGACATAACCAATAATGATATGAGAGAATATACTACTACTACTAATAATAACAATAATAATAAAAATAATAACTTCAACAACAACAGTTTCAATTGAAGATTGTTATAGTTGTTGCAATTAAATAATGATTATTATGCTCAGACGCAAAATACTGGTGCGGAATTAAGACCCAGTTTTTTATTCAAAACTAAATTGATTTATTTACGACACTTCAGATAACAATGTTGTGGTTTCAAAGTTATTATTGCCGCATGCTAATTGCACAACTTGATGATGATGATGACGATAGGCGAAATGGCTGAATTAACATCAATAATTATTTTTATTATTCAGAAAATTATTCAATAATAATAAAATTAAAAATGTAAATAATTTAAAAATAGTAATTTGAACAATTAGAAAAAAATAATCTCAGCATCCCGTTTCGTTATAAACAATTAAACAAAAAAATTAAAATATTTATTAACAAATTTTCAATCACTAAATTAAATGAATAATTATCAACCAGTCGCCAAAAATTATTATTTTATTTTAATCGCTAGGAAATTATAAAATATGTCGCTCTAGCGAGTAAAATAGAAATACCCCTAACGACTAAAATTAAAAAAATTAAATAAATTACTTTTTATTCGCCAGATGGATGTGGCCAATCATTTTCAAAATATTTATTTTTTAATCGCCAGGAGCCTCATTTTATGGCATGACACTGCTCTGGCGAATTAAATAAAAATTATTTTTAACTCTAGCGAGTGATTGAGTAATTTATTGTTACTTATTTTATTACATATTTTTCAAAGAGCCTGTTAATTAGGAAAAAATAAATATTTTTAATTTTTTGTAAATTATTAATTGTAAACAAACCAGTCACTTCTGTCTTTCTTAATCGAGTTCTAAATATAGTTTCTATGTTAATGTACGTAAACTATTTCAATTGACTGTTATAATTACTGCATTGGTAATTGCAATCGTTAATCGCTTGAGATTTAACGATTATGCGTGATAAAAAGTTTATTTTTGCAATAATTAACTAA
>JAJTWR010000362.1:702500-710000 GCA_021613335.1 Whitmania pigra | reverse complement strand
TATTATTATTATTATTATTATTATTATTATTATTATTATTATTATTGTTGTTGTTGTTGTTGTTGTTGTTGTTGTTGTTAGTATTATTATTAGGCTACCTGCCTTATGTCACCCCTTGAACGATTGATTGATTGATGACATATCCTTTGTCGTCTTGTGCGTTTGTGCACTTGATGTCATAACATAACAGCTGTATTTGTTTCTTAATTCACACGATTTGCCAACAGGCATTCGAATAAGTTGTTTAGCAGAGATTGGTGAAAACATAGAAAAATGAGTCGCAATGATGATAAATAATAAAGTTATTTATCAGCATTTTCAAGCAAAACTTATCATGTATTTAATATCTTTAAATTTAAGAAAAAAAATGTTCTAATCAGGCTATCAGAACATGATAAGGTGGTATTCTTGTATATCGTCACAGTTCCAGGCCACACAGACATTCATAAAACAAAAATAAATAAATAAATAATAACAATAATAATAATAATAAAAATAATAATAATAATAACTCAGTTATCATGATATGACTGTCATCTGAATATATTTGTTTTGATTTATAAATCAATTAATATTTTTATTTTTAGATTTCTGTTCAACTGTATCAAGTCTGTCTTGGCCATTTCAAGTCTACTCTGCCATTGATTCCAAGTTCTCGATCAATTCATTTAATCTCCGATTACATTCTTCAACTCAAATTGCACAGTATTCGATGAAATTTAGTTTAATAAAAATGATTTGTTGTCATTTATTAAGAGTTTGCAATAAGATAAGTACAAATGTTAGTCAGGAATTTATTTATTTTTAAACAAAATGTACGTATATTGTTGGTCAAAAAAACCAAAACATCCTGCTACATTGAGGCGTCCAATGTCTGCCTCCGAATGGCAGAATCAGATTGGTAGATATAAAAAGCTCTTCAGTTTGTTGTGCTCTTGAGAAAATAAAATCTGATTTTCATTCGAGTCAAGTCCAATTTGAAGGTGAATTTCGACCTGAAAACATTCTTTTTTTCAACAAACCTAGTTCAACAAACTTGTCTTAATTCTTCGGACTTACTATTATTATCGGGCCACTCACAAATCGAGCACCGACCTTACAGAATAGCTATTTAAAGCCCCAATGGCGGTAGAGGTTCGCCCATTGGCGCAGAGCGACACGAACGAACCAATAGCTGTTCAGTCTAGAATTTGAATCGACCAATAAGAGCACTAGGCGTGGCCAGGCTATGCTAATGCGGTGTGACACGCTTACCGGGTGCTCCAACCGTCTAGATTTGACGTGGTCTCGATATAAAACGAAGGATCGAAGCCTGATCCTTTGGATTTAGTGTGGATAAACCGTCTCAATCCTCAGATTTGGACCAGCAATCCGGGTTTCTCCTTAGCTGTTTTATAGGATGGAGGTGTTTTTGTTTCAGCCATAGGTTGGTAGTTGCTAGTGTTAAACCTCTGTGATTACTCTCTCTCTCTATCCTCTATTCTTCCTTCTAGTCTCCTTCTTCCTCCTGGCTTGTCTTTCTACTTTCCAGTCTTGATGTCTTTAAGTATGTCTGCTCATCTGAACGCTTCTCCTACATGGAGTTATTCCACGGTGTCAACCTTGCCACCTCTACTGGCTGCTAGACCAAGCCTCGATCGATTCGTCACTGTCGGAGACTGGCTGTACACAGATGGATACCTCCTTCCTATCTGCGTTAAACCTTCTGGTCTCACCGGGTTCGACTCCCTCGTTAATCCGGATTCTAACCTTTCCATGCGGAGACGTGGAAGAACGTTCAATAGTTTGAGCATCTGCGCTTTAACTTTTTCTCCAGTGGAATTGACTGAGTCGATGCCGTAGTGGATGTCGGGGTGGAATTATGAGGCGCCGACGATGCGATGGAGGTAAAAAGCCACTCCCCTATGGAAGTAGGTTGACAAAAAGAAATAGTCGACACGGGAACCGGATTGACCATCTCTGCATTGCGGACGGACGGAAATGGATTAGTAGCGAACAGAAGCTTCGGCTAGCCGTCGCTGGCGTAGGCGACAGTTGCGAGGTGTCGCGGCGAACGTCGGCGGTGGTAACGGCCGCTGCACTGTCGACTAGATTACCGATGCTTGTGATAATAATTGCTTATTCCAGATGGATTTCAAGGAACATTTTAAAAGTTTTTGTTCTCTCTTTTAACCGCCATTTTGCTCACTGACTGGCTCTTTCTCAATGCTGTCCGATTGTTATAATTTTAAACAAATTTATTCTCAAATCAGTAAATTCGAGTCGTTTTCGAGATACATGATTTGGTCATCGATTTTTGAAGAGGTAATTGATTTATTGGATGCTCTTATTTGTCTGCAATGTCTTGCACTTTGATGTACTTATTCACACTAAATTCTATGATTAATTTACCAAACATTAATAATAATAATAATATAATAATAATAATATAATAATAATAATAATAATAATTAATAATAATAATAATAATAATAATAACAACTATAATAATAATAATAATAATAAATACGATATAAGGTTCTAAAAGATCAACTTCACACCACCTACCTTTCTTAATGAGCAGGTGTTCTGCTTATGTAAGTAAACTGAAATAAAAATAATTAATAATTGAATAACACTGACCCCCGTGATAAATGTTTTCGTTGTGTGATGATTAATGATAATGATGATAGTGATGATGATGATGACGATGATGATGATGATGATGATGATGGTGATGATGGTGGTAATGATGGTGATGATGATGGTGCTATTTATATTTCATCGTGTTGCGAAACATTTGTACAAATTAAGGTCCAAAAGATTTTAATTATAAGAGATTTCTGCTTTCGTTGATTCAGAACATTTGTGACGGCAAGGTTAGGAAATTATAACGTGATTGATAATGATGATGTTATTCAGGACTCTATATATGTATAGATTAATTAATTTATTTATATTTTGAAATATTTTTTTCTGTTTTGTTTTTCTTTAATAAAGCTAAATTGTCCTTTTTTTTAAATCTAGATTTATTTATAAATTTACGACATTATAAGATTTATTTACCATTACTCGATATTTCTCTCAATCGTTATCATCATCATCATAATCATCATCGACATCACCATGCACATTCGCACATGGATATGGTGAAACTTATATTAAATATAATGCTCATTAATGCATTCTAGCTTTAACCATTTATATTGTCTTAAATAATATTTTTGTAAACATCATAATTTATAAATTTATAACTAATGTTTTTTTATTATTATCAGACTAATTCATAACAATTTCAAAACATCTTATTTCAGAAAATCAAAAACGTCATCACTCTCCCATCACTGGATATGCAAATTAACAACATAATCATCATCATCATCATCATCAGCAGCACATTATTACAATTGTCACGGCGACACCAACTACACGAGCGACAAAGACGCTGAAGTCGATTTCTCGTCGCTCGAGTAGCCAGGACGCCAGCGAGCGGTTACCATGGAGCCGTTTCACGACACTTCCGGTTTCTACTTGGATCCTCATTTCGCCGTGGCTGTGCAACAGTATCATCATCATCAACAGCAGCAGCAACAACAACAGCACACACAGAGTCATCTCCATCAACTGTCGCAACAACACGGATTGGGTAAGAGTCGACGATGATGATGATGATGATTGATGATGATGATGATGATGGATGATGATGATGATGATGATGATGATGATGATGATGATGATGACGATGACGACGATGAGGATGATGATGATGATGATGGTAATGATGACGACGATGATGATGATGATGACGACGAGGGAATTGGGTTTCAGCTGCGATTGTGGGAGGAGTCGCGGTTGCCATGGCAATTCTGCAAGCTCACGGTCATCTGAGACCGAACGGAGGAGATCTTGATCTGTATATAAATGATGTCAATGACGACAATGAAGATGCTGACGATGATGACGACGATGATGATGGTGACGGTGATGATGATGATGACGACGATGATGGTGATGATGATGATAATGTTTGCGATGTTGTTGTCGATCGCACCTCGTTGAATGCCGACATCTGCGAAAAACACTTCAAACTTGTCGAAATTGAAGTGCTGCACAGACATTCCAAGCGATGATGATGATGATGATGATGATGACGACGACGACGACGACGCTGATGATGATGATGATGATGATGATGATGATGATGATGACGATAACGATGACGATGACGATGCGATGATGATGATGATGATGATGATGATGATGATGATGATGATGATGATATGATGATGATGATGATGATGATGATGATGATAATGACGACGACGATAATAATGATGACGACGATGACGTTTCGCCACCATCCAGCCATGCCACAGATCAGTAGCTTGCTGAACGGGAGTAGCCACCACAGTTCGACCTCGAATCCTCCATCAACGACACCTCTCAGCTTCATCAAGCGAGAGAACACCGATCACAACAAATCGTCGTCCAACAGTAGTGCAACACCGACGGCCAAGGACAGATCCAGACTGCTCAGCAACAGCAGTCCCGACGTTCTCGGCGTCAGCAACCACAACTCGACGCTGTCGCTCCTAGGCGGCTTGTCGCCACCCCATTACCCTTCGATATCGGCCTGCAATCCTCTGGTCACGGACTTCCATCCTCTTCTTCCTCCTCCTCCGCCGACGTCTCTCCTGCGCAGCCTCAACGGCCCGAACCACCACGGCCACCAGCAGTCGCAGACGCCGCAGCAGCACCAACTGCACCTGCCTCAAGTGCAGCAACAACAGCAACAACAACAACAACACGGTATCGCGAGTCAGAACGACGGACATCATTCGTCAACGAGTACCGGAAACGGGAGTCACATGACCGCCGGCGCGTTTCACGAAACTTTCGGCACCGGCGTTCTCGCCGGCACGAGCAGCTCCGGCGGCGGCGGCGGCGGAGGCGGCAGCGAGAAGCCGAAGAAGTCGAAAAGGAGTTCAGGCGTCCTTCAGAGTCTAGGTGGGAACAGCTTCACACACAAAAAAAAAAGAAAAAATTAAAAAATGCAAAATTTTAATAATTAATATTGGTCTTTAGACAAAAATAATACATAAATGCGTGCGAGCAAGTGAGTTTTTAGAATACGGAGCATAAATGAACCCTCTCAATAAGCACATACGCATTCCAAAGTGTCCTTGCAATCAGATTTCTTTCTAAATTCTCCAAAAACATGCTCCAATGAAAGCGCTAAAAACGGCGCTAAATAAACGGCGCTAACATTTCAGATTCCACGACGTCCGAAGCCTCGAAAAACAACTGCGCTCCCAGCAATAGCAGCATCGGCCATCATCATCATCACCATCAACAGCAACAGTCGGTCTTGTCCAGCACTGCCACTAGCTCTTCAACGTCAAAGCACAGAAACAGCTCCACTGGTACAGGCAACGCACCCACAACCACTACCGCGGGCAGTCTGGCCTCCCTCAACGCCGATAACGAGGACGCCAGCTCCGGCGGCGAGGGCGTCGCCGGCGACAAGAAGTCGAAGCGTCAGCGACGTCAGAGGACGCACTTTACGAGCCAACAGCTTCAAGAATTGGAGGCGACTTTCCAAAGAAACCGCTACCCGGACATGGCGACCAGGGAGGAAATAGCAGCCTGGACCAGTCTTACAGAGGCCAGAGTAAGGGTAAGTTCAGGGTCAATCCGCGGGGGTTCCAGGGTCAAAAGTTGAATTAACGTATGATCCCTTGGGCTCTTGATGGTAGAGTGGCTGGAGTATAGAAAAGATTTTTTGAGCAAGTTGATGGCTGTTGGTGACGATGACGGTGACTTAGATGACACATGACGTCACAAAGGTGTCACAAGAGTTAAAGTTACTAAAGGATACTATTTTCCTCAAATTGCGTAACACGATCACTGAAGAAACATGCTGTTGTTTGGAGGCTGAAAAAGACTCCTGAGTGAATGAGTTAGTAAGTGAGTGAATGTTCAGGCTGGGTAGGTGAAAATTGGGTAGACCAATGAGTGGGTGGGGAGCTAGGTGGGGAGATGGGTAAGTAGATTGAGTGATTGAGTAAGTCAATGAGCCGTTGAGAGGATGCTTTGGTGATCGAGTGAGTGAGTGAGTGAGTGAGTGAGTGGAGTGAGTGAGTGAGTGAGTGAGTGAGTGAGTGAGTGAGTGAGTGGAGTGAGTGAGTGAGTGAGTGAGTGAATGAATGAATGAATGAATGGCTGAGTGAGGGAGTGAGTGTGATTGTGGATGAATGAATGCACAGACTGGCATATAGAGAGGTTCTTTTGTTATTCTAATATGACATGGCTATAGGACAAACTTCATCTTTCAGTCTTCATCAGCATCGTTCCTCACAGATTACTCCCCAATTACAGCTCCTCCCCCTCAGCTACCCAATCATGTTCAATTAGTTTTACTACCCCGTCTCATTAGCCCACTCATAAATCGTTCTAATAATTTGATTAAATAGTTAATAATAATAATTCATAATTTTTCAAAAATATCTCTCGAGTGTATAGTGTGTTATAAATTATATATTTAAATTAAATAATAAATTATTTATTTACTAATCATCATTATCTATCTTCTGTCATCCCAATCTTGCTAATTGCCTATTAGTCATTTCATCATCTTCATCCCCATATTTCAATGCAGTGGTTTTATACTTTCTCATATATTTGCCTAGTTGGCGTTAGAGTAGATGAATCATTGAAGGAATAATCATCTAAGCAGTAAAATGAGTGGGTGGATGACAGAAGGTGCTAGGAATGAGTGAGTCGATGGATGGGAGGACTGTTGAGTGATTGAGTGATTGAGTGAATGGATGGGTGAGTGAGTGAGTAAATTTATGGGTGGATGAGTGAGTAAGTGAGCGCATGGGTGGGTGAATAAGTGAGTGATTTACCTGCATATAAAAAATTTCGTCAAATCATCATCTGTTCTACAACTCTCAATCCAAAACACGTTTTAAAAAAAACAATCCAACATAAAAAAAAAACATTCAACAAATAATCAGAAATTATCCACCATCGTATTTATGGGTGAATGGGGGAAGATGGGGGGGGTACATATGCAGACGACCAAGGGTCGACGAGTAGCAATTTACTCTGTACTCGAGTAGCCATCTGTTGCATGTGACTGAGGTTAGCAGTGACACGGTTGCATCAATGGCGCCCGTAATGTCGCCATGTCACAGAAATAATTGGGCGAACCCACCCTACAATATGTGGGCAGCCATGAGTAGAGGGTTTGGTTGGATCGGTGGGTAGATGGTTTGGGTAGAAGGGTAGATGGGGGGCTTGGTGAATGTTAGAAGGACTGAATGGAATGATGATAAAGAAACAAAACAGATGACCTGAAAAAATCGGCGATTGAGCAAACGACGGTCTTCATCATCGTCGTTGTCGTCCATTGTCGTCGTCGTCGTCGTCATCCTCCTCCTCTTGACATGGATGATAAACGATGCGTTCGAACAAGCCCCGTCGCAATCTAAGCCTTCAGATGCGATACGTTTTTGA
>JAJTWR010000362.1:685000-697500 GCA_021613335.1 Whitmania pigra | reverse complement strand
TAATAATAATAAGAATAATAATAATAATAATAATAATAATAATAATAATAAATAATAATAATAATAATAATAAGAATAATAATAATAAGAATATAATAATAATAATAATAATAATAATAATACTAATAATAATAATAATAATAATAATAATACTAATAATAATAATAATATAATAATAATAATAATAATAATAATAATAATAATAATAATAATAATAATAATAATCAAATACATAATAAAATGTCACTTTACAATCATTCTCTCGGATGAACGAATAATCAACTATTTATTAAACCACACATTTATAAACTCAAAAATAAAACCAATAATTCACAACACATCCTCAACATCAACTTCCACTTTTAAACATCCAGGTATGGTTCAAGAACAGACGGGCAAAATGGCGCAAAAAGGAACGCAACTTGGAGACCCTAAAGAATGGCTTTGGTCCTCAGTTTAGCAGCTTCATGCAGCCCTTTGACAGCGGCCCCCTGTATGCGGCCACGGGCTACAACTACTCCCCCTACAACAGCTGGGAGCCGAAAATAACCACCAAGAACATCCTACCGTGGAACCATCATCACCTCAGCCCCCTAAACAACCACTTAAACCCCCTAAACAACCACCTAAACCCTCTGAACAACCACCACCTCAATCCACTCGGCTCACATCCTCATGCTCATCATCTACCATCCCCACAGCAGATGTGCTTTGCCGGCGCAGCCAACAGTCTTTCTGCCGGAGTCTTGGCCGGCTCGGGCAGTCCATCGAGTCCACCGTGTCCCTACGGAGGAGGGGGACCGCCCCGGTCCTACCTCGCGGCTGCCTACTACCAGCAGAACAGTTCTTCGTCTTTAGTGGCCATCACCGCACCGGCGACAATAACGATCAGCAGCAATGGCGGCTCCAATTCGAGTAGTAGCAGCAGCAGTAGCAGCTTGGCAGCCCTGAGACTGAAGGCCAAGCAGCACTCGACTTCTGCCGCCTTTCCCTACACGTCGGCGATGATGATGACGTCGCGACAGACGCCAATGTCGGCGTGTCAGTACGCACCGCTTGGCGGGACTACCCTTCTACCGTGAGGGATGAAGATCATCTTGACACGATGAGGATGATTATGATGATGATGATTGAGGTGATGATGATGATGATGATTTTAACAGAGCTGGTTGAACTGAATCGTTTCTTTTAGAAGGATGGTTTTATTTTGGATTGCATTGGCGCGATGGAAGGTTTTTTAATCTCTGTTTTAAAGGAATAATTATTTATATTTATATAATATTTAAAAGTATTTAACATGTACCAAAATAAAAATAATATTAATAACAATAATAATTTTTATTATTAGCTTGTATTCGTTGTATTTAATTTAAAAAATAAATCAAAGGCTTCGGCGGAGTGTCGGCGCATGACCGCATCGGACAGAATGACGTCAATGTTGTTAGCGCACGATTGTATTCATGCGCATCTCTTGGGAACTACTTTTTTTTTATGAGTTCTTTGATTTTAATTCGCGCGAAGTTAATTACAAAGAACATAATATGTTTAAATGAAATCTATTTTCGTCTTCAATTAATTTTTTATTGAATTAATATTTTTAAATAATTCTTTTATTACATTTAACCTATTATTATTAATTATATTTCTAATATTATTATTGCAATCATTATGATTAGCTATGATAATGTTTAAGATACAATTTCTAAACTGTTTACAAATTTAAAGTGTTCAGGTAAAAATATATTTTTATGAGATTTATGAAACTATTAATTTCTTTGGGATGTTTCGTAATAAACGGATTACATACGTAATAGCATATTTATTCATTTATTGCTGAGCGTCAAATAAAATGGTTCTGATTTTGAAATGACACATTCATTTTGATAGATTCTTGCAATTCTCTTAACATTTCAAAACAATTATAACTTTAAGATCCGGATCAGAAAAACTAGCTTAAATATAAATTTAAAATTATTTTAAATTTGATTCTGCAATATGTAGACACTTCTTATAGCTCTCGATTCATCATCATCGTCATCTTCCTCCTCAGCAATCACCATCATCACCAACGTCACCACCAGGATCATCATCATCATCATCATCGTCATTATCGTCGTCGTCGTCATCATCCTGATTTCCTTCTTTCGGAGTGAGTGAGAGAAGGAGTGAATTTAATTAAATTTGTGAAATTTTCATTTGAAAGCCTCCAACTCCTTTGATTGGCCACGCACGAGGAAATGAACAAACTTTGTAAACAGTCGATGATGATGATGACGACGATGATGATGGCGATGATGATGATTATGATGATGATATTGAAGATGATGGTGATGATGATAAAAGATGGTCATGGTGATAAAGACAGATTAAAAACTGTTGATGAGCTTATATAATATAATTTTCATAAATTATTAATTAATTTATACTAACCAATATAGATAAATTAATAAACAATTAGATAAATTGTCATCCTAATAAATGCCCATTATTCAATTTCCAGTTTTCTATTTATCATATCTTTTGGTCGAGTTCAAATCTAATACAACAACAGCAACAGCCGGTGGATATAATCCAGGTAGTAACAGGTTGCAAGTACCTGTTGATTCACCTTTAGTGGTCCGCATGGTATTTCGCCTCCTTTGAACGAATGAATAATTTGATCAATTGACTGAATGAAAGCTGTTATATGGGATTGTTATGGTTTCATTAAATAAAAGTAATAAAAATAAATAAAGGTAAAGTTTCTTTATTCACTTACCGCCACCGTCATCGCAGCACGCTAGTTATCAACACTACTAAACAGGACGATTTCACAATCATTGCATCATCGTAAAACTGCTATTATTCCCACCACCATCATCGTCACCAACACCATCACCAGAAATAGAACCACAACTGGCCATGTAATCCCACTACCCATCAATATCGCATCTGCTGCATGCAATTAAGCGTAATGGACAATCCAATTCCCCTTCATACGACCGGACCTAATCCCCAGTACCGGCGTCGGGGTACGCCAGCGAACGTGATCATCATCATCATCGTCGTCGTCGTCGTGCTAGGCATAGTCAACGTCGTCGTCGTCGTCACTGTCATCATCGCCTACGCAATCATACTGATAGTAGTTTTCATGGCATATTTTGCTTAATTTTGATTAATTAAGTGAGATGGTGATGCCATCAACGATAACGAAAACAACAACAGCAGTAATAACAACATTAGTAATAATAATAATCACTATCATAATCACTTACGAAATGTACAAATCTATCATCATTAGACATCGTTAGGAAAGTTTTTATTGGCTTAAAAAGTATATCCATGCAAGCAAGCAAGGCTTAGCTGACCGTAAATATGGAGACAAATCTGACCAGAAAAAATAACTTATGTTAAAATTAATAAAATTATCATAATTAACATAACTAATAATATTAATAATAATAATAATAATAATAATAATATTATCAAGTCCTAATATTTTATAATAACCAATGATTGAAATTTCTTAAACTCTAGCGACTGAATAAATCATAACCTTAGCGAATAAATTAGAAAAGAACGCACCCTAGGGAATGATTCTAGAATGAAACCTAGCGACCGAAGTTAAAAATTATATATTTTAAATTTATTACATTTCACGCGAATGCTTTAAGTCTCGAGTTTATTCTTATCCTACCATCGTAATCTGATTGCCAAAATATGGACAACGCAGATAAAATTTGGTCCATTTTTGTTTGGGTATCTACTTGTACTTAACATAAACAGTATTTTTACAGACATATCAGTTAATGGCAGCAGACAAATTGCCTGAAACGGGATTTTTTTTTTATAACAACGACTGTCTTGAACAAGGACAAAGACAATGTGTCTTGAAATATTTCCAAAAATCGTTTGAAGAGAGGCAACCGTGTCGCAAAAATGAGAGCTACGAGGACTAAAGAGCAACAGTATTTAAACGGAAACAGCGACTCTTACGTCAACATAAAAACGTCAACAACTGAATAAAATCAATAAATCAACATGAAATCTTGAAGTTCCTTGAGTAGCCATGCTAATATCAAAAGCAGGAAATTGTCGACAAATGTCATATCCATTTTTTTTTTGGTAATTTTAATTTCTGATTTGAACAAAATGAGGAATATTTAAAACAAAATGCACACACATGTTACATTGCATAACTAGTCCGCAGAGTTAACGCTTGTAAAAGTACATAACCGTTACGCAGCGCTATGCATAGTCCAACTAAATAACTAACCGTATCATTTGAAGGTTGAAACATTTTGATTGAAGAATGCTCGATTGAAATTGTAGTGACACTGACTGCTTAATAAATAGTATGATAGTGGTGCCAACAGTGACGACAATGACAAATAATAACCATGTATCAACGGAAAGGCAGAATGAACAAACAATCTTAAATCGAAACTTGTGCTATCCATTTTTATTCGTCTCTCCGTGACGTATGCTAGATCGGTCAAAATGAAAAGTGAAACATCAATATTAAACAATGAAACTGGGTTTTCCCGAACCTCCCACTATTATATACAAACACACTTCAAGAGAGTCATATACCGTCCTTTAGTAGAAGATATGTAATAGTCCCCATTACGACAAATTGAAAGATTAGGCCGATGCTGAGCGCTACTCTATTTGCCATTGAAAAATATACAAAATCAGGGTGGATCATCGTAGCCGTCGGAACTGGAGTTTTTCAAATCAGAGCACTGGTCCATAATTCTCTTTGGCAGGCAATTTTCTTTAACGCATTGGTTCTACAATAATTAAAAAATTGTTTAATCGCTTTGGAAAATTATCATCAATAACTGTTGTAGACATTTTATTACAGACAAAGCCCACTGTCCATATGGACTACAACCCCTCTATCCATCTCTCCCCTTCAAAAAAAAAACCCACTCACCATAAGACAACTCCAGTACTTGTACTCCTCAGTGTAGGCCTGGTAGGCGTCACACCACTTGGAAAATTCAGTGCGCCAGGTCATCTCCATCTCTCGTCCGAACGCACAGGCTTCAATGTCATTCGTATATCGTATATGGAGATATTCTAACGATAGCACTTGGTAACGAAACAACATGCCGGTTCCATAATCAAAATGCCATTGTTAACAGTATTACGGATAAATATTAAATGACAAAAATTCCAGTGTTAATGGTGCTACTTATAAAATGCCAATGAATAAACCCTAGCCGAATCCCGAACCCATCCTCCAACCCCTAACTCACTTAACACAGAAACATGGTGGCGGACGACGATGACATTGTTGATGGAGCAGCTGAATGTGCCATTGTGATGGGCTTTTATTTCCGGTATTACTAAGCTGTAGTCGTTGGATATGATGTATTCGACGTTGTCGTTGTGCACTATGCGCGCCGAACTGGAGTCGGAGAATTGCCAGCTGACCTGGATAATAGATGAGTTGATGGTTGGAACAGTAACGGTAATGGCCGGGTGTACTAGCTACCTACCCTAGCAGTGCTTGAGACTTCAGGTGATGCAGGACAAGGTGAGGAACAGTTCAATGACAGCCTTAAGCCAGTTTTTATCGATGTTGTTGTTGAATGATGTTCTAGACAATAATTTTTCTGTTATAGTAATAACAACAACAACAACAACAACAACAACAACAACATCATCAACAGTATTCATTATTGCTAAATATTTTCAACACTTTTTGACATCGTGTAATGGCTGTTACTAACTGTATTTGGTAGGACAAGACTGAAAGCAGGTTGTATCTGGAGAGCCTTCAATGTCTCTCAGTAATCTTGTTGTTGAAGAGAAATCAATATCTTAATGATACTGCATTACAGCTTAACGAGTCATACTTAACCACAATATGACGTGACTTAATAAACCAGTCATACTTAACTAATGTCCTATTATCAACAATATTTGCAACACGGCATATCCAACCTTTCTACTCACCCAACCGCGTAAGGCATACATATACTGCTCTCGACATTCCATCCACAATACGGATCGAGGGCACACGTGACACATTTGAGGTGAGATGAACAGAGCTGTACATCCATTTGAAGAACCATATCGTCTGTGCTGAAGTAGAGGTACGTAGCCTAAGCAGGTATGTTGATTTAGATAAGGATGGGGTAGTTCATTAAGCAAAAACATAAGTCTTATAATTAAATCTCTTGTAAATATTAAGGCAAATATTAATATTATATTTTAGTGACATACATCAGGCTTTCATGCACATTATTACTAATTCTCTAAAACCTTTCAAACCAATTGTTCAATAAATCAATCACTACTATTAAATCATCCATCCACTAAGCAAGCCCTAGCTTTACCACTACCCTAATCATTTCATTCGACCCACTTAATAGAATTTTAACCTTATTTGGGGGTGGTGGTTTGTGCAGTACAAGCTGCCAAATTGGCTTGAGGAGTGACCTAACGGGCGCAATAATTAGAGACACGACGCTCATGTGTCTACCATCGCGTTGCCAGGAAGCTATTCTGAGGATTTTACCTCGACCTGTGCGGGATAGACTTGGTTCTAAGTTTGACTGATAAGGCTGGGGTTATTTTTCACAATAATTTACGAATTAAGAAAATATTTACGCAAAATTTTAACAATTTGAAGAGATTTAAAAAATGCAATCAGGCAGATGCGTATCTATTGTAATTATTGATATGACGTTTTCCAAACGTTCGCTAGGTGGCCGTGCTTAAATGTGAATCTTGTGACACGAGTAGAGGTGACTTCGACTTAAAAGCTGTTTTAAACCATCGGATTTACGATATTCTACGATATTTTTCAAAGAAAGTAACAAATCAAAACATGTTAATCATTACCTATATTATCAATAAATAAATAAATAAATCATTGACTAATAATAACATTAATAAGACACTCACTGGATGACAAATAGATTACCAAATAAGGATGCGAAGATGAGTCGACTTCAATCTGGTTTAAAGCCATGTCTTCCTTCGTCATCCACAAGGGTGTTTCCAGAGTGGGTTTGATCATGTCGAAGATGAGGGGGTGGCTCTGGGCAAAGGTCACGTCGTTCGGTGGAAGTATCTTGGAATCGTTGGAACACTATCGACATTTCACGTAATTTATGAATGGTTCAGTTATTAGTTATTTATATAAAATAATAATATTATAAATAAATAATAATGATGATAATAATAATAATAATACATTTATAAAACGTCATGTACATATTACGTAAAGCATGCAGCGCGTCAGCCTAGAGCTGAATATTTTTTTTGCGCTTTTTTTTTAGGGCAAAGTTCAGACATAAGATGACATGATAAATATTCTTGAAAATACAGTAAAATATTATTTATTTTTAGCAAAATTATTTCAAAATTCAAATCTCCATTGATGTGCCGAACTAACCATTCCGGGCCTATGCCTGGGTATGTCGGCCGGCAGAACCTTGGCCCACATATGTTCTAATGTCTTCCTGTCTAATTTTTCCAATTTTTTCACTTAATACTTTTTATTTTAAATAATTCAGTGTAAATTTAATTCAAGTAATTGAATTATTTACAATTATTCTGAGTCTAAAAAAAACTGTAGGCCAAAATAATGTTATTTGTGACATTATTTTAAAATTTAATAATAGTTTTAATGATTATAAATATTAACATAATTAATACAGTAAGGTTAGTACTAATTTATTGGTATTACCTTTGAATGTGCTCGTCTCTAGTGCGTAGTTGATGTCTCTGAGACTGTAAGCGCAAACGGCGCTACCCCAGATGCCCTCGCTAAGATAATTTAGGATTTAATTAAAGTCATTAAACTTAATGAAGTTAACAACAACAACAACAACAACAACAATAATAATAATAATAATAAGATTTATATTAATAATAGTAATAATTTAAAATTAATTAATATCGCTAAAAAAGATTTATTACTGCATAGAATTGAAGAGGCCATAGAATATCTTCTTTACTGAGTCGTAGGAGACATCATCTGTAAATAATATTAACTAGTTTATAAATCCCAATAATAGTAATAATAATAATAATAATAATATAATAATAATAATAATAATAATAATAAGAATAATAATAATAATAATAATAATTATAATAATAATAATAATAATAATAACAATAAACATCGTAATCACGCATTAATCATAAATTATCGTAATTATTCAAAACATTCCATAATTATTCAAAAAGTTTAATATTCATTCGTATAGCCTAATAATTAAATTAAAAATTCAACAACAGCTCACAAATCTCATTGAAGAAGAAAGGCATGTCGTTGTTGAAGATGGAGCAGTTGAGCCTCGCTTTGATGAAACTGGTAAATCTGTACCTCATACCACCGCCAAGATCCATCTGTAGTTAGGACAAGAATTCTGAAGAATTCCATCCATTCAATCATCCGTCTATCCATCCACCCAGCTACCCGTTCATCTATCCATCCACCCAGCTACCCGTTCATCTATCCATCCACCCACCCGGCTACTATTTCATCCATCCACCCATCTAATCACCTACCCATCTATCCACCCACCCATCCATCCATCAACTCAACTACCCATCAACCCATTCATCCATCCACCCACCCATCCATCCACCCACCCATCTATCCACCCATCCATCCATCCACCCATCAACCCATCCACCCATCAAACCATTCATCCATCCATTCATTTGTTTATCTCGACCTTGCAAATGCGTCCAACTCTTGAAACAATCTCCTTCTCCAAGTTGACGACTTCTGTTGAGAACTCTCTGAAGAAAAAGTAGACGTACTCCCCTATGTCGTATGAACCCACAAAGTTGGCATCTGAGAATAAAAATATGTTATTATTATTATTGTTATTATTATTATTATTATTATTATTATTATTATTAATTATTTTTATTATTGATATTATTATTATTTAGTACATTCATCACAAAAATAATTGCCAACACATCTTAAGAAACCGTAAGACAATGAGATAATTCACCTATTACATGACCTACACCTACATCGAGAGCACCTGGACAGGTAAGAATACCTTCGTCATCGCCATCATCACCAACATCATCATCATCAACGTCAACGTCATCGTCATCGTCATCAACTACTCACTGAAAACCCATGCCGTATTATCGTGTGTCCTCAAAATGTGAAGCTCACTGCCATTGGTCAGTTGAATGGCCGGTCGCAGAATTATCGAATCAGAGTTGCTGAAGTCAAACATGGTGCCAGAATAGGTGAGGCTGGCATCGTCGGGATTTCCAGTATCTGAATTGGGGGATGAAATGATGGATAAGTTGGAGGGTGAATTAAGGGATGAATTAGGGAATGAATTGAGGGATGAATTAGGGAATGAATTGAGGGATGAATAGAGGGATGAATTGGGGGATGAGTTGGAGGTTGATTTTGGTGTAAATTAGGCATAATTAAGGATAATTACGGATGAAGTGAGCTAAGGGGTTGTATTTGGGGTAATTTTTTTTGGGGCGGATGGGGAACAGGTGTGAATGGATGAGAAAATGGCTGGATGAAATGCGAATAAGTTGTTAAAAGGTTAAATGACAGCAACATTCAACATCGTCGTCGTCATCGTCATAGTCATAGTCATCATTACCGCCACCACCACCACGATCATCATCATCATCATCACCTGTGAAGACATAAGTGAAATTGGAAAGCGGTTCATAAGGACAATGTCCTTTTCCTCTGGTGGTGTTGACGATGTTGAAGGTGGATTCCTGGGGAAAGTAGTACAGGTTAAGGGCGGATGAATACCATTTTGTGTCATCACCATCATCACGTCACTATCATAATATGTCAAGTTATATAACATTATCACTTAGTAAGTGACACTTACATCATAGTACATGGTGTTTATAATACTTATAATAACTATAATAGCAATCGCCATCATCAGCGCCGTCATCCTTGAGACGATGACTACTCATCGTCATCTTCATCCACATCATCATACTCATAATCATAATAATAATCATAATCATCATCATCATCATCATCATCATCATCATCATCATCATCATCATCCATCATCATCATCATCATCATCATCATCATCATCATCATCATCATCATCACCATCATCATCATCATCATCATCATCACCATCATCATCGTCGTCGTCATCGTCATCATCATGCACTGAAATGTGATCATCGAAAGGCCAATCAAATATGAAACACAAGGAAAATGTCAACCCCTGTGACGAGATTATTTGCAGAGCAAACAGAATAAATTCACATCGAATATTCTCATTCATCTACTCATCTCTCCATCCATAATTCATCCAATCATCCGTCCATTCATCCATCAAGTCATCTGCCCATTCATTCATGCACCCATCCATCCACCCACCAATATACCCACCGACCCATCCATCCACCCACCCATCCACCTACCCATCCATCCACTCATGTATGGATCCATCCATCCATCCATAGGGCCAATACCATGGTTGTGTTAAATCACATTTGGGAAATCAATGACTGATGTTCGTTCAGAATAAACAGAATAAAATATTACTCCTTTGTCATCGTCATCATCACCATCAAAATCACAATCACAATCATCATCATCATCGTCGTCGTCATCACCGTCATTGCCAATCAGTTAAAAAGAGAGAGATGAAAATGACTGGAAAGAGGGGGCGGATAGATGGAGAGAATGAAAAGGATGAAAGAGGAATGGGGTGTTGGAAAAAGTGCCGAGAAGTAATTGATCAGATTAATTGGCTCATGGGGTTTACTTGATGAGTGATTCAATCAGTGGGTAGCTGAGTGAGTGAGTGAGTGAGTGAGTGAGTGAGTGAGTGAGTGGGTGAGTGAGTGAGTGAAGATTTAGTGGATCTGGGTGCGCCTGAGCGAGGCACAGGACCAAAAGATTGTGTCCGTATTAAATGAGCCGACCGAAGACCATAAATCTTGAGGCGACAACGGCCCTGCCCAATTTTTGGAATTTACTTTCGAAAGTACAAATTCGCATCGCCATCCATTACAACGACGTAATAACATCATCGATAACTGATAGCATAAATTAGGTTATGACGATAATAATAATAATAATAATATGTATGTATGCAACACCATATAGTCATCACTACCATAACTTTAATTAATTCATCGTCATCATCACCATATCATCACTACCATAACTTTAATTACTGCATCATCATCATCATCACCGAAAACTATCATCACTACCATAACTTGAATGACTGTCATCATCTTCGCACCCTTAAATGGTCCATTACCTCCGAATTGCACCCAAGGTGACCCTCGTCCAAGCTTCGATCCTTCGGCCATTATCACCATCACTATCATCACCATCATCATCATCCACCTCCTTATTACCAATATCTTTATTAATATCACAATCATCCCATCATCATCATCATCCTCGTCTCCAATAACATTGTCCTTATCATCATCATCATCATCATCATCATCATCATCATCATCATCATCATCATCATCATCATCATCATCATCATCATCATCATCATCATCATCATCATCATCATCAATCATCATCATCATCATCATCATCATCCTCATCATCATCATCATCATCATCACATCATCATCATCATCATCATCATCATCATCATCATCATTCATCATCATCATCGTCATCATCATCGTCATCGTCATCGTCATCGTCATCATCATCATCATCATCATCATCATCATCATCATCATCATCATCATCGTCATCATTATCAACATCACCACACATGTACAGTCACCATCATAATCCCCAGAATCATCATCACCACCATCACCACACGGATACTTACCTCAACGTAATAAAGGGCGGGATTTCCAGCGCCAGTTGAGCAAACCATGAGTTCGTTGTTCTTCGCTGGCGATATCATCCGTACGTGGTTGAGACACACGTAATTCTGATGACGTAATTCATGATGGCGGTGATATCATGTATCGTATGGTACAATTTGTATCTAATATTGCATGTAATATATATATACTGTAATATATATATATATATATGTAATATAATTTCATATGTAATATATTGTATGTGATATATGTATCTATATTGCATTGCAATTCGTCGTCATCATCACTATCACTATCATCATCATCATTATCATCATCGTCGTCGTCGTCGTCGTCATTATCCTGCTCATCATCATCATCATCATCGTCGTTGTCGTCGTCGTCAACGTCATCATCATCATCATCATCATCATCATCATCATCATCATCATCATCATCATCATCATCATCATCATCATCATCATCATCATCATCATCATCATCATCATCATCATCATCATCATCATCATCATCATCATCATCATCATCATCATCATCATCATCATCTCATCATCATCATCATCATCATCATCATCATCATCATCATCATCATCATCATCATCATCATCATCATCATCATCATCATCGTTGTCGTCGTCGTCAACGTCATCATCATCATCGCGGTGTTCATCTTCATCGTCTCATTCATTTATCTTTCG
>JAJTWR010000362.1:657500-667500 GCA_021613335.1 Whitmania pigra | reverse complement strand
ACCCGCTCATAACAGCAATACTCTTAGCTCCGAAGGAATTCTAAAAACAATTCCATTTTAATGTATTTTTAACCGAATGGAATTTCCAGAGAACGACATAAAAAGATCCCTTGGGTATTTCCAGATGGCGCTTTTTTTAAACTTGGACTTAAAGGACTTGGGTAGTGAGTTTTCTTGACATGCGCACATAAATGATAATAATAATGATAAAAGTAATAATAATAATAATAATAATAATAATATAATAATAATAATAATAATAATAATAATAATAATAATAATAATAATAATAATAATAATAATAATAATGATAAAAGTAATAATAATAATAATATAATAATAATAATAATAATAATAATAATAATAATAATAATAATAATAATAATAATAATAATAATAATAATAATAATAATAATAATAACTATGCCTCTGCTGAGCATTGTTTATGAGTTGGTGATAGCAAAGAACAGTCGTAACTTATCACTACCTCTAATAACGCCCAGGTAATGACGTCACGCCATCTTGGTCGTACTCTTCGTCATCGTAATCATCATCGTCATCATCAACATCATCATCCCCACCGTCATCGCCAACATCGTCATCGTCATCATCAACATCATACACACCGTCAAATGTCATCGTCGTCGTCATCATCATCGTCATCATCCACACCGTCAAATGTCATCGTCGTCGTCGTCATTATCCTCGGCACTCCCAGGCTACACCAGCAGCAACGACAACAACAACAACAGGTTTTTCATTAGTTTTGTTTGCCACGTCTATGACATGCACGTGATACACGCGAACATGTTTTCATGACGAGCAAACCAAAGATTCCAAATGAGCTGACCCCCTCTTTCCGTGAAATTCTTTCAATTGCTTGCTCACTCTCTCACTCACTCACTCATTCACTCACTCACTCACTCACTCACTCACTCACTCACTCACTTCACTCACTCACTCACTCACTCACTCACTCACTCACTCACTCACTCACTCACTCACTCACTCACTCACTCACGCACTCACTCACTCACTCACTCACTCACTCACTCACTCACGCACTCACTCACTCACTCACTCACTCACCACTCACTCACTCACTCACTCACTCACATCACTCACTCACTCACGCACTCACTCACTCACTCACTCACTCACTCACTCACTCACTCACTCACTCACTCACTCACTCACTCACTCAGTCACTCAGTCACTCATCAATCACCCACTCACTCACTCACGCACTCACTCACTCACTCACTCACTCACTCACTCACTCACTCACTCACTCACTCACTCACTCACTCACTCACACACTCACTCACTCACTCACTCACTCACTCACTCACTCACTCACTCACTCACTCACTCACTCACTCACTCACTCACTCACTCACATCACTCACTCACTCACTCACTCACTCACTCACTCACTCACCCATTCATTCTTTTATCTGCATCCTCGTCCTAATTGGCTCAAAACTTTCACTAGTTCAAACGGAACATCACTGCCCCAGTCCACTTGTGAAGATGAGGGACCGTAATTAATTATTTGTTTATTTCGGATTTTTATCCCGATTTTCGCGCTTAATTCGTTTTTAATAAATGATAATCGCGCCTGTTTCATTCATCCTCTCATTCACGCACTCATGCAAGCATTCATTTATACATTCACTCGACCATCGTCTGTGTAATAATGTTTTTATTATATTTTAATTTATTTATTATATTTTAATTATTTAATATTATTATATTTTAATTATTTAATATTATTATATTTTAATTATTTAATATTATTATATTTTTATTATTAATAACCATGAAAAATTAATAATAACGATAATATGTGTTATGAGGTTTTACTGCCCGGTTGGCCGGGCTGTCAATAAATCTTTTATATTAAAAACGCAAATTCATTTAATTAAATTTGCACATTATTAACAATAATTTTCATCTTACTGGGGCATGCAGGCTAACGGCGATAATGTCAACAGTCTTAATGTGTCGTATTCGAAACCCAGCGCTATATCAATTACATTAACAATGAGCTATAGGTCATGTAAGTACAAAATAAAAATTTCGTCAATAACTTGTTAATTTATTAATAAATTAATTATCCTTGAAATAATTGATGATTTAGTGATAAATTGATTGTTACTTGAAATAATATCATTAGAGAAACTTGGGTCCAAGGCTGTTTATCGAATGTTGTTTATGAAATAGAGAATTCTAAATATTAATAGACTGACGAGTATCCGAGATGCAATAGAAAAATAACATCAGATTTGTCATAGTTCATTCAGTGCACAAAAAGATTGATTGGATTTTAAATGACTTCATATTATGTTAATCATTTTTTACTAGAACATTAAAAGGAAATGATTTATTTTCGTCTTTTAAATTTAAATCGTTGTGAATTTAAAAAAAAAATTATTTTAAAACATTCACTCATTAAATGCTTCTCATTCTCACATGCCATCGAAATGATTAATTCATTAAAATTTAAAATGCGGAATAATGTTTGCAACTTAATTTAATTTTAAATAATTAATTCTTCTTTTTTTTTTAATTACGAAAGAAATGTTTCCGGAGGCGCACTGTTTTGCTACAAAAATTTCAAAATGGCGAGCGGAAGGAAGGAAGGAAGGCGTCAAGCTGCGGTGAAAGAAATAAAATTCATCTTTTTTTATCAAAATTAAATTCCTGAGAAATAAATGAGGTAATAATGATGATAATAATAATAATAATAATAATAATAATAATAATAATAATAATAATAATAATAATAATAATAATAATAATAATAATAATAATAATAACAACACAACAATAATAATAATAATAATAATAATAATAATATAATAATAATAATAATAATAATAATAATTATAATGTCAATATTTGCTTACGATATTCAATGAATTTTTGCTATTTAGATGAAAAATAAGATTGTGTTCATTGTGAAATTTTAATTAAATTTGGAGATGTTGCTTGATCTTCCGTTGGCCGAATTTATTTTCAAAATTTATTTTTCGCCGTCACAAAATTCGTCCACTCACCATCATCCTCATCATCATCACCACCACCATCATCATCATCATCATCATCATCATCATCATCATCATCATCATCACCATCACCATCATCATCAAAACCATAATTACACTCCTCGAACCATTTAGTCGGACATAAATAACGAGGTGAGTTTTCTCATTTCGCAAAAAAAAAAAGTCGTTTCAGACGCAATAAGAACATTGGAGGCGGCAGGTTCAGCGCTGACGCCAGACGTAGCGCCACGAACGAAACACAGCAGGGTCACGTGAGGTCAGCCCTAGCGCCAAACTAGGCGCCGGAGAAATATTGTCATGGGTGAGGAAGGACTGTGAATGAGTTGGTTGCTGCTGATTGTGTTGTTGTTGTTGTTGATGTTGTTGTTGTTGTTGTTGTTGTTGTAATGGGCTATGACATAAAAAATATGGCATTACTACAAAAGCGACATCATCATGAGCATAACGAGAACTCTGCATCCTCTCACATCCACTGCCCCCCTACAGGCGCCATATTTAACCCGAGCGGTCATTCCAAAGCGATAGGTCATGAAGAAAATTCTGACCAGCATATCCTACGGTCATCATAGCCTAAGCTTTCAATAGCCGGTGAGAAATGATCACCAAACATTGAAACAAAAATGAGGACAATTTGGGACAGTTCAGAGATGCTGAAATAAATACGGGTCAGAGTTCAGAGATTCTCGGAGGACCAATAAGGGTCAGAGACAGTCTGACCTCTAAATAGGTCAAAGATCGGGATATTCTGAGGGGAGATGGTGAAGAAAGGAGAGTGCAGCATATCGATAAAATTTGAGAAAGGTATCGAAGTATGAATTCACAAGAACATTTTCCGATTAATAATAACATTAATAATAATAATAATAATAATAATAATAATAATAATAATAATAATAATAATAATAATAATAATAATAATAATAATAATAATAATAAATAATAATAATTAATAATAATAATAATAATAATAATAATAATAATAATAATAATAATAATAATAATAATAATAATAATACCAACAATAAAGACTCAATCCTCAAACCATTCTTTCGTTATTTTGAATTCCCCTACACCCACTCACCCATCTGCCCACCCACTCACCCATCTGCCCACCCGCTCACCCATCTGCCCACCCGCCCACCCATCTACCCACCCTTAAAAAATAAGCATCCCTTCAAAACACTTACTTACTTGCAACTGCACGTTGACACGGGATAAAAAAGATGAGAGCAAAAAAAAAATGACAAAAAATAAAAAAAAACTAGTTGTACTTAAAACAGGTTCCAATGAAACTTTAAACAGTACCATGTTGACCGTGTTAAAACGGCCATCAATTCCACCGGTGAAGCAAGACATACCGGTGTAACCGTCTGCCGTGTTTGAGTCAGAAACACGTAACGTTCCGTAGTCAAAGTAGGGTTTATTTACGGCTCCGTTTTGAATGTTCTTGCAACACGCTTACGCCTGATCGTAATACATCATGCACCAGCGACAATGAAAATTATAATGGCAATTATTATTATGTTATATTATTATTATTATTATTATTACTAGTAGTATTTATTATAATTATTACACTCACGAATTATTGATTCCTATCGCTAATTACCTTTGTCTCGACAGCCGGGAAACAATTGAATTTATTCCAAAACAATGACGTCACAGCTCACACAATAACATTTCATCTGAATGACTACAGTTTTTTTTGTGTTCAATTCATATAAATAATAATAATAATAATAATAAATAAATAATAATATTAATAATAATAATAATTACAATAATAAAAATAATTTAACTAACATACATCGATTTAATAACATATTACACTGTAGCAATGCCCCAGAGGAAATGCGCTACATGAATAGTTATGCTAGCCCGAAAGATTGCCAGGGATATGGATGGCACTAAGGAGGGTTAACCCTTGTACAATTGTGGACTTGTTGACTTTTAAAGACCTGTTTGAATCCTAGGAGGAAATTAATGCTTTGCAAAAACTCAATGTCCCACCTGGAACTTCAGTCAGGAATAAATTGCCGATGACGACGACGACGACGACGATGATGATGACGACGACGATGGCGATGATGATGATGATGATGATGATGATGATGATGATGTTGATGTTGATGATGATGATGATGATGATGATGATGATGATGATGCTGATGATGATGATGATGATGATGACCGTGGTGGTGGTGATGGTGATGAGGAGGAGGTGAAGGAAAAGGAAAAAACAGAAAGACGACAACAAGAACGACAATCAAAGAGTAATTGCGAAATAATAACCCGCGAGATGGCGCTTCTCGGGGATGTTTAGAAATACGCAAGGAGACCTGAATTGTTAGTGAATTGTTATGCATTAGACCTGCTTCGGCACTAGAATCATCTGAATGGCTCTTCTCGGAAAAATCGAGTTCAATAACATAAAACCCGGAAGAATGCCTCGACTATAGGAACGCGGAGAGAAATGGATGGAAAGTGGGGAGCAGTTGAGTAGAAATTGGGGAGTAGATGGGTAGAAATTGGGGAGTAGGTTGGTAGAAATTGGGGAGTAGGTGGGTAGAAATTGGGGAGTAGATGGGTAGAAATTGGGGAGGAAGTGGTGAGCAAATGAGTAGAGAATGGGGAGAGATTGAGTAGAGAGTGGAGAAAGAATGAGGCGCAACTGGGGGGTAAGGACCGAGTGGGTGGGCGCGTGGATCGTGGAGGAATTATTGCTAATATGAAAACAAAGGCATCAAATGAAATGAAGAAGGAATGCTGTGAAAAAAATATCGGGAGGCGATATTAAAAGCGAGAAGAAGGATGCAATAATAGCGAGAGATTTCAATATGGATGATGTGCAAAGTTTACACGCACGCGACCTCATGTCGTATTTCACGTTGAAACTATTTCAGTTGAAATGTCTAATTTAGTAGTTAGCATTTTGATTTATTTTATGCGAGAATAATTGAAATGTTGTTTTTAGGTTAAGAATCAATTCTTACATTTATTTAAATATTATTATTATTATTATTATTATTATTATTATTATTATTATTATTATTATTATTATTATTATTTTTATTACTGTAATTATAGCAGACGATGAATGACAATCGTAGTTTACGTCATAATAATCCATCTTGAGCCACGAAACACGATTCCAAGTACATATTATGAAATTCTAGTTTGATGCGATTGCGCAAAGAAATATGAACAAGTTCATTCATTTAATCCATCCTTCATTCCTTCCATCCATCCATCCATCCTTCCATCCATCCATCCATCATCCATCCATCCATCCATCCATCCATCCATCCATCCATCCATCCATCCATAGCAGTTGTTATTAAAGTTAACCAGTCAAAAAGTAAGTCATAACAAAACAAGGCAGATGGTAAAAATTTTAATTATTATTATTATTATTATTATTATTATTATATTGATTTATTGAAAATATTAACGGATGGATTTATGCGCAAGCATGTAGGATTCAGTGGATAGATGGAACGAATAACAAAACGGAGAGACGGAGCAGATGGATGAGTGGAACAAAATTAGTGCCCGCACAACGGAAGTTCCAATTCATTCCAGACGTCTGCCTAGAGCAACGTGAGGTCGGTATACTTAAATTGAATACCTCTTCCGGAACACCAAGCACTTCTCATCTTGAAAGTAAATGTTCCACAGGTATGACGTCTGACGCCGAGAGTAGGTCAGGCGTGGAAAGGCGCTCCACACGTTAATTCGTTCCACATGTTCGAGGAAGTCACGGTCTGTGCTCCAGAAGCATGGAGATTCAAAAGAGGAAAAAGCCTTTTGAAGATAAAAGGAGGAAATAGTTGAGCTTGTTTGGAAATTAGAGAGAAAAGCATGTTTTTAATGAACCCTAAGTAGCCCTCGGTGGATTGAAAGATTAAGAAAATGTGGATACAATGTGAGGTGAAGTTCTGTTTCATCGATTTGAACCTTTTTCATTGAATGGATACATTTTGAGGTGATTGTAATTTTTAAACCCAGCACAAATTGCCTTGCCCACGAGCACTTATCCCCTCTCTCGGTATAATTAATTACACGCCGGTGCTTCCCGGAGCGTGTTAACTGACCAATTGTAAAAAAAATTAATTTTTTAAATCTAAGCAAAGAGATTTTAATCGTTTTAAAATCTTCAAAATCAACGGTGTTTCAGACTGATGGTTTTGAAAATACTCATTAAAGAGATAGGCAATCATTGTAATGGCGGCTTATCTTTATCTAGCGGAAGAACATGCTCAAGGATTTCAAAACTGCGTCTCCATGACTGCGAGAAGACCTGGATTAGCTGGAGATTTCAACAAAGTCCCTTCTCCAGATGATTGATTGATGAATGGACGGGTGATTCCGTGGGTGGGTGGATGGGTGGATGAGTGAGTGAGTGGGTGAGTGGGTAATTGAGTGAGTGAATGGATGGGTGGTGAATGAGTGAGTGGGGGGGGGGGTGAATTGCTGAGAGAGTAAATAAATGGGTGAATGAGAGAGTGAGTTAGGCTTAGACCATAATGGTTTTATTAAAGTTGAATTACGTTAATAGTTTCAAAAGCTGCGGATGACTTAATGCAAATATTCTCAGCGTAAAAATTTTTAAGGATAAATTTTGCCAAAAATTCAAAAATAAATCCTCATTTGAGCAGCAATGTGATAATAATTTATAATAATTTATATTTTATTGTAATAATTTCTAAGCAACTTAACTTTGATGTTAGTGAACTAGTGATGATGACGATATTAATGACGAAGATGATGATAATGATAAATGGGATGATGACGATATTGATGAAAATGACTGATGGAAGGATGGATGGATGGACGGGTGGCTGGATAGATGGAAAACGCATAAAAGAAAGAACAAAGAAAGATGTATGCATGGGCCATGTACTGATCAATGGACAGTTGGAAGAATGCCGGAGATCGTCATCATCATCATCATCATCATCATCATCGTCGTCGTCGTCGTCGTCATCATCATCATCATCATCATCATCATCGTCGTCGTCGTCGTCGTCATCATCATCATCATCATCATCAATCATCATCATCATCATCATCATCATCATCATCAATCATCATCATCATCATCATCATCATCATCATCATCATCATCATCATCATCATCATCATCATCATCATAATCATCGTCGTCGTCGTCGTCGTCGTCTTTAACATTTTCTCGATTACATTCCAATGGTTCCTGTAGAGCTTAAAGAGCTTGTTTTTTGTTCTGTTTTTTTTTTGAATTTCAGAAAATCAGAAAATGGAAAACATTTGGCAGAAGTTTCGACTGTTTGAGGTGCGCTGGATGACTGGTTTCAGACGCTCTTAATAGCCGAAGATGAGGATGCTACTACCATTATGCTGTAACCATAGCAACCATCAGCTATATAAGGTACTCCATCGCTCTAGAAAATGCACTGTTTCCTAGAAACCAAGATAGCTCAATTTGATCTTGGACAAAAATGGAAAGGTTATGGGGTCATCAGATGAAGTCAAGGCCGTGGCCAGTAGGGGAGGTGCACCCCTATCCCCCCAGTGGCTACGGTAGCCCCGATGACTGCTAACTAATTTATGCTAGTGAGTTGACCAAATAAGAATATTATAATAAATTTTTTTTTTTTGATAATATAATCAAAGGTTCCTATGAAAGCGAATGCAGATTTTGATTTAAAAAAAAATCTTTTAAAGGAAGGAATTATGAAAGGGACAACACCAGAGAAGTGTGAGAAATCGAAGATCTAAAGATGTCAGATTATCACTTTCATGAGGAAACTTATGAAATATGAAGGTGGATGGATGGATGGATAGGTGGATGGATGGATGGATGGATGGATGGATGGATGAATGGATGGAATTTGGCAAAGGAATAGCTGGAAAACAACAGCAACTACAAATTAATAACGAAAACAAAATTAAAAGCAATTTATGATGGTTTTGAGAAAAACAAAGAGACATCATTATTTCAAGAGGTATGAGAGTCGTTATGCATCAAAGATGACATCAAATACACGTGGGATGACAAGGAATAAAGTAATAATAATAATAATAATAATAATAATAATAATAATAATAATAATAATAATAATAATAATAATAATAATAATAATATAATAATAATAAATAATAATAATAATAATAATAATAATAATATAATAATAATAATAATAATAATAATAATATAATAATAATAATATATAATAATAATAAATAATAATAATAATAATACTAATAATAATAATAATATAATAATAATAATATAATAATAATAATAATAATAATAATAATAATAATAATAATAATAATAATAATAATAATAATAATAATAATAATAATAATAATAATAATAATATAATAATAATAATAATAATAATAATAATAATAATAATAATAATAATAATAATAACCTCACCAACGTTAATAATAATAATAATTATAAATTAAATTATTCGTTGTGGGAGTACCAGTTTAACAATGGCCACGTTTAATTATCCTGCTCGGTAATTATAGTTATAACCTTCTGGCATTGTCTCTCAACTTTCTCCATAGACGTGGCTGCATCATATCATCCGATGATGGAATCCTTGGACACGTCATCGACGTCGTCGTCGTCGTCAGCAGCGCTTTTTTATTTACTCCGTCGCTATGGAAAGTGCGCACAGTCATCGTCATAGTCTTCATCTTCATCCTCTTCCTCCTCCTCCTCCTCTTCTTCCACAATCTGTTTCCTCGTAATGAAGGCGGCATGATGTCCCCTCCTAATGAGCAGTTCAAGATGTCGCCGTTTCCATTTTCCAGGTCCCGCTGCCCGTCCACCCACCCAACTACTCATTCATCTTTCCACCCACCCAACTATTCATTCATCTACCCACCCACCCAACTACTCATTCATCCATCCACCCACCCAACTACTC
>JAJTWR010000362.1:632500-642500 GCA_021613335.1 Whitmania pigra | reverse complement strand
TCCGTCGTCGTCTTCTTCATTTTTGGCTTCCAACCTGGAATCATCTCAATGATGGATGGACGAGGCAAACGGATCTATCAGGGATTCTGGAGGGAATTATTTTGGCAGGATGGAGTAGTTTAATTTTTAATTTTTTTTCTAAATTAAAATTTATTACTTTATGTTATTTTATTAATAATAATAATATTAATAATATTTATTAGTATATTATAGTATAATATGCAATTATTTTTGCTGTATGTTAATATAAATTTTAATATTATTATTGCTGTTTATAATAAAAACATTAATATTATAAAAGTAATAGTATAAAATTATATAATAATATAGTAATAGTATTGCTATTATATTTATAATAAAATAATATTATTCTTATCTTGGGACAAACCGAATGAACTTAATCAATGGATCAATACTCTGACTGATTATCAGGACACACCTGTTTTTACGACTTGAGGTCTTTGATTTGATTCCTTATCTTCTCCGATAGTCACTACTTCCGCGTCCATTTATTTTTGAAACTACTATCATGACGTTCTGGAGTACAATGTCATCATCATCATCGATATCAGCATCACAATGACAAAATAATAAATTTAATAATAATGATAATAATAATAATAATAGTCTAATAATGATAATAATAATAATAATAATAGTAATAATAATGATAATCTAAATAATAAAAATAGTAATAATAATAATAATAAGAATAATAAAATAATAATAATAATAATAATAATAATAATAATATAATAACTTAAAAACCAATAATAACAACAACATAAGATTTTTTCTTATTAGACACACTAGAAGGTCGTAAATAAAAGCAGGCGCTACATAATGCCGGATTCTTTCATCCACTCGGGTCGTCACTCATTCAGTACGTCCATTGTGGTCGAATCTTTCATTGGAAGGACTTTGTTTGCCGCCTAGCGTAGTCATGGTTACCCCCGTCACCATGGATACGACCGCGGGAGATCGGCATAGGGCTGGGGGGCGCCGTTGTAATGGGTGACCAAAGAATTGTGAATGGAGGCGGACTATTTTGTCTATGGAGCCCTTTTGTGACGTGACGCCTTGATTGATGACGTCATCGGCCTGTGAATTATGGCCGTACTAATGCGCTGTGGAATGGTTTTTTTTTTTTTTTTGATGGTGGCGCGGGATGCATGGGTGATGGAAAAAAAAAATTATTTTCCTTTAATGTATCGATTCTACAAACACCGACTAATGACTGGTATTATTATTATTATTAAATTAATTGATTAAATAATTAAATTAAAATAATTAAATCAAATATTATTGTTATTATTATTAATTATTATATAATTAATATTATTATTATTATTATTGATGATGATGATGGTGAGTGAACGAATGAATGAATGAATGAATGGATTAATTTTAATTATTATTTTACTTATTATTCTTATTAATATTATTAATATTCTTATTATTAATGTGATTAATAATATTATTATTTATAAATATTGTTTATAATAATTTTTAGCTAGTATGATGGGAGTGAACGAGTGAATGAATGAATGGATTGATTAATTTTAATTATTATTGTTAATATTATTATTAATGTGATTAATATTATTATTATTGTAATTATTTTAAATATTGTTTATAATAATTTTTAGCTAGTAATTATCGTTGTTGCATTATTCAAACCTAATAGAGACATTTCAGGAATCGCTCTATATTTTTTGCTCACCTTTGCAATTGTACTGGCAATGCCTGTAGCGGTGCTAATGATGATGACGATGACGACGCCGACGATGATGATGATGATGATGATGAGCGAGTGAATGAATGAATGGATTGATTGGTGAATGAGTGAATGGATTGATGGATGGATGGATGGATGGATGGATGGACGGATGGATTGATGGATGGATGATGGATGGATGGATGGATGGATGGATGTGGATGGATGGATGGATGGATGGATGGCGGGATGGATGGATGGCTGGATGGATGGATGAAACTGAAGCTTCGTGTCCTGTAGAACTTGTTATGGGCTCTTAAGTGGCTATTAATAGCCATAAGTTATCGGTCAATGTTGATGTTGTCGTCATTAATGACGTCATGTTGACATTCTTTCTGCTGTTGTCGGAAATCTGCCGACAAAGACAAATGCCAGGTCAGAGTTCACGTACGTGACCACGTGATCAAGTCATTAACGGTGATTGGTCCTTTGTCTTCTGACGTCATCGGCCGAGATTACGGAAGCCATAGATACGAATAATATCGCCCTTTATAGGGTTAAAATCAATCTAATTGGATAGACGCCTGAATTTATATAGCGCACTTTCTGGTCACAAGATGGCGCAGAGATAGAGATTAAGCTCTTGTGGAGGAAATGCACAAAGGATTGATGGATAGATGGATGGATGGATGGATGGATGGATGGATGGATGGATGGATGGATGGATGGATGGATGGATGGATGGATGGATGGATTGATGGGTAAATGGATAGATGAGTAGACGTATATGTGAGCTGTTAGTTTTGCAAAATGATGAGCTATAATGACAAACGTTTTATTTACGACCGAAAGTTACTAAAATATTAATTCATATTTATGTCGGTGATTATGCAGGTGAAATGCTCATTGTCGTCGTCGTTAAACTGCCATTATCATCACTCTCATCGTCATCACCATCATCACCATCATCGTCATCATCGTCATCATCATCATCGACTTCTTCCTCGCCTACTTTCTTGAAATCGGAATAAATTTACGACTTGTTAAATTCGACCCGAATTTTATGACCCACTTTCCATTGACCCAATTTTTGACCAACCAGATCCACCAGAGCAATGAAAATATAGGTACGAGAGAGATTGTGAGAACGACAGATGACGTAAGTGAGCGATAATTGAGTAAACAACGTCTATGTCTCTTTGAGCGATATTACGTCAGACCATAAGAAGGACCATGTAAGGTTTCATGGTGTAAAACTAACATTGCGTTAACGAGTGAGCTATTGCATACATACCTCGGACACTTGAAAAGCCTGGCATTACTTGTCATGACGTCATATATAAATATTTATTATTATTATTATTTGTTGTTGTTATTATTATTATTATTATTATTATTATTATTATTATAACAAAATCGTTAATTATAACAAAAATAATAATTAATAATAATAATAATTCCGAGGTTTTGACAATAGATAAAATGCCTGCGAACGTGTTAAACCCGGTATTTATTTTAATTTCATAAACTTCATTTCAATCATTTTAAATTAATCAATCATTAATGATGGAAGGTTTTATTGTTTGACTTGAAATTACGAATTGCCTAAGCAATAGAATGGATGAATCGTTGCAACTTACCTATATTCATCAACATGCAGAAGGAAAGAGAAATCATTTTGACGAATTGTCACCTACAATTTCTAAGATTGTTTGAACAGTTTCTGAAGTTTTATAAATGCATTCGCTTGCAATGTACCTCATCCCCAAACTCTCGCCTGAAGTAACGTTGACTAGATCTATCATCCTGACTTGTCTAGATCTTCTTTCAATTTCTATCAGAGAATATAATAATTATCTAAAGCTAATTACGCATTAGTAAACTTAATTATTGTTCCACCTCAACAGTTTTTATTATATTATTATTATAACAAAATCGTTAATTATAACAAAAATAATAATTAATAATAATAATAATAATAATAGAATAATAATAATAACAACAAATAATAATAATAATAATAGTAATAATAATAATAACCACAATAATAATAAAAATAACAATAATAATGACAAATAATGGCATCAACAAAACAAGATGGCCATTAATCCAATCCTCCATTGTTCTTGTTCATTACGACGTGCCCTCACATCGTCCTCATCATCATCACTCCTGACTTCTCCTATTTTACTTCATTTCCGGTTCGCCTGGATAACAATGGACGAGAAGGCGTTTCGACCCCAGAAAACAAATTCCGTCTCGGAGTGTATTTGTTCTTTGTTTTTTTTGTTCTTTGCTTTTGTTTTCTTCTGCGAATCGTCTTTCTTTGTTGCGCAGGCGCATGCCAACAGACGACGACGGCATTTAAAAAAACATACTTTCCACAACAACCTGCCCTATTATCGCTCTTCCGTCTCCCTTTTAAAGGCACCGACGCCTCCATTATCGTCCGTTCCGTTCCTCTGATGGAACCGAGTCAGCAGAGCTGGTCAAATGAGAGACCACAAAAAAAGGAGGGAAAAATGAAAATAATAATATTGATGATGATGATGATGATGATGTGATGATGATGATGACGACGATGATGATGATGATGATGATGATGATGACGACGACGACATTGATGCATTTGCAAAAGTTGCAAAACAAAGGATGCATTACTCAGTTTTATACTTCCTTAAATACATTGCATCGTTTTTTTTCTTTTTCAGGAACAATTCGACAATGAAACTACAAAAGGCGTGCTGATGACGATCAATCAGCTTTGACTATGACGACGAAGATGATGATGATGACGATGACGATGACGGTGACGATGACGATGACGATGACGATGACGACGACGACGATGACGATGATGATGATGATGATGATGATGATGATGATGATGATGATGATGATGATGATGATGATGATGATGATGATGATGATGATGAAGAGGAGGAGGAGGAGGACGATGATGACGATGATGATGATGATAATGATGATGATGATAACAGTATCGACGTCGAACAGTCTGTTGTCCCAGAGATACGAAAACCTTTTGACTGGCGCACTGAGATTCCATCAGTCGTTGCTTTTGTTCCTGCAATCGATTTCATTCGATGAAAATAACAACAACAACAAATGTTATAATAATAACAATAATAATAATAATAATAATAATAATAATAATAATAATAATAATAATAATAATAATAATAATAATAATAATAATATAATAATAATAATAATTAATAATAATAATAATAATAATAATAATAATAATATAATAATAATAATAATAATAATAATAATAATAATAATAATAATAACAATAATAATAATAATAATAAAATAATAATAATAATAATAATAATAATAATAATCATAATAATAATAATATAATAATAATAATAATAATAATAATCCTAATAAAATAATAATAATAATAATAATAATAATAATAATATACTAATAATAATAATAATAATAATAAAATAATAATCATATAATAATAATACTAATAATAATAATACTAATAATATAATAATAATATAATAATAATAATAATAATAATAATAATAATAATAATAATAATAATAATACTAATAATAATAATAATAATAATAATAATACTAATAATGATAATGATGATGATGATGATGATGATGATGATGATGATGATGATGATGCTGATGATGCTGATGATGATGATGATGCTGATGATGATGATGATGATGATGATGATGATGATGATGATGATAATGATAATGATAATGATAACAATAATAATGATAATATCAAAAAAAATAATAACAATAACATTAGCTCCAGCAACAATATCAACATCAACAATTACAACCACAAGCATAAAAAGGATTAAATTAAAATTTATAATTTTTATTTTATTACATGGACTCACTGGAAATTGCTGATCTATGCACATTTGGTATAGTGTGTTAAATGAAATGTGAATGAATTATAAATAAATTGCGAATAAATTATGAATAAACAGAGAATCTATTACGATTGACTTGCAAATAAATTACGAATGAATTATGAATAAATTATGAATTATTTGTTTTTATGTGGTTGTTATTTCATAATTAAGGACATGGCAACGGTGAAATAGTGACAATATGATTTCATACAACGGCATTTATTGAATGATATTATTGTTATTATTATTTATTAATGTATTATTATGTATTATTGTATTAATTATGTATTATTATATTAATTAAGCATTATTATACTAATTATGTATTATTAACTTCATCTTACAAATCGCTATTTTATTTATCAGTCGCTAGGCCATGTGGAATTTAAATTCTAGTCGATAGAGCCATCTTATGATTGGGCAAAAATCAAACGCGTGTGGGTCTGAAGGTATTGTGTTCAATCCCGGGTTTGGGAATTTACATGATGAGGATGTTGGAGATGAGAGATTCAGGATTTCGATAAAAATGTTACCAGTAATGATGAGTGAACTAACTATTCACATGTATAACTATTAGTAATAATAACAACAATAATGGTGATTTAGATTATAATAATAACAACAATAATGGTGATTTAGATGATAATAATAACAATAATAATGGTGATTTAGATGATAATAATAACAACAATATGAATAGAAAAAAAAATTATTATTTAGAGCTCTATTGACCAAAGCGTTCCGATATGGAATGGATTGTCAGCAATTCAATCAAGAAATCGACCAATCAACACTCAATCATACACAGCACATACACAGCATTCCTCCCTGTTTGCATGTCCGTTTCCATGAGAACGGAAACGACGACGACGACGACGATGATGATGGCGATAGTGATGACGATGATGGCGATGATGATGATGCTAATGATGATGATGATGATGACGATGACGATGATGATGGCGATAGTGATGACGATGATGGTGATGCTAATGATGATGATGATGACGATGACGATGATGATGGCGATAGTGATGACGATGATGGCGATGATGGTGATGCTAATGATGATGATGATGACGATGACGATGATGATGGCGATAGTGATGACGATGATGGCGATGATGGTGATGCTAATGATGATGATGATGACGATGACGATGATGATGGCGATAGTGATGACGATGATGGCGATGATGGTGATGCTAATGATGATGATGATGACGATGACGATGATGATGGCGATAGTGATGACGATGATGGCGATGATGGTGATGCTAATGATGATGATGATGATGATGATGACGATGACGACAACAACGACGACGACGATGATGATGACCATGACGACGACGATGATGATGATTGTGGAGATAAAGTGAAGTTCGAAATCACAGAAATACAGTCGAATCGTTTTCCAAGCAATCCATCGGAAATATCTGGAGCGCATCTGATTGACAGATTGCTGGACTGGAAATTAATTCTGCCACCTATCGAACTTCTCTTAATCGTCCACGGCGACTTCGGCTGCAACGCCGATGTAGCCACGGCTGCAATGACGACTAATTTACACGATGCAAACAAGTGCTATAAAGCAACGATAACTGTGCACGTGGCACATTAAAGAATTAATTAATATTGTTGATCGTATGTTCCAGTGTAGATTTATCAGGAAGCGGTTATATTAATTATTATTTCAACTATTGTTAAATAATAATAATAATAATAATAATAATAATAATAATAATATAATAATAATAATAATAATAATAATAATAATAAGAATAATAATAATAATAATAATAATATAATAATAATAATAATAATAATAATAATAATAATAATAATAATAATCAATAATTTATTTCTGTTATTTATTATATAATATTAAGCAGTAATTTCAATCTATAGTATTTTTAACCAATTTTAATTAATAATAACATTACAACTAATTACTAAATATTTAAAATTAGATAATAATAAGAATTATTATTATTAAAAATTAGATAATAAGAAAAATTATTATTATTATTAATATTAACATTATTATTATTATGGACGGCAATAATCCACTAATAAATTCAATATTAGTCGACTGGAACTGACTGAGAGCGAGCTCTTTAGTGCATCCTTACATTAGTTCATGTTGACTTTTACTGCCATTTATTTGAGAGGAAAAGATAATGATGAGGAAGACGACGATGATGATGACGTCGATGATGACGATTACGTCGATGACGATGATGATGACGATGACGATGACGATCGCGATCATGATGATTATGATAAAAGACGATGGTGATGATGATGATGATGATGATGATGATGGTGATGATGATTTGAAGTTGACGATGACGTCATAGTAATTCGGATGCTGTAATCGAATTAACAATTATGAAATGACTGTTATAAAACTTAAGAATTAAAAATAATAATTTTAATTAATAAAAATGATAATAATGTTAGCAATAATAACACTAATAATAGTAGTAATGAGTAATACTAATAATATTATTATCATAATTGCTATAATTATTTTTATTATTGTTAATATTGTTGTCGGTCAAGAGCAGTAATGCAACATTCCATTCCCTCACCCTATTCACCATCTCTCCGTGTTGCCTACAAAAGCAAGACTGATTCCAGCAATACGTCTGCCATTTCCACGTAGCGGAAATTATTTTATTGCATTTTATTAATAATTATTTCAGAGGTACCTAATATGTAACAATTATTATTATTAATATTATTTTAATAGCAACAATTATAATATTAATTATAATAATAGTCATAGTAACTGACGGTAGTAATAATAGTAATAATAATGGATAGCTAGCAAAATAAAACATTATAAAAATATTAATATTTTTAAATTATTTAAATTTAATTTATTAAGGTATAATTTTATGTAAATATGTAAGCTATTCAAACGAATTTTATCTCAAAATGTTAATATAATTTTAATTTTAATATTATCATTTAATGTTTTTATGTAATCAATAATAATAACAACAATAATTATAACAATAATCCATCTATAAAATTCTGTCCACTCAACAAAAAAAGGACAACGAGATCCGAGGTTTGTCTGAAATTATTACATTATAATTAAACTACTATTGAAAACGTGGCAAATAATTATGCATACGTAAATAGAGAACAATTGGCGATTGATTGGAAATTTAGTTACCTCAGGACTTAGAGAATTGTTTGATCTAATATTTTATTTATCTTCTTTCATGCAAACAATTTCTTGTCTTCCGAGTCTTGCTGTATCTGGTTGCAGTAGTATGCAATATAAAATTATATAATTTTACAATATAATAATAATAATAATAACAATAACAATCATAGTAATAATAATAATAATAAAAATCCTAGTAATAATAATAATGATAATATAACATTATAATATTTTCAGCATCGTCGACAAAATGCACCAAAGCTGATATCACATCGCCAGCGACAGCATGCGACACCGACCGCAGGACGCTCCTGCAGCCGCGTCATCCGTCTCCACGTCAACCTGCATGCTGTCGATCCTTGCCATCGTGACGTTCATCTTTCCTCTGACGTCACAAAACGTCATCCGGTCGTCATCGTCGTCATACGGCAACTTCCGGCAAGTCGCGTCGGCGCCGCCGGCGACAGACACCGGTGAAGTCGCGACGACCGCGGAAGCCGATTACATGGACAAGAGGTTCGATAATCTTGAGCCTCACGTCGAAAGATTGTCGGAGAATCTTGACGCGAGATCAACGATTCAAGCCTCGAGACAGGAAATCGTTGAGGAAGGAGACGACGACGACGACGACGATGAATGATGATGATGATGATGATGATGATGATGACGACGACGACGATGATGACGACGATGATGATGATGGTGGACGTTATGGTAGTTATAAAGACAACGAGAATGGCAGGAATGACGGCAATGGTAATGAAGATGGTCTTGGTGGTGATGATGACGATGTTGGCAATGATGGTGATGATGATGATGATGATGCTTACAGAACTTCACATGTCGAGGCTCATCCTGAAATAATGAAGCACGAAATATCTCATAAAAACGACGATGACGGTAATAATAATGATGATGATGATGATGATGATGGCGGTGATGGTGATGATGATGATGGCGGTGATGGTGACGATGATGATGATGATGATGATGGTGTTAGCGACTTAGGTGACATGAACAACAGCAACAACGTTGAAGCTGTTGAGATCCAGTTGCTTGGCAACCATGGAAAATCCGTAAACAGATCGAAGACGATGCCGCAAGACCGTGACGACAACGACGACGACGACGATGATGATGATGATGATGATGACGATGGCGAAAGAATTGCCACCCA
>JAJTWR010000362.1:627500-630000 GCA_021613335.1 Whitmania pigra | reverse complement strand
AAAGCCGGCGGTCGCTAGGCAACGCACAATGGACGCCATTTCAATCGATGATCCAGACATTCGTCAGAAAGTAATTTTTTTTTTTTATTTCCAATTTGATGCTCTGACGATCCCGAGGTAACCGTGAAGAGGTATGCGGAGTCGGAGATGCATGGATGAATTGATGGATGGATAGATGGATGCATGCATGCATGGATGGGTTGGTTGATGGATGGATGGATGCAAGTGTGATTGGATGCATGGATGGAAGAACGCATAGATGGAAGGATTGACGGTTGGGTGGATGAATGGATGGGTGCATTGATTGGTGGAAGGATAGGTGGGCGGATTGATGGGTGGATGGATGAATGGATGGATGGATGGGTGGATGGATGTATGGGTGGATGGATGGGTGGATGGATGGGTGGATGGATGGATGGGTGGATGGATGGGTGGATGGATGGTGGATGGATGGGTGGATGGATGGATGGGTGGATGGATGGGTGGATGGATGAAATGATGGATAGGTGGGTGGTTGGTGCGCTATTTCTCCGCGGTGAGCGAATCAAAAGAAAGCCATTCATTTTTGCCTTTTGATGTTCCGGGTACGAGGGGCTTGAATTATAGGCCCCTGAGTACTTCGCACTGCACCCTAACCTAGCCATTACGAATTCTTTGGTGATGATGACGACGACGAAGCCAGGTGGTGAAGATGATGATGACGACGACGATGACTCTGACCTGTTATGATGATGATGATGATGATGACTTTGACTGGCTATGATGACGACACCGACAACGATGATGATGATGACGACGATGACTCTGACTTGTTATGATGATGATGATGATAATGACTTTGACTAGCTATGATGACGACAACGACAACGATGATGATGATTATGATGACGACGACGATGAAGACTAAATTAATGGCGCCTCTAAACTTTTTCTTGGAGATGCCCGGCGCGTGATGCAGCACCAATCATAAATAATAACGCACTTCTCCTCCGCCATCTTTCCATCCAATATGGCCGCCGGAAGTGGGCAAATCACGTGATTAACTGGACACCACTGTGGGTATATTTATCTCTTATTATTTTTTAATGTTCACCTCGCATTCTTTACTAATAATCTCCCTGGCATTTGTGTTCCTGCTGAATGGGGGGGGGGGGGTAATTAGGGTCTATGACGTCATAGCCAAAAGCCCCCCAGCGGTATTGTATTTTTTATTGTTTACGATTTTACTTTAAATTTGCTTTCTATTTAGGAATCGATTTGAGGACTTTCTGTTAATTCGGTTGATCGATGACAAATAAATAAATAATTACTATTAATAAATTTATAATAGATAATTATATAATTAATATAAATAAATTATTATTATTATTATTATTATTATTTAATTACATGATATTTGTTGTAATAATTAAACCCTCAATTGATTGACCTAGAAATATCCTTCAAAAGATTTGAACCTCTCCGTGAAATTTGAACTTTTGACCCCCACTCACCTGCGACCGATTGCTGAGAGTTGGCATCTTGATCTTCATCAGCACTCATTGACCTTTTCAAAATAAACTTTTAAAATATGAAATTTTTAAAATTTAAAAACTTTCAAATATAAAATATTTTAAATATATTTTTTCAATTGTTTTCACTCTTATCACACACAAACCAATGGCTTTCATATTTCAAAACCTAGACTCCTGCCTTTGACAATCGACAATCTTTGTAACCTGACCCTTGACCTATCACTTAGTCTATCACTTAACTCTAATTTTAATCCTTAACCATAACCCCTAACCTTTAACCCTAAGACTAACCCTTAACATTTATTTATTTATTTGATTAAAGTCCGTTGCATAACTAGGATGATTTGGACACTAACCCTTAACCCTTAACCCTTAACTCTAACCCTCAAATCCAATCCCCCCCTCTTCATCCTGATGACTTAATGCCCCGAAATTGTAACGGCGAACGACCTCCACTCTATGATGTATTTGGGCAGAATCAGAGGAGCCAACAGGGTTAGCCAATAAATCAAGAGTTTACGTGACCTCCAGGATGGCCGGGGTCGGGCGTTATTAAATTCTTTGGTCGCACGTGACGTACGCAGGCGAAGGGCTGTTTTGCTTTTTGATTTTATGATTTTGTTTTTAATTTTTATAATGAAAAGTTTTTTTTATTCGAAATTGGCTTTTATAGTCATTTTCATCCCTTTCCGTCATCATCATCTTCATCGTCGTCGTCGTCGTCATCGTCGTCGTCATCATCATCATCATCATCGTCGTCGTCATCGTCATCGTCATCGTCATAGTCGTCGTCATCGTCATCATCATAATCATCATCATCTTGATTTATGACTATCATAATCGTCATGTCATTTAATGTTTTCACCCTTGCACTCTTCGCAATCGCAATCATAATCGTCACCAACCAATCATCCAATCCGCATTCTCCCCAATGCACCCAAGCCGCCAACACCCGTCCATAAGTCACCACGGATATCGCCGTGTAC
>JAJTWR010000362.1:607500-617500 GCA_021613335.1 Whitmania pigra | reverse complement strand
GTCTCTCAAGTTTGCGTGGCGCAAGAACTTCCGACGGAAATTCCGTCATGACGTCATGGTTGACGAACCACGTGACGCTTACGTTGACGGTGAGAGTGGCTGACGTCATGCGATGCTAAAAATAACAGCCAATGTTCTGAGGCCGACTCAGCAATTTTATTACATCTCCATTTGTTCGTTATTGTATTTATTATTGTTAATATTATTATTGCTAATATTATTTTTATTATTTTCTTTCTTTGTTAGCATAATTATTTTATTGTTTATTAATTTAATTTTTTTCTTTCATTGAAATAATTTCATCATTCCACCGTCAGGAAAGTCTTCGTTTAAAGCTGGATCTGCAAATGTATTCGTGACTGTCGCTGTGAATGTGTGTCGTTGTATCTATGTACGTCTACATTATTGTATGTATTATTTCTGGACACTGCTGTTACAAAACAACAACAACAACAACAACAACAACATCAACAACATCATCAACATCATCAACATCATCAACATCAACAACATCAGCAACATCACCAACATCACCAACATCAAAAACATCAGCAACATCAACAACATCATCAACATCAGCAAAATCAGCAACATCATCAACAACATCATCAACAACATCATCAACAACATCATCAACATCAACAACATCAGCAACATCAGCAACATCATCAACAACATCATCAACAACATCATCAACATCAACAACATCAGCAACATCACCAACATCAAAAACATCAGCAACATCATCAACATCAACAACATCAGCAACATCAGCAACATCGTCAACATCAACAACATCAGCAACATCAGCAACATCATCAACAACATCATCAACATCAACAACATCATCAACATCAACAACATCAGCAACATCACCAACATCAAAAACATCAGCAACATCAACAACATCATCAACATCAGCAACATCAACAACATCATCAACATCAGCAACATCAACAACATCAGCAACATCAGCAACATCAACAACATCAACAACAACAATTTTGCACTGCTGCTGATTAGTTTTGTTGTCCATCAACAAGTATGTCGTGATCGTCTGTTGTTGTTGTTGTTGTTATTGTTTCTTTGCTTTGCTGAATAAAGTTTCTTGTTTACGTTTCCTGCAATTATTATTCTGATTATTTAAAACTATTAATAATAATGATAATAATAATAAATAAGGATAATATTAATAATAATGACAATAATATAATATTTGTTATTATTATTATTATTATTATTATTATAAATTATAGAATATATTATAAATTATTATAACAATAACAACAATAATGATAGTAATGGACTTATATTAATGTTTAAGTTTCGATAACGGTTCAAAAATGGTCGACGTTATAAGGACTGCCGTCAAAACCATCATTATCATCGTCGTCGTCATCATCGTCATCATCGTCGTCGTCATCATCGTCGTCATCATCGTCGTCGTCATCATCGTCATCATCGTCATCATCATCGTCGTCATCATCGTCGTCGTCATCATCGTCATCATCATCGTCGTCATCATCGTCGTCATCATCATCATCATCACGGAGAAAGCGCAGCAAATGGATTGATAAACGAAATAAACACTCGCAACAGGAATAAACCGTGTCTATGATTGAATTACTTTTTTTCTTCTGTTTAGAGTAAAAAAATATTACTCCTGTAATGTAATAATACCTTTGATTTATGGCGTATTCAAATAATTTAATAATAATAATAATAATAATAATAATAATAATAATAATAATAATAATAATAATAATAATAATAATAATAATAATAATAATAATAATAATAAAAGTACTAACAAAAATTTTAATATTAATGGTGAAAATATTTAATTACCAAGTTCCCTTGAAAATGATTTCTAAAGGAGAATAATATCCGACATTTCAATAGAATTTCATAATTAAAAAAAAATAATTGAACGAATATTGTCACAAATTTCATTTTAATATATTAATTTCTTTTATAATTTTAAATATTTTTTAAATTTATTTTTTAATCTTTTATTTTCCATTCATTCAATCCCTCCATGGAATGAAATGCGATGAATCGAAATTGGACAGAGGAAGGGCAGACGTGATTTGGAATTTTTAGAGCGATTTATGACAGATAATATAATTATAATATAAATATGTAACTATATTTATAATTATAATGTAAATATATAATTATAATACAATTTTAATGTAAATATATAACTATATTTATAATTACAATGTAAAAATATAATTATATTTGTAATTATAATGCAAACATATAACACATTTATATATATTTATAATTGTAAAGTAAAGTATAATTATATATTTATTATTTATTATATGTTATAATTGCTGGTGTTATATTTTTTTTATTAATGTTACTGTTTTAATTGTTATTATTATTATTATTATTATTATTATTATCATTATTATTATTATTAATATTATTATTATTAATGTTGTTGTTGTTATTGTTATTGTTGTTGTTGTTTCCTCCAAATTCTTCCGCTTCTTCCCGAGAATTGTCAACCAACCGCAACCATGACAACGAGATAAAAACAAAATCAGCAACAACAACAACAACAACAAAAACAGCATCAACAACAGCATCAACAACAGCATCAACAACAACATCAACAACAACAACAACAACAGAGGATCAATATTTTATTCAAACGACCTCAGAACGTCCATTATAAAAATCATCTCCTAGCGGCAAAACAGCACTCCGGAGCGAAAGAAGGAAAATAAACGAACGGACCCTGGTAAAGGAATGAAGGCATGGAAGAGTTCTTAAAGTCTTCGTGAATATTTCAGTGGCAAAGATGACGTCAGGACACATTATGACCAGCTACGACAGGAAATTAAAAACGAATGTTGTTGCCGTTATTGTTGTTGTTGTTGTTGTGTCTGTCTTTATGTCTTGCCTGGGGTAGATAGGGCTTCTGAAAACGGGCCTGGTTCCGCCTAGTAGTGTACCTCTGCTGGATGATCTGATTGTAAATCGTGGATGAATGCGGGTTGTACTAGGGTATGGTTACTCGCCACGGAGCAAGTATTGGGTAGTAATTGCTGAGTCAGTGACCAAGGGGTGGTTTTAAGAGTTAGATTCAGTATCAGAGAAATAAATTTCAGAGCCCAGTTCACAGGCACCGTGTTCAAGACCAGGCTCGGACTGCCGCTAGAATTGTTCAAGAATGGGTGAAAGGAGTTGATGGAATGGGGAGAATTGAATAGAGAAGAGTTTTGGGCGGAGTTTTGAAAATAAATTTGCGCTATAAAAATATAAAAATCTGTAGCTGATATATTTTTAGTTTTTAATTTGGAACAAATTATTAACAAAATAATCGGCCGTAAAATGTCCTCATCGATAATATTGTATTACGATAATAGGCATCATCATCATCATCATCATCATCATCATCATCATCATCATCATCATCATCATCATCATCATCATCATCATCATCATCATCATCATCATCATCATCATCATCATCATCATCATCATCATCATCATCATCATCATCGTCGTCGTCGTCGTCATCATCATCATCATCATCATCATCATCATCATCATCATCATCATCACCAAACCCACCAATTCGAGACAAAATAGTCCGGGTTCGTGGGATTCCATGAATAATTAATGAGGTGTAAATCGTACCGTTGAATTATCCTTGCGCCATCATCGCTCGTATGAGTTAATTATTCAAAACATAAAAATAAATTAAAAATTGAATATGTCGGTGAACACTTGATCTTAAAATTACTTTGGAATCAGTACTTGCACGGATGGATGGATTGATGAATTGATGGATGGATGGATGGATTGATTGATGGATGGATTGATGGATGGATGGATGGATGGATGGGTGGACGGATGGATGGATGGGTGGATGGATGGATGGATGGGTGGATGGATGTCATTGTCATTTATGCGTCTAATGGCGACATTCATTCATCAATCAGTTCGCGTGACTCCATGGCAACCATGCATTGGTCATTAATTATAGAGCACGCACATTCATTCATTCATTCAGTCATTCATTCAGTCATTCATTCATCCATTCAATCATTTGTTCAATCATTCGTTCGTTCATTCCCTCCTCCATTCACTCATTAATGCATTCATGCATCGGTCGAAACAATGCTTCGATTTTTCATTGAATGAAGAACTTTTCCTTAGATGTTTTCGGCAGATAGTAACGACGATGACGACGACGATGATGATGATGATTGATGATGATGATGATGATGATGATGATGATGATGATGATGATGATGATGATGATGATGATGATGATGATGATGGATGATGATGATGATGATGATGATGATGATGATGATGATGATGACGATGACGACGACGATGATGATTGATGATGATGATGATGACGACGACGACGACGACGACAACGATGATGATGATGATGATGATGATGATGATGATGATGATGATGATGATGAGGATGATGATGATGATGATGATGGATGATGATGATGACGATGACGATGACGACACGACGATGATGATGATGATGACGATGACGACGACGACGACGATGATGATGTGATGATGATGATAATATGATGATGACGATACCTGAAATGGTCATGAAAACTTTATGTCATGACAAGAAAGGTAATGATATTCGAAAATACCCCCAACGTGATTTGGAGTCAGAAATAATAAAAAATAAAGTCACTCAATAAACTCTTTCTCTGTTCAATAAAATCTTTAAATTGTGTCAAATTTAATTAATAATAGTATTAACATTAATGGTAATAATAAAAAATAATAATAATAATAAATAATAATAATAATAAATAATAATAATAAGAATATAATAATATAATAATAATAATAATAATAATAGAATAAATAATAATAATAATAATAATATAATAATAATAATAATAATAATAATAATAATAAGAATAATAATAATAATAATAATAATAATAATAATAATAATAATAACAATAATAATAATAATAATAAAAATAAAAATAATAATAATAATAATAATAATAATAAATATTATTGAATGATGTTGCCATAATACTTAATGTTGATCGATTGCATCAGAAGCCCTTAAAGGAATTAAAAATGTACCTGAGATGACAGCAATTTCATGAATCCAACTGCCATCCATCCATTCATCCAATCATCCATTCACGCATCCATCCATCCATCCATCCATCCATCAATGGCCCTTTTCATCCATTCATTTATCCATCCATCCACCCATCCATCCGTCAATCCACCCCCCTCCATTCATCCATCCATCCATCCACCCCCCTTTCCATCCATCCACCCCCCTTTCCATCCATCCACCCTTACATCATTCTATCCACCCCCCTCTTCATCCATCCATCCATCCATACATCTATCCATTCATCCACCCACCAATCAATCCATCCATCCACCCATCCATCCATCCATCAATCCACCCATCCATCCATCCAACCATCCATCTACTTGATGCATGTCATGGTTCAATCAATCACACTCCACGAATGATTGATGGTCGTTCTATCGTCCCAATGAAATTTTCAAATTGGTCTCAGTTCATATCTCTCGCATCAGACAATTATTCGAATTTCGTGAATATATTCATTTTATATTATTTATAATTATTTTTAACAATTTCAATGTAATGAATGAATATATTTATTTATTCCGTTTGGATTATACATATTCATATTCATATTAGATATCAATCTGAATATGAATATTATTTATATGATTTAGATGATGATGGTGACCAATTAATGAACATAAACATAATTATTCATTCAATGGTTCACCTTGTTAAGCAATAATCATTTAAGAAGAGTTAAGTAATTTGTATTACACGAATAATAACAATTTGAAAATCGTCTTCATCATCATCATCTCCACCGCCACCGTCATCGTCATCATCATCATCATCTTCGTCAATGGTCATCATCGTCGTCGTCATCATTGTCGTCATCGTCATCATCGTCATTATCATCGTCAACGTCATCATCACCATGAAAGGAAATCATCCATCTCTCAGGAGTCTTATTATTGCAATGGCAAGACAATGTTTCAATGGGCTCCCCTCACCTCAGAACACAGCATCTCTCGATAAAGAGTTTCGTCAATAATAACAAAATGAAAATATTAATAATAATAATAAAAATAAATAACAATATTAATATTAATAATGATAATAATAATTATTAATTAACTAATAACTTTAAATAAATATTACTTTAATTATTCTATGATTATTTGTTAAATGAAACTAGTAAAAATAAATATATATATATCCAAACAAAAATCATCGTCAACAACAACAACATCATCATCGTCATCATCATAGTCGTCATCATCGTAATCATCATCAACAATATCCAAGTCATCAAACCAAACCATACACCCACCAATCCATCCATCCATCCATTCACCCAGCAATCCACCCATCCACCCAGCAATCCACCCATCCATCCACCCGCCAAACCATCCGTCTACCTATCCATCCACCAATCTATTCATCCATCCACCAATCCATCCATCCATCCATCTCCTATTCATAGAGCATAGAAATAAACACCGCTGAGCAAATATGTGAAATTGCCATTACGTCATGATGTCATGACGTCATCCGAGCGTTGTACCGATTTGACCCCAAACAGGGCGACAATACGAGCTTCCATCACGCCATTGAGGAGATCAAAACGCCGTAAACGCAACCCCGGTCGTTCTGCCGGTGCAAAAGATACTAAATAAGGTCTCTCAGGACAAAGACACTAAATAAGCCCGGCTGGATCGCTACAGACAGGCGAAATGACGATAACGATGACGATGGTGATGTTGGTGATGATACTGATGATGCTGCTGATGATGATGATGATGACGATGACGATGACGGTGACGGTGACGGTTACGATGACGATGACGATGACGATGACGATGACGATGACGACGATGATGATGATGATGATGCTGATGACGACGATGACGACGATGATGACGATGACGACGACGACGACGATGATGATGATGATACCTCGATTTTTTGGTGCTGGTTGGAGCATGGTGGTTGAGTAGGCGTGGGTGAAAGTTTGTGGGTGGGGTGATGATGATAATGATGAGTGAGTGAGTGAGTGAGTGAGTGAGTGATTGAGTGAGTGAGTGAGTGAGTGAGTGAGTGAGTGAGTGAGTGAGTGAGTGAGTGAGTGAGTGAGTGATTGAGTGAGTGAGTGAGTGAGTGAGTGAAGATTGAAAGAGTAATCGTTCACGACAAAGTTACTTGGCTATTTTCAGCCATCATCATGTCCACGATTGATCCTTTTTCCTGAGGGAATCAATCAAATGAAGTTCCAAGCGGGGTGTCGAACCAGTCGCCTCTGGGCCGCTAAAACAACACCTCATCCTTTCAGTGGAAGGAAAGATGATTCTTTGGAAGAGGGGTTAAAGTAGAGATGATGCAGTATCACCATACCATCATCATCATCATCATCACTATCATCTCCATCATCATCATCATCACCACCATCTTCTCCACCACCACCATAGTCATCATCATCAACATCATCACCATAGTCATCATCATCAACATCATCACCATAGTCATCATCATCAACATCATCACCATAGCCATCGCCATCGTCATCATTATCTACTTCGTCATCGAGCGGCCAGGGTTTATGTAAATAGGCTCCACCCATTCCAGTTTCTTTCTGATTCCCCAGGAGGCAAGTCGTGATGGATGGAAGAGTGAAGTGGATGAGACAGAGCAGGAGGCAGACAGACGGAGAAATACAAGACAGGAGACAAGAGGACATAGAGGGGCACACAGAAGTACTTGGAAAGACATGGAAAAACGGAGATATGGTGATGGAGTTGAGAGGAGAATTAGGAAAACTTCGTTTCCAGTCATAAGAGGCGTCCACGTGGGAGATGTTTTTATTTTTATTCACGTTTCCAGTTTTTCGAGTGTGTTTTCAATGGTCGTCCATCCGCTCATCCGTCCATCCATCCATCCCTTTGTTTGTACCTCCGTCCATCCATCCATACCTCCAAAAATCTGTCCATCTATCCACCTGTCCGTGGATCTATTCATCCATCCATCCATCCATCCATCCATCCATCCATCCATCCATCATCCATCCATCCATCCATCATCCATCCATCCATCCATCCATCCATCCATCTATCCATCCATCTATTCATCCACCCACCCATCCATCCATCTGTAAGTGTATTTAAAATATATGGAATCGAATTTAAATGATCACAATCAAGATTGGTGCACTTAATTTTGCACCAATGTGATTGTTGAAGATGATAACAAAGATGATGATGATGATATGATGATGATGATGATGATGATGATGACTACGAAGATGGTATTATTATTGTTGTCTTATTATTATAAAGTAATTATTATCTATATTAATATTAACTATTAATTACGAATTATTACTATACATTAGTATAATAATGATATTATAAGTAAATAATTTAATAAATTAACATTATTATTATTATTAGTATTATTATTATTATGATTATTATTATTATTATTATTATTAGTATTATTATTATTAGTATTATTATTATTATATTATTATTATTATATTATTATTATTATTATTATTATTATTCTTATTATTATTATTATTATTATTATTATTATATTATTATTATTATTATTATTATTATTATTACTAGTAGTAGTAGTAGCACCATCATAAGTTATACTTATCCTTAAAAAAAGTATTACATAATATAGTCATATATAATTACATATTATACATAATATAGTATTACATATAATATATATTATATTTATATGCAAATGAGTATATAACAATGGAATCTTAAAGTTATTAACAGTCTAAACACATCGTAGCGGTGCATTAACTGATAGTGTCCATGCATCAGGCATGCTGTGACCCCCTGTGACGGAAAAATGGATCGAACCGAGGGCCTCTTAATGCAATTACGAGAACAAAATGAATAAAGTGATGACGATGACGACAACGATGATGGCGATGATGATGATGATGAAGAGGAGGAGGAAGAAGACGAAGGCGACTACAATGATGATGATGGTGATGATGATGGTAATGGTAGTTATTATGACGTCTATCATAATGATGATGAGGAAGACGACAACGATGATGATGATGATGACGACCGTCTTACATTGCACTCAGCCGACGCTAACAGTCCACAGGTCTGGAGTTCAATCCCATTCTTGAGCATCTTCTAGTTTTTGTCTCTCGACGAAAAAAAAAATGATTTGCGGAAATTCCGAGATGACGTAAACATGACATCTCTGCTGATGAACCACGTGACGCCTGATGACGTGTACATCGATGATGAGAGTGGATGGCGTCATGCAATTCTAAAAATAAAAGGAACAAGCCTAGGAAAGATATTGCAATAGAAACGTTTGACGATGATGATGATGATGATGATGACGATGATGATGATGATGATGATGATGATAATAATAATAATAATTAATAATAATAATAATAATTAATAATAATAATAATAATAATAAAAATAAAAATGATAATGATAATAATAATAATATAATAATAATAATAATAATAATAATAATAATAATAATAATATAATAATAATAATAATTTTTAGTGTTTCACCTTTGCATTTGATTCATTATGCAATAGCTGAGTAGATGTTCGATAATACAACCACCCATAATTTCGACCAAAACATCGTATTTCAATCCAGAATTAAATTTAACACAATCGACAACAACAACATTAACTGCATCGTCATCAACGACAACATCATCATCAATAATAAAAATAACATCATGATCATCATCCTCATGATCATCATCATCATCAATAATAACAATAACATCATGATCATCAGGATCATCATCATCATCATCATCATCATCATCATCATCATCATCATCATCATCATCATCGTCCTCATCATCGTCATCATCATCAACAACAACAGCAGCAGCAGCGTAGATGATGAAATA
>JAJTWR010000362.1:537500-602500 GCA_021613335.1 Whitmania pigra | reverse complement strand
GAGTGGCTTCTTCCATCTCTTCAATGGAACGTCCGTGCGCAAAATTTACATCGCCCACCTGTCGACGGCACTCCAGGTGTCGGACAATCTGTGAACGGACGAACTCTGCAGTGCCGAGAGTATTGCCTTCAGCGACGAGAAGTTCTTCAATCTCCGACATTCCTGATAATGGATGACGTAACGTGTACTAGTTAGCGGTTATGAAAGGTTATGATAGGTTATGACTAATCCTAATAAGTGATAAAAATACTTATACACCAAGTGACAAACATTAAACAAACAGCTATAAACAAACCTGTGCCACTCCAACCCATCTTTCGATGACCTTTGCCCTTTCGTTGAGGGTCAGTGACTCGTCCAATATGCAGGTCATGACTCTGTAAACCAAAGCGTTGAACTGTTCGATGGTTGCTTGTACTGTAGATGATGATGACGACGACGACGAAGATCTTGATAACGATGGAGGTGCCGATGGAGTGAGAGGTGATGATGATGATGACTTGGGAATCCCCTTTCCCGGTCGGTTTCTCTTTCCCCAGACTGATCCGAGACATTGGTGGAGTATGACATTGAGAAATAGATCCTGAACATTTATTATTATTATTATTATTATTTAACATTAGAATTTAATCAGCAAACATACGATAATGATTATGACACTAACGGCATCCATACGTGTCAGCAACTCCGCTAGTACGGTCGGCTTAAAGTTGTCAAAATCAGAGACTTTGGAACTGCATTGACCGGTGTGGTCCAACAGCGGATGGTCGTCCCCCTCGACATAAGGGACTCGGTTGCAGCCTGATCGGAATACTTATTAAAGTCAATGTCGATGAATCGCTTTAATGGGATGAAACGATTGAACGAAGGACTGGGTACGATGGTGGCACACATCAAGTCATTACTGAGTACTTGATTACTGGTTAGGAGATAATTTGAATTTAACGCCAAATCAAAACGATATTATTTGCTATAATTTACGAGAGCTCGGCTGAGGAATAAATAGCACTTGAAAGTTTCAATGATGAGCCTAGATTCTAACTTGTACTCAAAACCAGCATTGGTTTGTTCAATGACATTAAACTAAGTGACTTTACAAACACGGAAAGTCATTATGGTTATAATAATAATAATAATAATAATAATAATAATAATAATAAATATTATTATCAATAATTCATACTCAGTCTGAGGCTTGGAGTAGGTGGAGCTCTTTTCTGATTGGCAGCCAGTGCCCTGATGCTGTTGACCAGTTGCTTGTCTACGCTATCTTGGTCGTTGAGGTTCGACTCGACAAATTCCGTCAGCATCTTCAGCTGAATGTTCCCATTCCTTGTCTCGTCGTCCTTGGCTTGCCTAGTTAAAATGTCGTCGCTGCTGCTATTGGTCGACGTGATGTCTTGCCCCTGTTCGCCGCTGGTCGATGGCGATTCGGAGAAATCGGACGGGTACAGGTACGACCACATTAAGAGGACCATTTTGAGGTTCCTAAAAGTGAATGATTGATTGCCTGATATGTCGAATTAAATAAACTCACAGTGAATGGCATTGTAGTCATCGTCATCATCATCACCGTCAACTCACTTTAGCGAGTTTTCTTTTATTGAATTGCGCATCGTTAGGTCTTTCTTGACCTCAGCGTATCTGGCAAAATGAGGAGGACAATTATAACGATTATTATAATAAATTATAACAATTAATTATGCAAGTTATTAGCCATTTAAAGACCTTTCGATGAGACATCGGAGAACCTCTTCGACCGTCGTGTAACTTCTGAAGGTCGCAAGAAACACGTGGACCACGGACGGCTCCATGTCCCCCGTGTCGTGTGCCGTGAGGGACCTCATCAAGCCCTTGAGGGTGCAGTACTTGAGGACCCTAACCTCCCTCATGCTCCACTTCAGGCGACCCTCCGATTGGACGGACGGGGCATCGGAATCGGGTTTCGAAAGCTCCCCTGGACCGATGATGTCGCTGGGATTCCCAGATGCTTGAGGAAATGGTGGTAAACTAGATTCCTTGTCGACTTCATCCTGGTCAATACGGTTGTTGTTGTTGTTGTTGTCGTCGTATTTGTTACTTTTGTAATTAAAGCTGTAATTGTAGCTATTCTTGGGAATCTTGAACAATTTCCTGATGAACTCCCGATGGAAGAACTTTACTTTTTTATGGTGATGGTTGTGATGATGATGATGATCTTCTTGTTGTTGAATTTTCTGCGGTGTCTAGCGATGATCATGAACGATGATTAGGAGGAATGTAATGGTGATGGTAACTATTATCATGATTATCATCATCACCATCGTCGTCATGGTCATCGTCGTCATCATCATCATGATCATCATCAATGTTTATTGAGGCAATCAAATCGGCGTGAGATACATATGAATTCCCAAGTTGGATGTTTATTGCACTGACTCCACTCCACATAAAAAACTTCGTAATGCCTATCATTATCATCATCGTCGTCGTCGTCGTCGTCATCACCAACATCATCAATCGCCATCACCATCATCATGTCTACGCCAATCACCAACACGATCATCATCCTCACCAATTCAAGAGGGCTGTCAGAATGGTGGATGATCTTCTTAAGATAAATATCGCATACGGTGTCCTCATCTCTTGACTCTCTCAGAAACTTTAGCATCTCCCTCTGTCAAGTGCAAAAAAAACAAGAATAACAACAGCGACAACCACAACAACAACAACAACCACAACAGCAGAAGGCAGAAGCAGCAACAACGACAACAACGCGATGTTTAAAAGTTCAAGTTCAAAGTATGACTCATGATTACATCCCTGATTGTGAGGAGAGTAAACCGAGTAGTCATCTAATTAATGGGTGAAATGATTGACATCAGCAATAATTATAATCTCAGTAATAATAATAATAGCTGACGACGACGACTACGATGATGTTGATGAAGACGACGACGACGACGATGATGATGATGATGATGATAGTAAAAGTGAAGGATTATAAAGATTGCCATTAAAATTACTGCTATTAAATGAAGTGTTCGATTGATAATCATTTAAACGATTACAATGACCCGGTTAAACAGTATTATTATAATCTAATTATTTAATATAATTTATAACTATATTATTATATTACATAATACATAATAATAATAATAATAATAATAATAATAATAATAATAATAATAATAATAATAATAATAATATAATAATAATAATAATAATAACATAAAGTATATTAATAATTAATAAATAATCACATTATATTTATTCGTGTGAAATCATAATAATAGTAATGATAATAATTAATTACTAATAAGTTATTAGAATTATTAACCAATGAAAATGTGTAACACCAGAGTCTTCACTATAGCGACAAAAATAATACTAGCAATAATAACAAAAATAATAATAATAAACTTCTATACGGCAATCATTCAAGACTGTGAATAGTTGACAAAGAACACTGAGAAGTGTAATTAGAGAGCGTCGTTAAAATGTACAGGGTGCGATATGATCAATTATAACCAGTTAGAAGAAGGAGATAAGATCCTAAGGCTGTTCATGATGACGACAGTGAAGATGATGACGACGATGAAGACGTTGATGATGGTGATGATGACGACGATCATGATGATGATGACTACGATGATGATGTTGATGGTAATGATGACTACGACGATGAAGCTGATGATAATGATGACTACGATGATGATGATGATGATGATGATGATGATGATGATGATGATGAAAAGTGATAATGATGATGACAGAGAGTAAACGTTTGCATAATATATTATCTAGATGAGTACTACGAAAATGTTATTAACGACCAAATAAACATAAATTAACCGTCTTATAAGTCTTTTTAAAACAATATTTATTTTGTTAGTAATTGTTTCAATAACGCGTTTCGTTCAACCTTAACGCTGCGCAGAACTCATAAATAAAATGAAAATAACAATAATAATAATTATTATAAAGAATAACAATAACCATAAGATGAATCAAATAATAATAAAATAATAATAATAATAATAATAATATAATAATAATAAATAATAATAATAATAATAATAATAATAATAATAATAATAATAATAATAATAATAATAATAATAATAATAATAATAATAATAATAATAACAATAACAATAATAATAATAATAACAATAACAATAATAACAAGAACAAGCATTTATTCAGATGAGGAATGCCACCAAAATGCTAGAGATCATTATTAGCGACACATGTTTTCTGTGTTGAAGTTTCTCAAGGGCTGTCCTACGTGCCGACACCGTTGTCATCATCATCATCACAGTCGTCGTCGTCGTCATCATCATCATCATCATCATCATCACAGTCGTCGTCGTCATCATCATCATCATCATCAACGTCACCACTTACAGCTATAAAGAATACAAAAGTTATTTCCAGCACAACCACAACGACAAAACCACAATCTCCAAGACCACACAGGCTGCAACCACAAAGGCTTCATTGACTGCAGCGATCACTGCAGTCGTCATCAATATAACTTATGACGGACCATCAAGATAATTAATGTTGTAATCGTACGTATCGAATTGCGTGCAACAAGTGCAATTCTCACAGACAGATAGATGCCTGTAAATCATTTCAAGTTAAGTTCCAAACTTAAGCCCCTTCATATTCCCAGGCAAAATAAATCATTGTAAATAATTGACATAAATCATTTTTTTTGTTATAAATTATACCATAAAAAACGTTACGACCTCGGTTTTATTCCATAGCCATAACTAGACCTCAAATCATTTTTCAAAGCTACAAATGAAATTGAAATTGTTATTGTAACGCAGAAATAGAAATGAATTAATAAAAGAATTAAAAAAATAATAATAATAACAATAATAATAATAATAAAATAATAATAATAATAATAACAATCAAGTGTGACCTCACAGGATGCATCTATAAATGTAAGTCAAATGGCATATTTGCAATGGCTTGTGGCTCACTAAAAAATTCTCGTTTGTAAAGAATTTCATGAAAGAATGTCGGCGACAACAAACCTGAGTGATTTTCAGCGAACACGATGTCATGGTAGTATTTTGAACGTTTACATATTACATTGAAGCTGACAAAACATACTGAATGATAACCACAATGACGAATTGATGTCTCAGTTATTAATAAACGTATCATTCATTATTTATGTCAGTTAACAAAGCACTGTTTTAGTTACAACTTGATTAATCAGCACGACTCTCATAATTAATTAGCGGCAATCGTGGAGGATGTGTTATAAAACTAATCAACTGGAAAACGACAAATCATAAATCCTTTGAGTTCGTAAACTTTGGACTTCTAAATACGCCTTAAAAGTTCTCAAGACGAACATAACATTCATAATTTAACTCCCTTGACATTTGAGGCTACAACAGAGTTTAGCTCGATTTTTCAAAACAGGCAATCAATTACCACTCGCAATGTGGCCTTAAAATTATACAGGATTTAAGAAATTTGAAATCAAGCTGTGTGAATGCTTGTCAATTACTGCGGTTAATCGTATTCGATTATCTTACCGTTGTAACTCTTCAATCAAAACCAGACAACGCAAACTACATCTAATTACGAAGCTTTTTATTGAAATTTCGATAGCGAGCGATTAATTGAGAGCATAATCGAACTGTTTCCAGCCATTAAAAATCCCGAAACATCAAAGGAACAAACCAACCAACCTCCTAACAGCCGGAAGAAAATTCCAAAACAAAACGGCACGTTAATCTAAAACGCAGACGACTAAGCGTTCCGATGGAGTCTGGTAAAATGCGTACTTTCGTTTTTAAATTGGAATTTAATATTTTGTTGAGGCGGCACTGTGAACATGTGTTTAAATCATAAATCATGGAAAAACATTTATTAAAAATAAAAGATTTTTTATTGCAATCGTGTTCTTAGCGAGTAGAAACTTTATAAAACGCAACGTGCCGAACGTTTAATATCCGGCTTATTAATACCGATTGATATCCCATACAACTGGCTTCAAATGAATGCTTGCTGCAATTGTTAATACGCTCTTTATGTGGGCATTATTACTAATAGTATTGTTAACATTATTATTAATATTATTATTATCACAATTATTATTATTTAGTGGTATAATAATCAGGTTTATTATTACATAATTATTTTTTTTATAATATTATAATAATATAATGATTATTATTATTATCATTATTATATATCGTTGTCTCGTAGTCCGTATTTTCATGGTCGTCATCACTTAATAATTACACAATTGATTTATTCACTAATTTGGAAATACATGAATATTTTGATCATTACGCGATTGGACAATGTTATCGTCTTCTTTTTTACTATTAGAGACAAATTAGAGACTTATCACACCAGTTTTGAGCTCATCACAAATTGCCATCTCCTGAGATCAGAATCTCGACTTTCTCTTACTCACATGTACTCATCAACTTCTGCTAACGTTATCATTAAGCTAAAAAAAAACACAACAACAACAACAAACTAATTGCTAGGTTAAAGTTATACTGTGACTTATATTGAATGAGTAAATTCTGAAAAAGCAAATTAATATTCAAATTTCTTTTAACATAATTGTGGGAAATTGTTAAGATTCGTGCATTTCTTCCTAAGAATAGACATTGTGATTCAGCTTTTTTCATAAAGAGATGAGTTACAGCACGATAAACTTGGTACTACAGCCATAATCTACAAAAACTAATAAATCTAAGAAAAGCGCAGTCATTAACGTAATTATTAATTAACTATACTATAATTAATATTGGTAAATAGAGTCAAGCTGTTATTTTTTGTCAATAAGTCTCGCCTTAATTTGGACACAATTAGTGAATTTATTCGACGTGTCTTGTTGCATCAATTACGGATTATTATTTATAAAATAATCTAATTACACCGACAAAAAAAACCAATAATAACACTTCTTAACGTTAGCGATAAAAATAGCCATTCTTAGCCGTCAAGTATAGATTCGTCATTAACCACTTCGTCTAGAAGTTAGTTTAATCTGGACAAACCAGGGTTAAGGTTAGGGTTCGATTCCCAGTCAGAACAGCTAGGGACCAAATATTCCAAGACACATCTGGAAACGGATTCCAAACAGAAACTTTAAAATTAATTTATTAAATTAGTTGTTACTTAATTATCACTAACCAAACTATCATAGTCCTATCATATTATAATATGCTAATGGCAATCAGGAAGTCACTCAGTAAACACATGACATCACCTTTTTTGTGAGACGCTAATAAAAGAAGTCTCTAAAATACTTGGAATTTCCGGCCATGACATCCTCGACAAAGTAATTGCAAACAACATTTGGGTTTTTTGGGTTGGTGCCATCAAACACTCGATGACGTCACATCCGGTCCGTCATTTCCCTAGACTAACGAAATGAAATCACTCAAAATAACCATTGTGCAGGATTCCCCTCCTCCTAATTGGCTGATTATTAATTATGTAATTCTTCATCATCATCATCATCGCCATCTTCAACACCATCATCATCATCAACATCATCATCACCATAACACACCCAAACACGGATCCTGCTCAGGGTAACATGCCAAAGTCGGTTCTCGAACTCCACTTATAAGTTTCAAACATTCACGACATCTACCGATGAAGAAATGATAACATTGCCCGGATGACGAGTGAATGAAGGCAGACATTTTCTTTTCATAAAAATATCGTCTGCCGTTTTCCCGCCATTAAAACGTCGAAACACGATTCATGATTTTCGAAGTCAACAACGAATTAAATAAAAAAAAATGGTTCAGTTTGTGCTTGGGAAAATAGCGAAATAGTTCATAATGAAGGAGTAAAAAAGATTATAAGTTGGTGATGATGATGATTATGGTGGTAGTTATCGTGGTGATGATGATGATGGTTATCGTCATGGTGATGATGATGCAAACATGCAAAACATTCTAATAAAGTAACCTAATTTGATGAGCATCAGTAATGAATGCAGGAGTTGATGTTACTAATGAATATGCATCTCGGTACACATTATATCAATGTTATCGTACGTTAACGAGACGACTGGGGGTCTGTTTTGCCTTCGGTTTTGAATGCCAACCAACCGTGTCCTCATGAATATTCACAGAAATGTCCACAGCCAGCAGGACACTCCTTGTGATCGGTGAACCACGACAACACGTGATCTATGTGACCTCCGTGGGCACAGCCCTGGCACCAGATGTAAATGCCCTTGACAGGTAGGTGGCTATAAAATGGAAATGATAAGCATAGGTGGATGAGTAAGTAAAGGACAGAAAGGTAAAACGAGAGTACGGGGAAACGAATGAATCGATTGTTAGGGATAGTTTGACTGTACTGGGTTCAAATCCCAGCAAACCCTCTACAGACTTTGCATGATCAACTCAACTGGGTGCAAACACAATCACATGAAGATAATTACCATAATTATCAACATCATCAATGCTTGGAATTACCCTTTGCCATCGACTCATCATTATCATCACTGCCATCACCACCAACATCATCATCATCATCATCATTACCATCCTCAATTCCAACATTACGAATACCATCATCACCTCCCTTTCCACCAACCATATGGAGCATGAATGGAAGAGAAAGTCGCCCGACTCCGTACACCTCTTGCAGGTCCAGCCCGGCTTGACGTTCCTGTGACACCTCGAACAGAAGACTCTGACGCTCGTCGAGGGTTGAGGTTGAGTCGGTTGGTAGGTGTTTTGGACGTCCGTGGCCGACATGAACAGCTCGAACTCGTTCAGCTGGTCTGTGAGAGTCATAGGTGTGTTTATTGCATCGTAATTATCATCACTGACATCATCATCATCATCAATGCTTGAAATTATCTTTTGCTATCGCATCATATCATCAGGATTGTTAGATCACAAGCTTTTTCGGAACACTGTCATTATCATCATCACCACCATCTTCATCAACATATTCGAGGCTAATATTAATAATATTCATCTCGTTATTATTGTTAATTATTCCGTCATTATTGTTAATTATGCCGTTATTGTAGTTAATTATTATTTTTATTTCCTTCAACCGACCCAGGTAAGAATAAACCCAGAGTTCAAACAGGTGCGGGTCGAGCAGCTTCGTGACCTTTTCCCCGAGAACGAGAGCCATGCAGACGACTGATTGGACGTCGTTCTGTAATAAATTATGATAATGAGAGCAAAGTAGAAAGTACAGAAACAGAGATCTATTCTGATTAGGAAATTGTGATAATGTCACTGCTGCTGCTGATGATGATAATGGTGGTGCTGATGATGATCTCTAACCTCTTCAGCTAGATGCATGAGCATCTCCACAGCTAGGGATGTGTAGTCGAAAGGTATAATTGTGTCCACAAATGGTGTCGTCTGTAGTATCTCAATCTTCAGAACCTGGAAATTGACCAATAGGAAACAGGGGTAAGGACGTCAAGGACAACGACGATAATAATATTATTATGTTTGATATTTTATTTTACTATTATTATTATTATCTAATACTATTCTAGCCTAATAACATTATCCTATAGTATAATGATATATTAGTACACGTATGTTTGTGTTTATTATTATCTAACACTATTCTAACATAACAATAATATTATTGAATTATTACACTTATATTACATTCTAACATAACAATCACACGATCACTACCAACAACAACAACACAACAACAACCTGATCGCAGTTCCACCAACCTCCTCGACTTCGATTCGTCGGCTCCTGGACTTGGACACGCCTCCCGACTCAGTGGCCGGCGAATCGCTGTCCTCGAAAGGGGTTTTCGTGGACGCGAGATCCGTGAACTTGATGACCGACTCGTTTTCGCTTGGGATGTTCAGGTCGGGCTCCACGTGGTAACCATCCAGTCCTGGATTATTAGTATGTTAATAATAATAATAATATAATAATAATAATAATAATAATGATAACAACAACACGACCACCCACTATCTTCACGATCAGACATCTCCTCCTCGAACACACAGTTTGCGAAGATGTCGGGTCCTGCCGAGAACTCCATCGTGTCCTGGAAAGGGTTGTCCTTGATGATAGACTCCTCCCCCCCTGAGTCACTCAACTCGTTGTTGCTGCCTCCTGATAGTGATGATGGTAGTGGCGATAATGATGGTGATGATGATGGTGGACATGGTGATGATGATGATAATAGTGATACCTGTCGACATCTTCCTTAGTGAGGTCACTTTATCATCGTTTTGAACGTCTGAGAAGGCTGCCATAAAAATGAACAAAACATTTTGCTACGCATGTGACAACACATGAGACAGTATAATATAAACATGTTGAAACAAATAATAAAAGAAATGCTTAATAAACCTTAATAATGTTGTGGTGATGATGCTAATGGTGATCAAGGCGGTGATGATGACCGGTGATGATGACCGTGATGACTAAGATGACCACGATGACAATGATGATGATGATGACGACGATAACGGTGATGATGCCATTTGCTCACCCACACTTTTCGTCTCACTCCTGGCTGGATTCTTGACCTCTTTGGGAGGAGAGGAAGGAGTGAAGCAGAACATCACTCCCAGCATGGACCATGTCCTTGATATCTGACCATGATGATGATGATGATGATGGTGATTATGATGATGATGAAGGTAACAATGATTTGATAACAAAAACAATGACTCCCCTAGCAGTATAACCATCAAGTTGATCAAGTGATTAATAAATACATCAGCACAGTCAACACTGCCATCATCCTCACTATCATCATCACCACCATTATCATCACCTTCATCATCATCATCATCATCATCATAATCACCTGGTCCTTTCCGGCGTCTTTGGCCACGTGCGCATTGTGTGCACAGAGATCTTTCAGGGATTCTTTGGAGAGTTTGTAGTTCTTTGCCATGTGGATAAAGGGCTCCATGGATAGGCACTATATAGATTGATGAAGAAGAAGACAATGCTGATGGTTTTGATAACAATCATGATGATGATAATGATAATGATGATGATGACCAAATGATATTACTTTGAACAACTTTGAACAACATTATATACACAATATCTGGTTTAGGAGCCAAACTGTATGCTATTAACTATTACATATTTATATTATTATACTACTGAAATTTACTTTCTGATTTATTTAAGTTACAAATGAGACCTAAAAATAAATCCGACCTCAGTAACTCCGGTCACTTCGTAGGTGGCACTCTGATTGGTCAGCAGTTTATCCTCACTGTCGCTTACTTGGGCTGAGAGATCATCATTGGTATTGTCATCATAATTGCCATCATAGTTATTATTTAACATTACTGTTATTATTATTATTGCCATTATTACTGTTATTATTATTATTGCCATTATTACTGTTATTATTATTATCATCATCATTACTGTTATTATTATTGCCATCATTACTGTTATTATTATTACCATCATAGTTATTATTATTATCAATATTGTTGTTGTTGTTGTTTTGCCATTACTGCCATTACAAAATTGCGATTAACCATCACCACCACCATTACCATGACTTTCCATCCAAACGTCCAAAACTCACCATGCACGCCAGACATGCCATTGCTGACAGAAGGTTGCCCCTCGTGGGCGGAGTGAAGGATGGACCCGTAGATGTTGACGGACAGGGCAGCTGGGTTAAGCTCCTCCCTAAAGTGGTAGCAGTCGCTGTGCAGGAATCGACACAGTTTTCCATCTCGTCCGCACGTGTAAAAGACATTCTCGTCTTTCCATAAAACCCCTGCATGTGATTGGTTGGAAGAGGTTTAGGAATGCAATCGTTATTGGTCAGTTGTTCCTGGTGATTTACGATCGACTGTATTGGAAGCATTTCCACGTTCAAATCTAATTGGCTGAACAAATGCTTTGACCCCACCCTGATGATTTAATGCGAGGGCATAGGTTATTTGGTGCAAAGTATGACCTTCGGGTGACCTACCTCCAATCGTTTCTTTGTGCTCGGTGAAAAACCCTTCAGGTATGTACGGTCTTCTGACGTCCCACACGCTTATATAGGTTTCGGTCAGCATGGGAGTGGCCAATATCTGCCAATCATAGCAATATGTAAAACAATTGCAATATGATCATAGATAAACTTAAGAAAAAGGTTCATCATAAGCCGATTGAGGTGCATATTAAATCGGCCAATCACATTTCACGACGCTCTTTAAGCCACGTCCACCAACTCACCTGGTACTTGTGATTGGGCCTCCATCTGACCCGACCTACAGAAGCGACAGTTTCGACGCAATACTTGCTCGGCATCTTGTTAGCTTGGGGCCCTCTCCCGGTAAAATCCCAGACCTAAAAATAGGAAAAGCCAAATGCAATGTTAATCTACATATTCCATGATGATGATGATACCGTGGTAATATGAACCCATTCATAACTTTAATGACAACAACATTCAAATGTGTTTAATTTATTCGCTGAATAAAATTATCGGAAAATCATTACAAAAGCATAAAAGTGGAACTTCCGCGGACAAAACCCGGGGAAAACATGACAACCTACAATGGCATTCTTGTCCCGTCCTCCGGTCACGAGCCAATTTTCCGTGGGGTGCCAGTTGAGGCAGACCGACGGCCCGTTGTGGGCCAGCCACTGCCTCTCGTACTTCGTTGCATTCCTCGCATCCCACATCTGAAATGAAAAGTGAAATTTGCAGAAAAAAAAACCTGCAGGAAACTGAGGAAACAAATTCCAATCCACCCACCCTGCAGAACCCGTTCTCAAAGACCACGGCGAACAGGTTTGGATTCCTCGGGTCGAACTGCACCTCCCTGGCAGGACTTTCGACCACCGGGGTGAAGGTCAGGGTCGGCTCCTTCCTTCGAATGTCCTGATTGGTTGTCAAAGAGAAATGGTGAAGACAGTGCAGTGGCAGAAGTCATTCACTTATCTATTTACTATTTAATTGATAACGTGAAGGTTGGAAGAAACCATTACCACAAACTCCTTTCCGGTCATGCATGACAACCCTCTCGTCCAACCGCCCCCTTCCCTCAACCCACAATCATCATCCACCCTCCCTCAAGGACGTCGGTCAAAACTCACGATGGTTCTGCAGAGACCGTCTTGAGAGGCGACCAGCAAGATTTTTGAAGTGTCAGGAAAGAATTCCAAACTGTTCACCGTTCTTTGGTGCTCGGTCATTCCGTACTCTATGGAGAAAAGGAAGAGTTGACGAAAGAGATGTTATTAATGATGTCGTTAAATAATTAATATATTATTAATAATAATATTGATAAATAATTAATCTGTCATTAATAATATTGTTACATGATCAATGTGTTATGTGCTTACTAATGTGTTTAAGTTCTAGAAGTGGTGGCAAATATTTACATGGTGACATTTCCTGCTTTTGAAAATTTGAGCTACATAAATGTTCTTAATAAATAAATAGTGAAGACGGATGACGCACCTCTGACCACTCGACCATTTTGTTGGACGTCCCAGATGACGACAGCTCCGTGATTGGAAGCAGAGATCAATATCCGTTCTATTTAATAATGGAAGCAGATACCAAAAGGTGAAAGAATTTTGAATGAATCAAATTCATAGCAATTAAAGTGATTCTCAAGAATGAAAAATTGTTTTAAAAATAATTTTTTACTCAAGGTCATCGGCCTTCCTTCTACTGCGACTCACATTGCCCTCCGTCCAATCAAACTGCTTTGTCTCTCGTCCAATCGAATCGTCTCAACAATTCGACCATTCTCAACCAAATCATCTCTACCCATCAACTCACCATCAGCTTTGCACCAATTGACGTCGTTGACAGTGAGATGGTGATTCTCAACGTTGGGTCTGTTGCTTCTCAGATTTGATACCTCTTCAAAATGTTGTTGCTGACAGTCGAAGATCTTGAAGACTGAATTTGATTGCAAAAGATTGATCATTTCATCAAGAGTGTTGTCATGGTTAATTTTAGTGTGATATTGTCAGAAATATTTAAAAAAAGCTAAATAAATGAAAACAGTTTTGATACAATCATTAAAAGATTAATAACAATTACATAAATTAAATATTATAGGTGCAGATTCTTAATGCTTATGTCAAATAATCAACCAACCCATCAGTCAATCAATCAATCAATCAATCAATCAACAATAAAGGACAGAATGAACCAACCACTCCTGCCTCCAACCACGATGTGTCGAGTGTCCTTATTGGCTGACAAACAGCTGAGGGGGCTGTCCAATAGCTTGACCTCTCTTATCAGAGCCCCACTCTCTATAAACATTCAACGGAATTCAAAAACAATTTTATGGACTCGTGAAACTAGATGCATCACATGACTTTAACATATTTTACAACCTGAAATAGTCACCCAAATGTTGAGTATTTAAAATGCAATACTTCAAAATCTGTTATTACAAACTACAATGCTCTTTTAAGTTTCCAGCAACACTGCATAATAATGATGAACCATACTGACCAATTAAAAAATATGGATGTTTTAGTTGAGAGAGCGAGTTAAGAATTCTTATTTAAGCTGATGAAGGTGCCTTAATGCATCAACGTTGAGCTTGTAAAAACCAACCTGCATTTCCATGTCTCCTCATCTTTCAGAGTTGTTAAAAACCATTAGCTTTGATATTAGCTTACAATTCCTACAGTATTTCAGACTCTGCCAGCAGAAAATATGTCCCCTAATGTTTTACTGCTTACTTTGCAGTCTCTCTCACTAAAACTAGGGCAACTATCGCGCCAAAACCTTGCATGCGATATTTAACTATCAAGCAATAGGTTCAAAAACTTCAACGTGTTTTATGAACTTAATTCTAGATTCTCTGCGAGCGTTAAAATCCTCGTTCCTGCGAGGCTACCCCCGAGAAGACACTAAGAACAGGACAATCAGGAGTGGAAAGTTTATGAAGATTTAACGGTTAAAAGTGAACCTCAATTTTCAAAAGGTGAATTAAGTAAAAAGATTGAAAAGGGAAACATTAAAATATTCCTATAATAATTAGTAATTATTTCCATTTTAAAACCATTGCTGGCACTTTGTTCTTAATTTTGAAAGCACCGGATAATTTCTAAATATTGGTATATATTATCATGCAATCGTTTCGAACATTAAATTTGGACTTAATAAATCACGACCCCATAGAGCACACTAAGCATTAATAATTACTTGCATATTTATACGATGTTCCTCTCATGTTGGAAACATTTTCATGAAAGCCTTTCTTGAGGTCAGGCCCTTATGAGATGTTAAACCACACCAGAACGTATACCTCTCCAGCGAATTTGGCAGATCACAGCAGCGGTGGCATAGGAAGGAGCGTCAAACCTTTAATGTTAGGCAGGGACGACATTAAATTTATCAAAATCGGACACCAGATTAATAATGCTGAAGTTTGGGAAGCGAAATCCTTAGCAGTGCCTCAGTCGAGCACAACGCAATACTACAGTACAAGGCAACGCAATAGCACTTTCCCAGATTCACTGACAGGTGACTGAGAACCACTTAAACAACAACATCCGCTTTTATTTCGAAGTGAATTTGAAAGTCGCAAAAAAAAAAAAAAATAAAAATAAAAATAAAAATAACGAGGAACGAGTGGCATCGAGAATTTAAAAAAAAAGAAAGAAAATAATAAACCGCCACAAGGACGCCATCCGTAGCATTCGTCGTCATGGCAACAACACACGCAGACGACTGACGGCCGGCAAAAAGGAGTAAGAACTGTATCAACAATAGAGGTGACGGCGACGATGATGATTGTTGATAATAATAATAATAATAATAATAATAATAATATAATTACAATATTATTAACGAATTCAATTAATTATTACGATTGTAATGCAATTTATACGACGAAACATCTCCTAAGACGACGTAGTGACGAGGATAGAAGCATTACAAATCAAATTATAAACTAGTCCGAACAATTGGACAGCAATAACAAAATTATTAATTCGACAACAACAACAATGGCAAAATTATAAATTAACTTTATAATTAATTAGTAATTAATTAATAATAAATTACAGCGGCAATGTCACTGGCAAATATGCAACGTCCGATGTATTCAACAGTCGACAAGGAACACAAGAGTGCCCCATCTAGCGTCATTATCTGCAATAAATAACAACCTACTGAAACTGAGATTATCGTCACAGTAAAAACAGAAATAACTAAATTAATAATTATAATATTAATTAACATTAATTATTACAATACATCGTAAAAAGTGTCCAATGACCGACGACCACGTGATCCAGTTGTCCAAAAATAGCAACAACATCCTCTGGGCAACGTGTCGAGAAAGAGAATGAAAACGAAACGAGTCCAAAAAATAGCTATCCGGAAATTCCACGAAGATCGGCAATGGGCCGATCGCCGGCTGACCTTGTATGAGTGTAACAAGCGAACGAATGGAAGACGACGACGATGATGATGATGACCATGATGACGATGATGATGATGATGGCGATGATGATGAAGATATGATGATGATGATGATGATGACCACAATGGGACTGACATAAGTGAATGGAGGTGATAGAAATATATGAAGAGAATGAATTAGACGATCAATGTCTGAACGAATGGATGAATGAATGAATGAATGAATGAATGAATGAATGAATGAATGATGAATGAATGAATGAATGGACGAAAGAGCAAATCATGAGCTGCAAAATGATGAAACTGTCAAAGCACATCAGCGTTATTGACATCAAGAGATTCTGCACGTGAAGTCCCAAATCTGAGACAATCCTAAATGCCACAACGATCAGCTCTGACGAAAATAATCACCATCACCATCGTCATCATCATCACCATCATCACCATCACTATAATCATCATCACCACAACAACTCAAGCATGAAATAATAATAATAATGAATGTACAATCCAGTGCACGTGTGGCAGTAATTTCTCGACGAGCAACAAAAGCAACAGGAAAACCTAAAAAAAAAGAGAAAATAAAGAAAGGAAGTAATTGAAGACTTTCAAATTGTTATAGATCCCTGGGAACCTGATTGAATAATAATAAAAAAAATAATAGTAATAAATAATAATAACAACAATAATAATAATAATAACTTAAGCTAAAAACTGATAACACAAGATTAACAATGGACAAAGCATCATCCAATCATACGTCATCACGGCAGAGCAGACGTCATCGCACGAGGAAGTATGGAAGCTAGAAACGAAAGAACGAGCAGAGAAAACATCGAGGAAAAATAAACGACGACGAAACATGAAAACTTGGAGGAACGCGAAGGAAAACCCCACTAAAAACCCCATAGTAAAAACTTACACATAACACGACATTGAATACCGCACATCACAACAACAACAACAACACATGCCACAATGCAACAACAACGGCACATACCACAATGCAACAACAACGACACATACCACAATGCAACAACAACGACACATACCACAATGCAACAACAACAACACATGCCACAATGCAACAACAACAACACATGCCACAATGCAACAACAACAACACATGCCACAATGCAACAACAACAACACATGCCACAATGCAACAACAACGGAGCCAACATCGGAACAAAGAGCTGCATAGAACTGCCATTACTTGGGTGCATATCAACTCGTTGCAAATGCATTCATCTGGAGACCAGGTAAGCATCAATGATGATGATGATGACGACGACGACGATGATGATGATGATAACAACAGAAGTAATAACTGCTATTACAATAATGATAACAACAATAATAATAATTATTATTATTATAATGAGTTAATTTATGTACAATAATACTCTAGCCTGAAAACAAATCCAATGTAATTCATTTTTTAAACAGAAATTCAACATTCAAAATAATGTCATCAACAAGAACCACAACAACAAAAATAGTAATAATAACAACAATAATAAATAATAATAATAATAACAATAATAATACAAAGTTGCTTTATCCTCTATGCATCTAAATTGCCAAACAGCCTCAACTGCTCTTACAGCAAAGGTATGGTCATTGGTGGGTTTGACACATGAATAATTAATTATCATTAACATTAACAACATCACAACGCATCATTGGTTGACATTAATAACGTCCGTAATACGAAAATGAAACGTAAACATTGTAAAGCTTAGCAGCAAGAGGCCGATGAAAAAAGAGAGTAAAGGTAGTCGCACTGTCAACGAGACGAGACCAGCGACAACGGCAACAATCGCATCACAACAACCAGTCATTAAATAATACATTATTAATTTAGGATCAATAAAACAACAACAACAACAACAACAACAACAAGAACAACAACAACAACAATGCAAACGTCTCGACACTCTCCAATGTGGGAGTCGCCGGAGAGGCCGAAAAATAGCGAAACCGAACGACACGCCATCCGTGGAATTCCCGAAAACACGGAACGGCAAGGGCCAATGCCTACGAGGACAATGGCGAAATGCGACAAGCGACAGACGAGGTATTTACACGAGAGATGCAGATTCTTTGAAAGTCATCGTGCGGCAAACTGCGGTTGATGATGATGATGATGACGATGACAAATATTATCGTATTACCGTACTATTATAAAACATTAGCTAATTAATCGATTTCTCAACGACCGACTCCATTTTGATAATAAAAATAATAACGACAGTTCCAATAGGTATCGTCATCATCATCACCAATATCATTGTCATCACATCAGGAATTAATCATTATCAGGAAGTGGCCTAAGAATTGAGTTGTATTACATTGTGTCCTCACAACAACAATCGATGGCATCGATCGGTCACCAAAGAAACGGTGATTGCGTGTTGCCATGGTTGCCAGAGAGACAGCGATGCCATTCAAGCTTCACCCCACGAAAGGAATGGCTACACTTGCCACCACCGTCACCATCATCATCATCATCATCATCACCATCATCATCATCATCATCATCATCATCATCATCGACAACCATCGGCGCTCGTCAAAGACCCGACGCGTAATCTAACGACGTACACAAAAGTCAAATTAAATCTCTGACGCGATTCTCATCGTTTCGAGGTCACCTTTTTCCTCCTCCTCCTCCTCCTCATTGTAGGTGGGGGTCGTAAAGACCCGGGGTGGAGCTGGATACCCCCTCGCTGCTGCTGTATGCACCTGACTGGAGGGAACGAGAGTAATGTGAGCATTAGGGAATCATTATTAATATTGCTTCTTTAACCAAAATTATTATTATTATTAATGTTATTATTGTTATCAATGTCAATGAGAAAGAATTCATATTCTATACACAGCCTGGCAAATTAAAGGCGATCAATTGTCCAATGGTTTTCTTCGTGCTCACTTCAGGTAGGAAATTTTTCAATCACAGGCGTGATTCACAACCGAATCAATCTTATGACATTTGCACCTAAACATTCTACCACTGTCGACTATTGATCACCAGTTCCTTCCAACGACAAAACCACGGAATGAACTACTCATACCTGCGGTCCCTCCTCAATGGAAGAATTCCTCTGGTAAGCTCCACCCCCTCCTCCGTCCCCCGTGCCATTGACCCCCATGTACATGGAGGGTCCGGTCGAGCCCATAGATCTCGGCCCCATGCCTCCGTAGGTCGGAGTGCCTGCAATAAACGAACACGAGTGTACCCTCATTGATGATTTACAATTTGAACAACAACAAATAAATCGGCCACGATGAATGGTAGGTTAAGCGAAGTCGATCGATCAAAAAGGGGTCCCTACCTTGGTTCGACCCGTCGGTACTGGTGGGGCTGTGGTGGAAGTTAGCCGCAGCGGCCGCGGCCGTCTTGGCTGCGTACATGTTCGCCTCCTCCTGGGCTTTCGTAATGTTCTTCTTGTATCGAATTCTCTTGTTCCCGAACCAGTTTGACACCTAGGAGAAGGTATGATGACGTGAATGTATAACATATTTATTTATTTATTTATTCATTTGATGAACGTCCTTTGGATAATCTAAGATGATTTGGACTCACGATAATAAGGTAGGTTTTAGCTCTTTTGTATAGGATTACATAATTGGGACAAGCAGTAGGTGAAAGAAGAGTGAAAGATCAATCATTTGTAAAAGATGACCTCAAATAAATGAATAAATACATATTAAAAACTTAAAAATCAGACTTAAACCTCGCACAAAAAAATCTTCGTTCATCTCAACCAGCATCATCATCATCATCAACCGTTACCGACCTGTGACACGGATATGCCGCACTTCCTGGCCAGCTCTTCCTTTGCCTCCTCACTCGGGTAGGGATTGCTAAGGTGCGAGTAGAAGTACTCGTTCAGAACCTCCGTGGCCGTTTTGCTGAAGTTCCGCCTCTTGCGCCTAGAAAAGAGACCGTTCGATAGAGGCGGTTTGCAAAGACGCCATAAAAGGAATGGCAAATTGTGAATGTGAATTGCAGGGTCATGTGCAACTTGTTTACAAAGAATGTCTTCAAACGAAGCAACGAAATACCGACGACAGCGCAGACACACACTCCTAAACCTAGCTGAAAGCATCGCTCGAGACGCACGTCGAACTTTGAACTGACCTAGCATCGAGGAACCTCGACCTCAGGATCATGACGGCCTCGCAGGTGCTCTGCTTGAGTTGGAGCTCGATGGCCGTGAACTTCTTTCTGACTATGCTGACCATGCGGTCGATCTCCTTCGGGGCGATGGGCCTGGTGCAGCCCTGTTCCCTAAGCAGGTTCACAACGTGGGCCGTGAACTCTGAGCACGCCTGCGGAAAGTGACGGAGTACGTGGGTAATAAAAATTGGATTGGATTATTAAAATGTCGACGTCAATAGCCGCACTTTACGAGCTCGTCAATTTACAACATCGCAGTAATTTTATCTAAAAAGATTTCTCTTAAATTCAATGAGGAGAAACATCGAGAAGGTAAAGAAATCCCGTGCCAGGACTACAATCCCTCTCACCTGCTCATATTTCTCGAGCTCTGTGTGATAGATCTGTCTAATCTGAGCCAACTTGGCCCTGTAGTCTGAGTGTTCGATGGCATTTTCTTGCCCCGCAGCCAAGGCCTGGGAGCTCGCGGCCAAACTCCCGCTGACCTTCTCCGGCCCGGCCACCCCCTCCGCGATGAGCATGTTGTCGAGCCGAAGTAGCTGAGGGTCGGCCGGTTCGTCGTCCTGCGGGCCCCTCAGACTCAAAACTGGAGATGATGAATTGAAAGTAACAAATGAAGGGTTTGTCAGGTTTGGATGTAAAGGCTTCATTGAAAATGCATAAAATGACATTGATGACATCCTTTGATACCGTTGATATCGATCGATATTATAGACATTCCGTTTTGAGTTCACGGCTCACCTGTTTTTTCCTTGATCTCGCACAGAACTTGGAATAATGCCGGCTTCATGCGGTGACAGTTGAGTGTATGTTTCCTGAGATTTAAATTTTAATCAATTACAAATTCACCAATTTCAATCAGCATCATCATCCATTACAGCATTGTCATAATTCTACTGGTTATCAAGTTAATTAAATTCATTTATTTAAAATAACCAAAAACTTCTAAATCCTCAGTTCGAGAAACACAACATCAAAATTCATCATCCTCAATCTTTCAAACTCCACCTCCTTTAAACTTTTGCACCTATCTTAGAGCTCCATTCTTAACCCCTTCCTTACAATGTATCATCATTATTATTATTATCATTATCATCATTATTATCACTGCCATTATCATCATCATCATCATCATTATTATCACTACCATTATCATCATCAAAATTATTATCACTACCATTATCATCATCATCATTATTATTATCACCACCATTATCATCATCATCATTGTTATTAATATTTTTATTTTTTTATTCTCATCAACCATCAAGTCATCAGCCCCTCATCAACCTGGCCTGAGCCTCATCCAAGCTCTGGTCTGTAATGGTCATTATCTGCTGGAGAATGTCAGAGATATCTCTTTTTGAGTCGACCCCTCCGTCCATAATGTTGGGATCGCGGTCGTATAGGGCTCCGTAGGGGGTCATGTGATGGCCTCCGTGGGGCATGTGCCCTGGCAATGGGGCAGAAGGTGGCTGGTCGTAGTTCAGTCTGTTGGGTATGTCCATGTGCTAGTCAGAAAGACTCTGTGAATTTTAAATTGTTTGGTTTCATGTCTGTTGAATTAGTTAATATTGTTTGCATGTTTTTATTCAAAATTACAACTAAATATTTTATAATTCTCTTAATATTTTTTAGGTGCTAAATCCATTTATTGCAAATGCTTCATTACTTTGGATCACTCGACTTCATTGTCTGCTCACCAATAATAACTTTGATATTTGTGCATCACAAGATTTTTGCAATTTTATCATTTCAAGCTCAAATGTACTAAAATCATACATTAAGTAGTGCCATATGATATAGGGCAATTATGACATAAAGAATATGAACACAAGTTATCTAGGCTATGACGCAAAAAGCGTTGGAAATTACGACAAATGAAGCAAAGTGTTCTCATTATTATTATTATTATTATCATTATTATTATTATTATATTCATCCTAGACCCAATTGGTACTTGTCATTATATTGCACTCTGAAGTGAATTAATTTGTCTTGAGACGCTAGCCCAAATACCGCAATTTTTATATGAATAAATATCCATCTAACAAATGGGAAATTAAAGTGTTAAATGACAAAGGCTTTTAAAACGATCGCATCTTGCCAAATGCGCTATTAATTCTAAATCATGAGCATCTACGGAGAGGTGAATGCACAGCGCGAGTGTCTGATTTCTCGGAAAAATGACGCATGTTTGTGTTCCGTTAAGAGTCGGCCTTGTGGATCTTTTAATGTCTCCATAAAGACCCCGGCGGAGACGAAATTTATTAGTACGAAAAGCAGAATTAGAGCTCAAAAACTAATAAAAACTATACCAGGCAGATGCAAATGACTTTTGAAAACAAAGTGCAGCGGTTTAAAAAATCAAAAGCTGTCGGATCGCATTTTAAAAGTAATAAATATGAAAAATTGCCATTAAAAAATCAACATGGCGTCAAATCAACAATTATTTCTGAAAAACAGAGATGAGCGCGTATCAATCAATAACGACGTCATCCGAATAAGATTAATCGATTTCTTTATAAAATAAATTGCTATTAATTTTTTAGGTTTAGTTTTACACTTCTTTTTTTATTTGTTGTAATTCAGCTCATATTGCTTGAAAAAATGTTTTCTGCTTAGCATTGCTTATCTAGAACGTAACACACGTTTTAAGAGCCAGTTTTATGACGACATAAAAGTGTTTTAACTTTTCACTATTTTACCTCGTATTTTCGATTTTGAAAACAATGCAAAATTTAGCAAGATTGATGCTATAACGCATAATGGGGACCTTCAAGAAATAAACAAGATCTCGGTAACCGCGTCGTTTATTAGCTCCAATACTTTTTTGCGAGGCACTAGACAATTTCAACATTATGTGGTACCATAAAATTAAGGCGTCAGAATGTTATTGCAGCAACAATACGGTTTAAGCGAGGGCTGTAATGGTCCAAAAATTACACTCGGACCAAAATTTAACAGGAGCATTAGAGCTGAGGACGGCAGGAAAATAAAATGACTTCTTAACAAAAATCTTAACAAAACAAATTTGTTCTCGATCTATCGGAAATGGCAGGTGAAGGATAACAAAAGTTTGCGCTAACCAGCTGAGGTATCTCGGACTGATTATGAAGCGCGACGCATTTTGCCTTTCGAGATTACATCAGATTAAAATTTTGGAATGAGATTGATCCAAGTAAGGTTTTAGTTGATTATGTTATGTATGAAATTGTTATGAATAATAAGCATATTGAGCATTTGAGGCATACAAAATCCAGCAAAGGAAATTGACTCAACAAAGAAACCAATAAAACTTAGTAAGCCATTGACAAATACAAAGAGAGTTAATTTCATTATTTCTTCAAAAACAATCAGTAAACAAGTGATAAATAAGTTAGTGATTGCTGATTCAATTATTCGTTAGGCAAATCAATGCTTTACATAAGATTGGTAAATGTCCCTCATCGATAAATAGCCAAATCGTAAAATGTTTAGCACTTATTAAACACCATTCGTAAAGTCTTTGCTAGCAATAACTCTTGATGTCAACGGACAGAAGAGTGGCACTTTTGGCTTAATACGCAATTGCTTTAAGGATTGCAAAATAAAGCGTGAAATACTAAACTCCTACGATGATACAATGGCGCACGACATTGTTTCAACGACAAAACTGTAAAACCGCATCAACTAATCTAAATAATACACTCTACGACGACAGCATTTTGGTCGCAACATCCGTCAGCAGAACTTGGAAATGAGTTGTCATGACAACGTAGAAAATGTTCGCCTAATCAGGTGATGGACAATTGATTTCTTCCAGCACGTTGGCTCACGTCTTTTGACTGACAGACGTTATCACATAACATATTAACATTATGGTGTAATAATTTATAATTATTACGATTATGTCACCTATAGGAGGTACTAGCTCGCAAGGAGGTAAAAGTTAGCGATGCTAAAGATATATTGCGATATAATGTTGATCGATGACGAGCCATGCCAATAATTGATTCGATAATTAATTTATGATAATTACAGCTACGAATGAACAAATTGATTTAAAAGTTAAGTGAAGTAATTAATGTCAACAGTGGCGAGCAATTGAACACAGTAAACTCTTCCAAACCTGATTGCTAATAAGAACATAGAACCACAATTTCTAATGTATAGCTTCAGCTTCAATGTAATCATCGTCATCATCATCATCGTCATCATGACCAAAAAGCAAACATCCTATGTTTGTAACTAACACTGCCATCGTAATTGTTGTCGTACATCATGTCTTACATTAATCGCCACCACCATCATCATCACCATAATGATCATCATCATCACCATAATGATCATCATCATCACCATAATGATGATCATCATCATCGCAATGATCATCATCATCATCATTCGTGAATGAAGTTGTTCCTCTTGAAGTGCTTGGAATCACTCCAGTCTCCGACTTGCAGATGAGACGAGTAATGATCCGAGGCCGTCTTTGTCATCAACGGCAGTACCTCCATGGCCTCCGAGGGATCGGCCTGGTAGAGGACAATTTTTAAATATAATAATTTAATATATAGCTATAATAATAATAATAATAATAATAATAATAATAATAACAATAAAACTAAAACCAGTATTTCTATGACAACCATCAAAATAAAACTATGAGCCACAAAACAGATGATAGACCCTAACAATGATAATAACAACAACAACAAAAACAACAACAACAACAACAATAATAATAATAATAATAATAATAATAATAAGAATGATAATTATAATAATATACCTTGAGGGCAATCATGGCATCAGTTCCAAACCCCTCTATAGAGTTGAGCCACAAATCCCCACTGAAGTATCTGGCGTACAGACGAGACAGAGGCAGTCCGTAGCCATAACCAGACTGGAGTAAATAAGAATAATTATTGTCGTCGTGGATTTAATTATAGTAATAATGTGTAATTAATTTTACGTAATTAATATGTAAGATCTAGATTTATTTTTCGAGTACATGTAAGGGCGTCATTGTCACTTTGATGACATATTTTAAAATGTATTTCATATTTATGTATAATTTCCTACTGAGATTCTGTCTAAATTGTTAAATTAGATATTTAAATGAACAAGATAAAATATTTAATCACAAATCAAATCAAACAGGCTCACAAAAATATAAAACATCATACCTACAATAACATCACCACACCTAGCCATCATAACCACCAAAATCACAATTGCAATCATATTCGTATTCATATTCATATTCATAATCATCATCACATTCACAATCATAATCACAATCATATTCACATTCATATCCATAATAATCATCATATTCACATTCATAATCATTATCACATTCACAATCATATTCACATTCATAATCATCATCACATTCGCAATCATAATCACAATCATGCTCACAATCATATTCACCTTCACCTTCACCTTCATATTCATAATCATCATCATCATCATCATCGTCATCATCATCGTCATCATCATCATCACAATCATCATCACAATCGTAATCGTAATCGCAAGATTAGAATCAAGTCACGAAGACCTACCAGCGGAGAAAGAGTGAAGTTCTCGTCGTTCGGTGACGGAGGGGGCAGCGACGAGGAACACTGGAACTGGAAGATGTTCGACAGGTCGCTCCGGGCGATGCCCCTGCCCCTGTCGGATACCTGGAGGGAGTCGATGTTGTCGGGTTGTTACGTGATTGTGCGTGCATGCGAGAGGATTGTATTGTTGCTGTCTTTGCTACTCCCTCAACATGGTCGTGACGTGAGAGAATTTGGACATATTGTTTTCAGTGATGATGATGATGATGATGATGATGAAAGAAGAAATATGACAATATGCATATGGCACCGTAAAAGATTACTTTTAATATTATTATTATTTTTATCATCATTGTCGAAACATTGTCTGTGGCAACCTTGATGATGATGTCCTCTTGCCCTCTGCTGATGAGGCATTCGATGTTCGGTATGTCGCTGTCCTCCTCGTATCTGTCTATCATCGTCTTCAGTGCATTCTGCGTCGTCGACAACAACAACGACAATTAATACGATCGCATCGGTAACCATGGCAACAGCAGCATACAACAACGTAAGGGTGTTTACAGGCTATTGAGGAAAAGCATTTTTATATATAAAAGCCACCTTGAAGAGTTCGAAAAGCATGTGGTACAGGTGGGAGGGCACGTAGGTCATCCTGATCTTTTTTCCTCCGTTCATTTCTGGAGGTCAAAAGTTCACAGGGTTAAACCCAGCAACGTCATCATCGCCGTCGACATGACGGACGTTCGAGGAGAAAAAAAAATGCCGTCGTCGACTTACTGTTGTAGGAGGTGAAGTTACAGTTGACGCTCGAGCTGTAGTGTTTCCAGCACAGATCCTGGGCATCTTGGAAGGCGTCTGAATGTTTGGAAATAGGACAAAATGGTCAAAATAATAAAAAAATAAAAGAAATAAAAATAACATAAAGATATTAATAAATTACTATTTTTATTAATGATAATAATCTGCTCTAAAATCAACAGCAATATTCAGACATTATTATCATTATTATTATTATTATTATCATCATTATTACGAAGACATTTTTAAAATGTTTACTTTCAGCTATTAGCATGACATCGCACTTTGGATCGAGGCAGCCAATCAGGTGATGGATTTTGTCGTCATCATCATCATCATCGCTGCTCGAACTTTCGTTGGACGGTTCTTCTCGGCCGATGTCGTCCTCACTTTTCGAAAAAAGTGAGACTTGAGGAAAAAGATGAAGTTAAAAAATTATTTAAAAAAAAATTGTCAAAAAACTCAACTAACTTCATCATCATCATCATCATCATCACCACCACTATCATCACTACCATTGCCAGTGTTATCATCACCACCACCATCAATATCATCACCACCATTGCCAGTGTTATCATCATCATCATCATCATCATCATCATCATCATCATCATGTCATCACTCACGGTGCGTCTCGATGAGCATGTTGAGCCCAATGCGGTTCATGTAGAACCTGTTCAGGAAGTAGTGGACCGACTCGTTGAGCGTCTCCGACTCCGAGAAGGTCGAGGTCATCTTGAGCATCGTCGACTCGTCTACGGGACCTCGGCCCTTCGGGACCAGCAAATCGGGGCAGGTGGCGAGCTCCCGGCGCATCTCGGTCACCCCCTCGGCCATGGTCTCGACGACGGACGAGTGCCTGCTTTTGACGTTCTTCAGCGTCGTCATGAATCTGAGGAGAAAGGAATTTCGACGGTGAAAAGTTTAAAGAGAAGATGCTAAGGAAGCTTAATGTGGTTTGTGTATGTGATACATGATGGTGGTTATAAGATGATTATGATCATAATGATAATGATGATGATAGTGATTGATGCAGTGATAAAAACAACAGTATCCTGTCAGCCAAGTGGTCGAGTGTGAAGCGATTTGTTTACCTCGCTACGCTTCAAACTTATTAGAAGACACCGGGTCAAACTATCAAAGACCATTGAGCATGTGGGAATTTATAATTCTGAAAGATTGGAACTAAAAAAAGTTAGGCATGGGTTTGTTTAGGAAGATATTGAGATTAAAGAAGACGGAGTTGTGGGCAGATGTTCGTTGATTCTTTGGATACAAAAATTAATGAAAATGGATGTTTCGTTGGATACAAAGTTGGATTTTTGATTCGATGCAAATGTGGGCCTCGACGATGAAACGACTCAAGAATGCTCGCCTTTCGAGAACCTTCGGTTTGTCTGGATCGAGTTGAGAAAACTCGAGGATCTCTTTGAAGGTGAGGTCGTACCTGCAAATGAAGGTGATGTCGACAACAAGAACAACAACAATATATGTTTGATATTATGATGTTGCATACCATTACTTCAGAATTATAATATTAATAAATAATATAATCATAACTAGTAAATAACAACAACAATGTATATACGATAGTATGATGTCACATAACATTACTTCAGAATTATAATTACAAATATAAATAATATAATTATAATTAGTGAATAATTAAATCGTTTGAGGAATTATTGATGACGAGCAGTCGCATCGAGATGTCGGCAAAAGTGACGAAAACGTCGAAGGACGGCAACGACTCACCACTTTCTGATCTGAACGACTGATCGTGCCTCGAGGAGGACGGGGGGCAAGAGGCTCATCTCCTCCATGATGTTCGCGATCCTCACTGGCAGCTCCTTCTGGAGAAAGATGAAGGAATCTTTCGGCGGATGGCGCTTGGCACCTGACGATGATGAAAACAATGATGATGATGACAACGATGATGACGATGACAACAATGATGATGGTGATTACAAAATACCAATTAAGATATCATTGATTAAGATGGCAGGATATTTAAGGGGAAGAAAAGGCATCCAAATGTTAACAATCATCATCATCATCACCACCTTCATCATCATCATCATCATCATCATCGTGAAACCCACCAAAATCGAGGAGCTGCTGCATGGACAGACAAATGGGTTTGAACTGGGCGTACATCTTCACCGATTTGGCGAGTTCCGACGAAACGGTGAACAATCTCGTGGTGATCCTCATCTTTCGTGCGACTGCGAAACCTGTTCGTTGCGGTCGCGGCAGCCGACGCTGCGGAAGCTTCTGCGGCCGAAGCGGCTGCTCGAGGTCGGGCTCGTCGGGGTATCTTAAACGACGGATATCTTCGGAACGTCAAGCGCACATGTGGCCGTTCTTGCAGTTTTATGGATGATGGTTGTAGTATCTTGAGAGGTGAATTTCTATTGGCTGGAGAGACAAATGACGGCAGCTTAGAAAATTGATCTCAAAATGATCCACAAAACTGCTCGAATTTGACTCGAACAATTGAAAAAGCAATTTGAACGACGTGTTTAACATTAGCTTAACACTGAAGGTGATAAAATAATAATTATGATAATAATAATAATAATGGTGAAAATATAATAATAATAATAATAATAAAACAGCTGGCCGAGATGGACAATCTGACGACCGTTGCCATGACGACAACAATTCGAGTGAGTTGAATTGACGCATTCCAACATCTTACATATTGAATGTCAAAGAGAACAGGCTTGATTTATTTTTAGCTTCGTTGCGATTGTAAATTTAATGACGTCACTAAAACGTGATGTTTTTCACATTATCAATGAAATGACTATCGTGAGTTATGCCCGGTCTTCTTAATAATAATAACAACAACAACAACAACAATAATAATAACAAAAAATTTAACAAGCTCTACCATTAATAAGTCACTAAAATTAATTAATTAATTTTTACATTTGCACCAAACTTTCCCGAACCAATCAATGTTTTTTTCTGTCCTTTTCATTTTTTAAACAGCTGGATCCAAAAAGGAGATACCATCAGCAAGAATGTCAATGATGATGATAATAATTATGATGGTGATGATAATAATGACGATGATGATGATGATGATGATGATGATGATGATGATGATGCTGAAGACAATCATATCTCTGATGATGATAGTCACGATGACAACCATCATAACAATGATGACGACGATGTTGATGATGATGATTATGACAACAACTACATCAACGATGATGATGATTATGGAGGTGCAGTAATGATGATGATGATGATGATAGCAACAGGATCCTTTTTAATAGTGATTTGCAAAATTCAATTGGATTTCTTCCTTCATCATTATCACTATCACCTTTACCACCAACATCATTATCATCTACTATTTGCTAGATATGAACGGCTTGACAAATCTTTTCTATCCCAAAAAGGAAAATGCTTGAGATGTTTTGGTATTTCAATTAACTTAAATTCTGTCTAAAGTGAATGAATGCTAATCAGTTTTAATATTTTAGTGCAGGAATGAGGCTGTAGAAACTTAAGGCTCGTTGATAAAATTGTTTACTTAAGCTCAAATGCCAACAGAATACAGAATAGAATTTTAATGCATTTAATTTATTTTTATAATTACCGCTTAAACATCACGTAGGTTACTGAAAATGTTTAAATAAGATTTCTCTCGATGTTTAAACATCATTATAAAAGTCCTTGTGACCAGCTAATGAGTGTTACAAACCAAGGCTGAAGATACCTCATCTAAGAGCTCTGCCCTTCATAACCTTGCCAGAGCATCATGACAATGTCAGAATATGATTAATGTCGCAATATACGTCATCTGAAGGTCGTCCCTAACAGCGATGGTAAGGCCTACATATTGTGTATGTGCATACCCTGTGTGTGTGTGGCTTAAATTGTAAGTAGGTGATTACTCGGCAAAATTGCAAAATAATATTTTCGCGAATACAATTACTACGAAAGGCGGCAATCAACATGTATGTTAAAATATCACATACAACAACCTACCTCAGGCAGAAATGTTATCTGATTTTGTCGATCGAACGCCGTCAGCTACAAATGAATAAAGGAGGAAATTTAAAGTAAGGTAGTAAAAAAAAACAAAAAGAAAACAAATTTTAAAACCAACCAGTCTAGAGTTAGCTTTTTAGGCTTAAAAAAATCATATTCTAAGCAGCACACAATTGAAAAACCATTCCCACCGTGAAATAATTATTCACCAACGAACACAATTTAAAGAAACTGTTTTTAAACAAAATACAAAACTGCCAAGAGTTCGTGACTCGTCTGCTTCGTATCTTTCAAAACTCTATTTCAAAACCGTGCAAACCCGTGGCAACTGACCCCAATATGAGAGGTTGAACTTTGCTTTTAGTAAACAAAGTTAGAGTTGAAGGACGTGGTATTTAATTTGTTTTTCAATAAACGGAATTTTGTTTATTTGGAAAAATAATTTGACAGACCATCTTAATTAAACTTTGTGCTTTGATTCAATTTGTTGGAAATTCTTGTGGAGATGCAAATGCAAATTTTGTGTAATTTGTTTTTGGTCATTTAGTTAATTTATAACATTATTATAACAAATACACTTACAAGTACAATCTTATATTATTAAATGCAATCTTAACATTTAACACTTTCACTTTTGTTTTGAAAACACAAGGTAAAGAAAATTTCTAACAAATAATTTTAAAATATTGTCAACATACTGCAGTTTTTATATTATAAAAATTACCTATTATGTCAACTCTATAATGAAAAGCTCGATGTAGTTCAAGATCATTCACAATCAAAATAGTCATATTTTTAATAATAATAATAAAATTATTTATTAGCACCAGAACTCAGTTTAAAAGTTAACTTGTTTCGCGAGATGGTTAATGTTTTCCGAGGCCCGCGAATTTTCCCATGTTTTTAAAGTATGCTGTGCCGATGTTTGCGTTAGCGAAATGAATGTAAATTTTTGTTAACTATTTGCAAATAATTAATTGCAATTTTTCTTGGTCCGAAATGGTTTTTGTAAAAGTCATTAACGTCTGCAGTCCAGCTCTCTTCAGTGTTTTATGCGGCAGAGGTAAATTGTGGATTTTCTTGGAAAGTTTATTTAGATTTGCAATTAATTAGCATTCCAAATGAGGCATTTTTCTAAAAATAGAAACTTAATCGCACTGACATGCTGATAGTCATGTTTTTAAATATTTGGATATTTGGTTATTTCGCTCCATCACCTAGCTCATCTAATATTCATTATCTTCTCTAAATATCCCCTGCACATCTACCCAAACATCAACACAATCTAATCTTGCTTAGTACATGGCGCTGAGACAAGCAAAAAAAACACAATAACACTTGATAAGCTTTTTTGTATGCAGCAAAAGACTTCCAGCAGTTTCAAGACTACCACAAGGCTCTGGAGGACTATGCGATTGAGGGACTCAAGTGTGCTGCCCCCCGTCGACACTTCCAGACGGGCATGACCATTCTGGCCAAGTGTTCCACCCTAGAGGGAAAATGGACAAAAGGGAAACTGGGAGAACCCTTTGGGTATAGGCTTGACTTATTTTTTAACTTATTACCTTATTCAGTGCATAATTAGAACATTCAACACAATACTGTTTAGTATTATATTATTTTATTATTATACTTATGTTCATCATCATCGCATTCTTTATCATAATCATCGTTGCTTTTTCAGCTCCGAAGCGTGGGAGGTTGTGTTCGACAACTACACCGTAACCGAGGTCGTCAAAAGGTCAGATGTTGTCCTCTGCCCCTCTGAACTCTTCGAGGACATGCTGCCAAAAATAAGGTTCCTCACCTGTTCTCTCGAGGGAATCGACAAAGTAAGGACGATGGTGATAATGATTGTCGCACTGTTGATGATGGTTCTGATGGTTCATTGTGGATTTGCAAGCTTCCCTGTTTATGCATACTTACTTACCAGTACTTCAGATGTAAAACTTTCGAGCCATCTATGAACATTTTTTGGCACAAGTTTTAATACATGGCTGCGATAGCAATGAACGTCGCAAGTGTTTGCCTTTAAAAAAAAGGACGACGAAGAAGAAGCATGTCCCGATTGGTCAGAGGAGAGCCTGACCTACTTTCGAAAGTGTGTCAAAGGTGAAGTCCTAAAGCTGGCCTCGATGAAGCAGTCAGGCAGAACGTTGTTTGTCAACCTTTTGATCAGGTAAGAGCTTGTTCAATCCATCATTCCTTTCAATCACTAACACTTACCTGTCCCTTGACGTACTTACACTGTAACTAAAAAATGTATCTATGATTCGTGATACGGATTTCAAATTGTTTGCATTCATTGTTCAATTCACGCATTTTTATATCGTTATTGTTATTATTAACATTATTATTATTATTTAATTTATTAGCTCCAGATCATTACTGGTTAGTCGTTGAAATATTTATTGAATTGCATTGATTCTTATTAATTCTCCAACTTTCCCATCTATCTAAGTTTTTGGTTCAATCACCCGTCCGCTACTTCGACAGATCCGAAGACGATCAGACGAGATCCCTGACTGACGTGATGAGGGAGAAGGGATACTTACAGGTTTGTTGATGACTGTCCCCTTGCACTCGCTAAACCTTCTGGCATGGCTCAGGCCTTCCTGGGATTTGAATAGATCATCAGTCCTATATTGATGCCTTTGATTATGCATTTTTTTGGGCCATTTTTGTGATTGATTTTGGTTGATTGATAGGTGAGTTTGTTTCAAAATCATGTTTCGTTTCCAGCCATTCCGTTATTCTTCCCCTCTCAGATACCTCCCCCAGACCAATGACTTGCCCAGTAAGTTGTTAAGCAGTTTTTATGATGCTATAATAATAATATTGTAAATAGCACGATGTTAGCGCATTAACCGTGGCAATGATAACTGAGCAGTTACATTTTTCTATTCGTAAGCTTCAATGTCTGGTTCTTGTAGAAACCACGATTAAAGTTGACGGGGGTCGACCCAAAAGAAGGGCAGTCGACGACCCGTTAAGCGATGACGACCATGTCGTGGAAGAATTGTGCCAATTGTTGAAGCTAACCAGGGAAGAGTATTACTCCCTTAAAGAGTTTGAAAGCAAGCCGTGTAAGCTTATTTTTTTTCGCTCAAGGGGAGAATGCAATATTTTAATTTGTTGAAAAGCTCAGTCGATTGAGGCCTAATTGGCAATAGTTGATTTTAAAATCAATCAACAAAGTTGGAGGAATTTTACATGGGGATTCTCGGCATGATCTCTGCTGAGGCAACATTGTTAAAAATTAAAGACGGTGGATATATTTATTAAACTTATTTGCTAATAATGAATTATTATTATTATTTATTATTAAATCTCCGTTGAAACCACCTCCACTTTTCATTCAGATGAACCCAAGCAGTATCCTCCAGTGGCAGAGATGATATCAGAAGCCCTGTCTGCTGGTTACAATAATGCCAAAACAAAGGCGGGCTATCAATCGGCCAAGGGAATAACCCGTTCTCGTAGGGGGCGAGGTTTGACCACGTTCGTTGAACATTTTGATCAAAAAGATCCCCAGCAAAGACAAAGGGACGAAAGTGTTAATGCAGGAAGTCTAGAGAAGGTCATATCAAACGGTATAGAGGAGATCAAAGGTCACCTCACCGAGGGCTGTTCTGGGGACAAATCCGAAGAGTTGATTGGACACCAAAAGACCACAACCCCTAAAAAGACGGAGACTGAAAACAGCAATAATTTGAAGGATTTCTTGGTCAAGTACGTCGTCGAAGACAAGGAGAAAGGTCTCTGCTTGGACTTCATAGGCCAGATTGCAGGTTAGGAATTCATTCTTGCACTGATGGTGCATACTAACACACGTGTATACTGATGTTGTAAACAATTGATTGGTAATCATCATTTTAGTATTCAACGCTAACTTATTATAAATTTGTTTTGAATGCTAATTAAGTTATAATTCCTAGTAAATATATATGTGTATTCATAATTCTAAAGTCTGCATCCGCATTTGCAGTCCAAAACACTCAATCTCACCAGACGTTAAAGGAAGGTTTCTGGTGGATCTACGAGGTAACCATGGAAACCAAGGTGAGTAAACGAAAGTGGGAAGTTGGTAGGAGTTGAAGCTATGTTTGTTTGTGAATCTATGAGATTGGTGAATATAATTGATGATGATGATGATGAAATTGTGGTTTAAACTGAAGATGATGATTAAACTTGGCATAGTAGATTAGTGGATGAAGGGATGCTGTTGATGTTGCAGGAACTGAACGAACGCTGGGCGCAAAATCTGTCCTGCTTCTTGGCAGACGTTTACGACGCATCCCGATCTTGGCCTGACCGACGGTTGAGGTCAGATTTTTGTTGTTGAATCATCTTCTGTCGCTTTGCTTGATTTGATAAATTAAGTAATTCGAATTGCATTGTTTTTTCGTAATTAACTAACTAAATTAATTCTAGTTAATTTTCAACGAATTCTCTCGAGAGAATGTGAGCAACTCTTCATTTTTGATTGACAGCGAGAATTTGCTGCTCGGGGACTTCTACTCGGCTTTCAAACAAATCGTTGGCAAGGTGACAAACAGTTTATCGTCGGTCATCTTTCATGATTCTTGACAACCTTTTCTGATCTTCAGATCGAAGCTGCCAAAGAAACGAAGATCGGACACGAGATTCTCATCAGTTTCGTGGCAAATTTCCTGTCAAAAATCTCAAATTTCGATGACAACAAAGGTTCGGTCGGCCATCAGTTCAAATCGAAGTTCAAGGATCTCGTCTCATCTTCACATTTGGAGAGGTGAGCATCTGCTCGAATTTGTTTAAAAGTGCAATTAAGTCTCGAGCGTTGGGATCCAGTTGTAAAATCATCTTAATTGCTAGTTATTTTCAACCGTTGTATTGAGTAGAATTATAGATTTTGCCAATTAAATTTTCTGGTTTGAAGAAATAATAAATTTAGAAATTAATAGTGTTTAAATAAAATATTGGCAAAACATATTGGCTTCCACTGCACCTCACAAGTAATCCACTTTCAAATAGGCACGTCTGGAATCTCTTTCTCACATTTCTGGATCCCGATGCCATCTACAATGGATGTGAGTGATTGTTAAGATCTTCTGCATTATCATTGACTCATTCTAAGCCCTTACTCATTGCTCAATGTACTGTTTGAATTGCATGGTGACTAGTAATAACGGCCATAATTTGAATAGCTATTTTTAGTGATTGTTGTATCCGCGTGAATATCACGGACTACTTTTAGTTGCACTTTACCTAGAATTTGTTTACGTTTCGAGTCTAAGTTGCCGCAAGTTTCAGTTCTGATAAAGTGGTCTTGTCTTAATACATCATTACATTATCATTATCTCCAGCACTCAATAAGCAAATACAACAATAACAGCAATAACATGATGGACTAACGCACAACTAGATTATCAAGCAAAGCAAAGCAATCCCGAAGACTCTGGCAGCTCATACTCTGACCATGGCTGCTTCATAAGGTGCAATCAGGATTCATCATCATCATCACACCGTCATCCTGTCATTCCAAGGTTGAATAACGGGAGAAAAGGGCACCAAAATGGCAGACGACAAACCATGAACCTTCTCAGAACCGATCGTATTTAATTCTGCACCTTTTCTTGCACGTTAATTTTGTCGAGTTCCTTAAATCGCCAGTTAGAATTGAATTCTTGTGATTACAACCATTTGCATGCTTAATTACATTCATACCGATGAAGTACATGTACCTACAAAATACCAAATTGTAATACATGCCACAAAAATATTTTTCCATTATTAAGAACTTATGCAACTAAGAATTTTGTTTATTGTTGTCGTTTCGGCTGCAATGCTATGTAAGCATGTAAGATACATCAAGAGAAAGTTGCAACTATCATTACTTGATACATTTTCATCCAAGCTCCAAAAAATTACTCCGCAAATGCAGCACCTTTTCAACGAATCAGAGATGTAATTTCAGCTTTTTCCAAAATCCAGGGGGGACCCTGGTAAAATATGAGATGACCTTTTTCTTTGTGTCTAGTCTAAAATCGGGGGATGCAACGCCCCCCTCCCCCAAATTACCCCCTAGATCCATCATTAGTGGAATCAAACAAATGCTCAGTTCCTAGCTCCTGCTCACATGGCAACACTGACCTACCACAATGTCCATTTGACTGGGACACAGAAAGTCGACAAAGCGCAAAGACGTTTTTCATCTATTTTTATTTGGCTTCTGCTCTTTCTTGAGGTACAAATCCCACTCATTCAACAATTCTTCCAATGCACAATCATTATCATCATTTTCCCCGTCCTTGGAAGATCCTTCGAGCAGTTGCTCGATCGTCTGGAACTGAAAAACCGGAGCTGATGAGCGGCTCTGATGTTCTTCCACCTGCAGAAAGGAAGGTAATATCAACTCGGAGCTACTTGGATTCAAAGCGATTTACGGATTGATCAGGAGCGATCGCGGTTAGGATGATAGCCATAAAACACAATGTCAGAAATATCATTTTAATAGGGTCAAAGTCATCACCATTGGACATTCTGGCACGATAATAAGTCATCATCGTTGAACATAATTGTTTAAAATAGCATTAAATGTGACGTATGGAAATATGAAAAGAGACAACATAAACAACTCCTTCATATCACCTTCCCAAGCCTAGGATTGTTTTCCACTGCAACACAAACCAGGTACTTTCCCATCAGCACAGTCTCCTCAAAGAGCCATTCCTTCATGTTCCGACTATCCACTCTTAGGAAGGAAGACCTGAGAACCCGTGGGGTGAAGTCTTTTCCCTGTGGACCATGACCTGCATTCGGCTCCACCTTCTGCCCCGTGGCATCCTCAATCTTCGTTCGGTTGGATGGATTTTCCAAACAAGGTGAAGTTGCTGTTGGCTGAATGTCATCAACCATACAGCAGTCCAACCTAGATAGACTATAACCAATGCCAATACCTATGGCTTTGACATAGCTCTCCTTCATGCACTGTGGATGATGATGATGATGATAATAATAATAGTTAATGATAATGATGATGATGGAAAATGAACCCAAAACTAAAATACGAACCCATATCCTATAGAAGTTGACCAGTTTCTCTCCTTCTGTCTTTCCACTGCTATGGAGCCAGTTCCACTCATTGTCACTGAGCTGTCTCCTCATCAAATTGAAGAATCTCTCAGTGGAAGAACTGCCAACTGGATTGAAAAATTTGTAAAAACTGAGTTTGAATGAGTCAGCAAGCTACAATAAACATTGTCATCATGTGGCATTGTTGACCATATGGCCTATAAAAGACAATTAAATCTCTTGCATAATCTATATTGCCATTTATTAATGTATTGCTTAATCAATTTTAAGGTCACAGAATGATTTATGTTTATATGAAAACTAAAAATACTCTAAACCTGGTCTCTCCATGCACATTGTATCAACTCCAACTCTCTTTGAAGTCTCACAGGCCAGCACGACCACGTCATCCTGATGAGAGATGTTAAAATCAAAGTTTGAATCCTTGATCTTCGGATCATTGCAGATCAAGAAAGGCCTTCCGTGATCTGTCCTCCCTAGTGTAATTCTGTCATTCCTCAGGTTGAGGCAAGTTTTTATAGCTCGTCGGATGAGCAACCTTCCTATCTGTTTATTACGTCTGTTGTTAAATTGAGATGAAGTCATTTAATCGAGGTTGGAATTTTTATTGCACTATTTTAGCCTTTGGAAGTAAAGCAAATAAAGAAGAAATTTATTACAGACAAATTAATGTTTCGTCAAACATGCCAGTGCCTCTACAAAGCTGTGTTCAAATTCAAACTTTTGTCAATCTTTATTTCAAAATTGTTTTGCTTCTTCGAACAAATGTGTAAAGTACATGCATTAATAAAATTTCAAAACACGAACCAGAGCTGTTTTTACGTCTCTCTGGAAGACGAAATCACAAACTCGTTTCCTCTCTTCATTTTGAATCATAGACAATGCCGAAACGAACTGTTCTTTAGTGGGGTGCCATCGCCCACAGTTAAACGCCAGTCTCAAGCTCATGTTTAAACCCAAACTTGTTATGTCCACACTACAGTGGAAGCGAATAAAGCAGTAAGTTAAAATAAACTACAAATAAACAATTAGTTAAAAGTAAACAAGTCTCAGTAATCTTAATAAGCAAAACTGTATTTATTTATGACATAATTAAATTGAAAAATAACAGTTTATAAAAAAAATTATTTTGTAAACTGATGTGATTACTTCAACCCCCGATTCATTAAAAGGTGTTAATTACTGTTTTACTTATAATTTATTTTTTATTATTTTTTAAACTATTTTATATATTTTATTAAAATTTATAAAAAAACAAATTTTGTTTAAGAATTATTAATCTTTTTAGTTGTGCGAAATTCGACTACCATCCACACTTCCTCTAATCGTTCGTTTTGTGTCGGCATTGCTGGGGGTTGCATGGTCATACGGTCTATTGATAGTGACTTTTTTTGTATGTAATTACGAAGCTGCTTTTAATGTTTTAGGATGTCTGAGTTAAAATGATGAGGTTGTAATCACGATGGTCTTCATACAAATATGTGATGAGATCTTCAACCTTACTGATTTCTCGTTCTTTAACAATGAACTGGTGCTTAATGATGAAGCTTTTATCACGATGGTCTACATATAAATATGTGATGAAACACTACCCATTACTGATGGCACCGTAAATATTTAATTCTAACTGGTAATTGTGGTCGAAATGATGAGATTATAATCACGATGGTCTACATAAAAATATGTGATGATAGTATTACCAATATCTGATTGGCCGCAATATTATGTTTTCAAGAATTAAGATTTTTCTAATGGTTGAAATGATGAGACATTTCTCACGATGGTCTTCATAGAAATATGTGATGAAGCTTGTTTTATTCTGAACAACCATTTGCAATTAATAATTTATTATTGGATTGAGTAAAGTTAGCTCTTTCATTTATATTGACATTTTTGAGACTTCAGATTTCTTTAATGGTTGAAATGATGAGACATTTCTCACGATGGTCTTCATACAAATATGTGATGAAGCTGGTTTTATTCTGAACAACCATATTCTTTATGATTAGCTTGTGGAGTACATTGTCATTTGAATTCCATGTGAAATATCTTTGCTAAGCATTAGAGAACTATGACCCTGCCTGCCTATTCATATCTATAGCTCTGTATGCAACCTATTACTCAAAGCCACAATAGGTTTGCATTGAGCGTGACAATAAACAGAATCACATTAGTTCAATTTATTATGAATTATGAAAACCACTAAACATTAATAAGTAATTCATAACATTGCAAAGGCTTCCTGTGTTGGAGCAATTTGTACATTTGTGATGCTTTGTCTTCAGCAGGACAGGATCTGTGACTCCAAGCAATTGTAGTTGTTGCCATTGAGACTCCTTTTGAAAAAATTTGCATTAGTTTTATAGAATGTTAATACAAATGTAGAGCTAGTGAAATGAATTTGTTGTGAAAAGTAATTTTTTTTGATAATTTATTGCTGAGCTAATCATGTGATTTTGGTTGCCTGAGATGCCATTTTTGAAACCTACCCTTCATCCACTTGAATTGTGATTGCTATGCAAATGTAGATCAATTAGAAATGACTTTGCACCTTTCTGGGATGCATAGGGCTTTCAAAAAATCAGGTTGACATACTCAAATTCTAGTTGTTATGAATGATGAATCTCACCTGTTCAAGTTGATCTGGATTGTAGAGAACACTGGGCGAGTTTTTGACCCCCCAGGAGGAATGTAAGGGAGGCCACTTTTATTTCTGATATCCTTCTTCATTGGGTAGCCTGTCTCTGTCTGTGCCTTATACGCACTTGGCTCGTAGGGTGGAAACTTGTTGATTGTACCCAATTTGAAGCCATGATTCTACATTGAATGGAAACTTATGAAAAACAGTAATAGATTTTAGTGATGGCGAATTGCGTCTAGTATTGGGGTAAGTAAGATAAAGATTAGGCTTCTCCTAATTATCAGTCTGGCCATTGCCCCCTGGCATTAGACCAGGTGCAAAAGTGTCATCCCCGATGTTATTCGAGGCTCCCCCCTCAAATTTTAGCTTGAAGCAAAATACACCCATGTTCAAGTTGAGCGGGGGTATCCCCACTTTGGGAAAAAATGCTGGAATGACGTCCCTGCATTAAACGCTTAATTTTTATTATTTACTTGGTCAATGAAGAATGAAGCGCATCTGAATAAAATTATTCAGGGCACGCAATAGACTCACGTGGATCGGACAAGCTTGGACGAGAAATTTCGTTGGATGCTGTGCAAGCTTGTAATTATATTCGATTGATTTCGCGGGCTTCATTTTAACTTCATGCCAGGGACTCGGGTCAAAAAATCTATCGGGAGGAAATGTGGTGCGGAAGGGACCGCCTAACATCCTTTTCATGTGGGTTGCGTATTCCGCCTGAAATTGTAATCGCTTATTGACACATTTATTTGGAATTCTAATGATTCATTTAACTCCACCGGACATGGTATTCGGATGCTTGATGGACTATGGCTTCCAAATGTGGAATATGAGATGGTGTGTGTGTACGTAGTTTTGTTAATGTCCATTTCGTGACTACATGATTAGGTCAGGTTATTTTAGCCAGGTGTTACAAAGCTAAATATGTTTATATTTGTTTTGAAAAAGTCTGAAATTTGTCTTAACAAATAACTTGGAAATGACTAGGAAAGAGGACAGCGTCTCTAAAATTAAATATTATGCAGCTAAATTAAATATTATAAAAATAAATTGATCTTATAACTATAGATCTATTGCAACACATGTAATATCACCTTTTTGACTCCATGCAGGTTTAATTCTTTGGGATTCTTTGAGGATATGTATGGACCAATAGTTACATCTAAATAGCTTAAAGAAAAAATAACATAATATTGACAACGGTATGGGCTACATTATGGTTTATTTTTCGATCTATTCGAACTACGAAGCTGCTAGTGTGACACACAATTCATATCCGTTGATAAATATGCGTTAATACATTTAGAACTTTAAAAGTAAATCTCAAAGTTTCTCAATTTTTTGCTATACCAATTTTGTTTACTAAAAGTGTAATTAGTATATTGCAGAAAGATATTCCATACCCATATCCACTTCCCTTTTTACCCGGAGAGGTGGCGAAAGCCAACTTTACTTCATCCTTTTTCCCAGTTCTTTTCAGAGGACTCATTGCTGAAGGGCATGGATTGATGGTGGCACAAAAACTTCCTTTTCCACAGCTAAGTTAAAAACTGAAGTTTTTGAACGCGCTCTTTTAAGAATAAATTCTATTTTTTTTAAATAAAAGTATTTTAAAAATCCTTTCAACATTATTACATGTGGAATTAAATTTTTTTGTATTAAAATTAAAATTATTTATCAAATAAATGGATCGTTTTACTCCATTTTTATTAATGCCCCGTTGTTGAAAGGCCCAGCTATGCTTTTCAGTGTGGCATCTCTGTCTTTTTTTCTGTAGATTTCGGCCAGACTTTTATAGGGGTCACCCTCAGAAAGCCTCAGAAATTTTGGAGCAAAGTAGCCACTCTGGTCTGCACCTTTGGTCTTGTACGATCCAGTAATTAACTGCTTGCCAGTACGGTCCCCTTTGACTATCACAAAACTAATACTTGAAATATCATCAAAAGATAACGCTTCAGAAAGATTTCTGTATTATTTCACAAATATAAATGTGTGTTTATTATTATTAAACTATTTATAATTTTATCTAATTTGGTCTTACAGAGTTTCTTTCCGGCGTACGGATCTCCGACTGTTATGTAACTCATTTCTTGAAATAAGCCTGTTCTTTCTAAATCTGATTTTGTTCTGGTATTTAAGATTTTTTTAGACATGATTGGTTTGCTTTGTAAGTAAATTAATAGATTAATCTAGCTCAATTATCAACTGAATCGTGCGCCGATGAGTAAAGCGAAGTACGACTTGTGACGTCTGCCATAACAGTCAACTTGAGGTTTAAAAGTAAATCGCTGTTTTTGCAAACCGGCCTGAGATTAACTATAAAATCTAAATGTCTAAGATTTTTTTATAGATTCAAATAACATTCAAGTATTTAATAAACCATAATCTTCTAATATGATGCAATCTCCTTACCAAGGCCTTTGAATAGCGCCCATCTGTCAAATATACGCATGTAGTTTGTGACTGTCTTTTTGACTCTCAAATCTTTTGTAGTCGCAGTAAAGCCTTTTTTGTGAATCCAACAGTGAGGATTGGTAGCTGTATCCCAATCCACGGTTCCGCAATTGTCAGATTTGAGACATTCGTTCAAGCAATCGGTTCGCGTGGCAATATTAACTTGATCCAAACCCTCGCCAGCGTACTGATAACCATAGCTAACCCTCCATATTGAGAGATCTTCATTGGAAAATTGTAACTGATATAAGTATTTTTTAATTAGTTACAAATTATTAATTATTACTTTGACAACCGGATATTATACTTAATCGCTTTTGTGAAGAATAACAATGAGATATTTTTTTTATTGAACCTGCTTCTTTTGTCTTTCGGTAACACTCTCTGTCAAGTATAAAGTTGACCACAGTTTTATGAGGCTTGTGACTGTTTGTAGAAACTTCAAATTTTGAAGTGCAAAATCTGCTGTTACAGTGGCTTGGAAATCTGTTATTTATAAGATGTAATCCTATCGATTACCACTCATTCATCCACTACGGACATGTGTAGAGACGAGTTGGATGTTGTTGCTGATTTTATTAGTTGTTTGCCATTGAGACATGTGGCGTTTTTGAGTAAGGCACCGCTCACGATACTTGCCAGCCTGGAACTGTTATTAATCTACTAACCACATTGGTGACGAGAGTTGTTATTATTTATTATAAATATTATTATCATTATTATTAACTATATTTATTATGCAAGTCAATTGACCAAATGTTAGAACCACATTCGTCTTATATCACGATTAAGGGTATTTATAAGCCTATATTTGTCGGAATTTCACTATTTTAATCGACTGAGAGCTTTTCTTACAAGCATTTTTAAATCGTTTTTAATTTTTTTTCATTTCCTTAAACTATTTCCATTCCTTTTTACACAAAACTAATTCAATTAGCCAACTGGATGAGTAATAATTGAGTTATTACATTATTTTATTTTAATATTTTTATTCGTCTTTATTTCTTCTTCCCACCTTTACAGACATGCGATATCCCGCCGTTTGTTGGCCGCTTGTGCGATTTAATAACCTTTGGCGAACTGGTAACAGTCTATCAGCCCGCTGTTAGAAATAAGCAGGGACGTCATTTCAGCTTTTTCCAAGGAAGGCAAACACTCGCACAACTCAGGAAGACACCTTTTTTCGCTTCTAGACAAAATTCAGGGGGAAGGGGAAGTAAACCGTTGTAAAATATGAAGAGGTGAACCTTATTTTTGCGTCTAGTCTATAATCACCCTGCCCTCCCTCTAAATTGCGTTCCTGGAAATAAGTTTTGCTTATATATTATTATTATTATTTATTATTATTATATTGTTTTGGATTCGAAAAATTTATTGATATCTGTAAAATATTAACTATTAATTATAAATATTAAATTAAATTTTAATTTTAACATTTTCATACATTTGGTTTATATTTATTTTATTTCAACCTATTTTAACCTTTTTTTTTTTTTAAAATTAGTAAAAAATTTTCTTCAAATTGATAAGTAAGTAAATTTCTGCCTAGAGATTCAACACTATTTCCTGTTCCTATTACCGATGTTAGAGATTGTTGATTTAGTCCCAGATTTGCGGACGCATGTACGTATAAGTATACTAGTACCAGAAGATTTCCCGAAAAACATTCTGTGGAACTACGAAAGAAATATGATAAGCTGGTTCAATTCCATTAATGGCCTGAATGCCAATTGAAATTGAAAATAATCAATTTTTTTAAATTCTTTGCAAGTTTTATAAATGATTTAGTTCAATAATTAGAAGGTGCACAAAAAATTCTTTTTCCACGATTACATTAAAAAACTGAAGATGTTGAATAAGGTCTTTTAAGAATAAATACTAAATTTAGTAAAGTTTTTTTTACATCATCTTGACATTGGTTTATAGTTAAAACTAATAACGTTATTTATTTTGCAACCAAAATCGAGAGACTAACATTTAATGCTAAGCAAAACCTTAGTGATGTTAACCCAAATTTCTTATAACGATTCTTATAATAATAATTATTTAAATTTAATTAAATAATATTAACTTAATAATTAAAACTTATAATTGATAAAAACGATCAAACACAAATTAAAGTTACATTCGTTTATTAATGATGACCCAATTCATTAGTATCGTTTTAAAATTTGTGTCAATAAATTGCAGAATGTTTTTGGATATCATTTCGATTTAATGATCAATCAATATAATTAGACTTTTAATATTTCCATGGGAAGGACTTTCATGGTATAGCTGAAAAGGAATCGCCAATGATGACTTAATTAACAAAACTTGTTAAAATTTGAATAATTCGTTAACAACGGTATAAAAAGAGTAAAATTACCTAACAACATTTATGACATAGTATTGATGACGTCGGACTGTAATCCGGATTTCATAAACTCTTCGATAGCTGAAAACCGATTGAATAAATTTTAGCGATCCTTCATTCGAAATTGAAGGTTTTTTATAATTAAATAAAATTGATTAGCGTATCATACATTGGGATACACAGTAAATTTGTGTATTTTGATTTGTTTGGTTTTTAAAAAAAAAAACTAATTCAGAACCCTAAACATTTGGCGGGCAATGATATGATCCTCATAATTGTATAATAACAATGATGTTCTATCACACTAAGGTATTAATTTATTATAGAAGTATGAATTTTATTCTAAAGTATTAAACAGGGTGACCCGTCATAACAGCCCGGCGACAGAATAGCCCCGACAAAACAGCCCCGTCAAAATAGCCCGGCGTCAAAATAGCTCAAGACAAAACAGCCCCGACAAAACCGCCCCGACAAAACAGCCCCGTCGAAACAGCCCGGCGTCAAAATAGCCCAAGACAAAATAGCCCCGTCAAAATGGCCCCGTCAAAATAGCCCCGACAAAATAGCCCGGCGACAAAATAGCCCAGGACAAAACAACCCGGCGACAAAATAGCCCGGCGAAAAAATAGCCCCGTCATTATAGCCCCACGATAACTCCATGTCAAAGTATTTTTAAAAATGTTGTGAAACTGAATCAAAATTTAATTCGAAATTAGTGGCTTGAATGCTTTGACCGTTTTGAGTATTGTTTGTTGTTATTATTGTTCTCCAGAAGTTTAATTTGCATAGTCTTGCTTATTCGTATATATTATTGTATTTATATTATTTGTATCTGGCTTACAAATTTGTGTTGACATTATCCTCATCACAAGTTGCTTGTGAGAGGTCGTTTTCATCAAGATCATTCATGCTGATGTCTTGTGAGAAAGAAGACTCTTTTCCAAGAATCAATAACAATGAAATCATTGATGTTTTAGCATCTACCAGTGAAACGATAAAAAGCTGTTATAATAGTTAATAGTGAATAGAAATTTTATACTCTAGTATTTCTTATGTTTAAGTTGATCAAACTAGGAGTTAAATAAAATTTCTCGGGCCGGTTTTTTAAGCCAGTCCGACCCTGGGGACAGGGCTGTTTTGACGGGGCTGTTTTGTCGGGGCTATTTTGTCGCCGGGCTATTTTGTCGCCGGGTTGTTTTGTCCTGGGCTATTTTGTCGCCGGGCGGTTTTGTCGGGGCTATTTTGACGGGGCCATTTTTACGGGATTTTTCCGTCCTGGGCTATTTTGACGCCGGGCTGTTTCGACGGGGCCGTTTTGTCGGGGCGGTTTTGTCGGGGCTGTTTTGTCTTGAGCTATTTTGACGCCGGGCTATTTTGACGGGGCTGTTTTGTCGGGGCTATTCTGTCGCCGGGCTGTTATGACGGGGTGCCATTAAACAGTAAGACTTAATCTGCATTATTTAAAAAAATGTTTTAAAAATAATATTTACCTTTACAGTCCGCCTTTATGAAGGTGTTGACATCATTTTCTTGTTTCAAGTCACTTAGAGGGCCAATGCTATCTCCACTAAATGACCAGCATTTAGGATTTGAGTTAGGCCTGAAACTGGCAACCTTGCAGAGTAAATCGTTGTCGCAGTAGTCTCTGCAGCTCTCGTAGGTTGGCTGATCTACCGACACCATACCAGTGTCATTGTAGTTGGCATTTTCCACTTCCAGAAAGCATACAATAATCACTTGACCGTTAATGATGGTTTTTGATTTACTCCCGCCTCCAACACCGACTGTTTCATCACCGGTCACTTCATCACCGGTCACTTCAACACCGGTCACTGCATCATCGGTCACTTCATCACCGGTCACTTCGTCACCGGTCACTTCGTCACCGGTCACTTCGTCACCGGTCACTTCGTCACCGGTCACTTCGTCACCGGTCACTTCGTCAGCACCGGTAAATCCGTCATCTTCATTATCACCATTGTCAATATCGTCGTCCTCATGCTCTGCTTCGTCTGCAATGATAAAGCACAAAAATCAAGTAATGTAGTAAGTTCAATAAGTGAAATAAACTAAGATATTTTAGGGAAATATGTTTACGTGTTTTTATTCAACGCTAATCAAGCTACTTTGAAATGTTAATATATATTTATATAACCGCAATTGCAAGGAACCGCTGGCTGAACCCTGATCATTTGAGACGTTAAACGTAATGATAGAAAGTTACTTACAATTGACACAACGATTAAAATACATGTTCACATTAATTTACTCTTTAGAAGTACAATAAACAAAATATCCTGGTTTATACCATAATCAGGTTGTTTTCCAAATTTCCTGAACCTCAGGAGCTTTTTGACCTTGCCGAGGAAGGTTAGGGTACCGTCAGCGTTCTCTAGATTATCAGGCTTCAGATCAGTGTCACCATCGTCCTGTACAAGGCATTTTTGATCGTTTGTCCAACTGAAAACGAAGCATTTGTCGCTGTTCTTGCACTTATCGAGGCAATCCTTGACGTCATTTGACGGCACTTCTTTCGATCCTTTGTATCGATATCCGTACTTAATCCACCACTGTTTGTGTACTGGAATAATAAAGGTTAGTTGATCAATATATGATATACTCTCAAAGTCCAGAGATAATTCCATTGCACTAACCACAACCGGAACGTCTGAGAAGTTCCAAACATTTCGGATTGTTCTGGCAGCCAAATCCTGTTAAATATGTCAATTTAGAGGGATTGCTAATATAAAGGCATTAATATTTTAGTATCAAAATATCTAGCAAAACTACCTTTGAATCTAGCAGCTACATCATCATCGTCATCTGATTTTTCGTCATCATCTCCCTTTCTTCCTGCAAATCAAATCAGTGCATCAATTAAATTAATCAAGTTAGAAATAATGCATAATTTTTTTTATCCAAAAATGAATTTATTTAATATAAACCGGTCAATATATCTCGGAAAAGAAGGGTAACTTTTAAAGCTAACCGAATTTTCTAAATCTTTGGAGATGTTTTGTCTTGCCCACCAGCGTGAGGGTATTCTTATTAGGCTCAAAATTTCCTTGGTTCAACATGCCATTGCCGTCTTGCTGCAAATGACACTTTTTATCTTCAGTCCAACTTAAAACGAAGCATTTCTCGTTGCTTCCGCAGTTGTCAACGCACTCCTTAATATCCTTTGCTGGCACTTCTATCAGTCCTTTGTACAGAATACCAAACCTGACTTTGTACAGTTTTCGAGCTTCAATAAAAAAAGTGTTGGAATATATTACAATGTATCGCATTGATTTCAGAAAGATTTTTGTAACAAATCAGTGGCCTGGGGTGAATTATTTCTTCTATATTTAACTTTCAAAACTGTACTTATATTCCAATGTTACCTTGAATTGATAAAGAAGCATGCTAACCTCTACCAACCAGTTTCAGGAGATCCCAGCAGTTTTGGTCATTCTGACAACCAAATCCTGTCAAAGTCATCATCAACTTTATTTTATAATCATCAATCTAAATATATTTAAAATTTTATACCTCCAGTTTTCCTAGCAATATCCTTGGAAATGTCCTTATCGCCGGAATGACCAACTCGCCCTACAATTTAATGTTACTTGTTATTAAAAGATTTACTTAAATAACGCTGTTATGTCATTAAATTTAAAGAATAAAAGTTTAAACCACCTTTTCTGTATCTCAAAAGTCGATTCTTTCTGCCCAAGAAGGTATAAGCATTTGGACGAGTTTCAAGATTTGCTGGATTCAGTTTTCCGTCTCCATCTTGCTGGATGTGGCATTTGTTATCCTCAGTCCAACTTGCAACAAAGCATTTCAGGTGGAATTGGCAGCTTTCGACACAATCCCTAGCATCCTTTGCCGGCACTTCCTTCAGTCCCTTGTAAAATGATCCATATTTGAGTCTCCATTTGCGTAGTTTACCTTAAAACATATAAAGAGTATTCTAAATTCTAAATTATTTCATCCATATTATTAAATTTACAGGCAAAACTATTTTGTCACTACCAACCAAGGCCGACTTTCCTGAAAAGCTTGGAGCACAGTAGATTACCTTGGCAACCCAATCCTAGTAACAAAATCTCATCTTTAATCCATTTTCATATTTACGTGTGATCAAAATAAGGTAAAGCTTATGTTGACATGCAACTGCTAGTTAAAGCCCACATTAAATTTTGTAAAATAATCTGTATAACCTCCGAATTTTGTTGCTGCGTCACCTGAATGGTCGTGATCACCCGAATGGCTGTCATCACCACTATCATTATCATCACTACCAGTATCTTGATCGCTGCCTAAAATTTTATTAGAGTTATTTTACTAAACATGCTGGTACAATCAAAAAATACTAGCAACATTAAAGGCAACTATGATTTTGCTATATAGACATACCGGTTAGTCTGAACCTATTTAGAAGTCTCATCCTGGCTAAGAAGGTAAGGGCATTTGGGCGAACTTCCAGATTATCTGGCTTCAAGTTGACGTCGCCATCTTGTTGGACGTAGCATTTGTTATCCTCAGTCCAAGTAGTTACAAAGCAGCTTGGGCTGAATTGGCAGCTTTCAACGCATTCCTTAATATCTTTTGCTGCTAGTTCTTTCAGTCCCTTGTAGAAGAATCCGAACTTAAACCTCCAATATCTTCGTACTTCAAATACAAAGACAAAATATTATTGTATTGTAATGTAATACATAATTGCTTGAGTTTTATGTTTTTCCATTAATTAATATTTACACTAACCTGCACGAACGTTTTTGACAAGTTTTAAGCAGAATGGGTTCCTTCGGCATCCGAGTTCTATCAAACAAAAACGAAATCAGATTTAGATAAAGTTTGTTCAATTGATTATGAATAAATATTCAAGAATTGTTTAAATTTAACTATCAAATAAATATAAATATTGCACTGACAAAAAGAAACAACTAGTTAGAATCATTAATTTAAGTATTCTTACCTTTGAATTTGAGTTTTGAATGGCCACCGACACCTTTAAAGTCAATGTCGGCAATGTAATTCAACATAATAATGAAATGTAATATAGAAATAATTATATGAAATCGAACCTCCCAGAGAGACCAAATTACCAGGAGCAAGCTCGGATTCAAGACCAAGACCCACACCTGTGCCTCCACCGGTAACTTCACCACCACCGCCAGTTACTACTCCACCACCGGTCACTTCACCACCACCACCGGTCACTTTACCACCACCGGTAACTCCGTCATCTTCATTATCACCATCCTCGCTATCGTCGTCTTCATGCTCTTCTTCGTCTGCAATGATAAAGCACAAAAATCAAGTAATGTAGTAAGTCCAATAAGTGAAATAAATTAATATATTTTAGGGAAATTTCTTTAATTGTAACTTCATTTATATAGCGCCATATGCATAGCGTCAGAGGCGCTTCTTGTAACCATTTATATAGCGCTCCTTCCCAAGGGCGCTGGCGGCAGTGCAGGCTGGGTTTCGAACACGACAGATTACGACTGTTGTCATTACCGCCGTATGCAGGCACGTAACCCATTCGGCTAACCTTCACGTGTTTTTATTCAACGCTAATCAAGCTACTTTGAAATGTTAATATATATTTATATAACTTGGCAATTGCAAGGAACCGCTGGCTGAATCCTGATCCTTTGAGACGTTAAACGTAATGATAGAAAGTTACTTACAATCGACACAACGATTAAAATACATGTTCACATTAATTTACTCTTAAAAAGTACAATAAACAAAATATCCTGGTTTATACCATAATCAGGTTGTTTTCCAAATTTCCTGAACCTCAGGAGCTTTTTGACCTTGCCGAGGAAGGTTAGGGTACCGTCAGCGTTCTCTAGATTGTCAGGCTTCAGATCAGTGTCACCATCGTCCTGTACAAGGCATTTTTGATCGTTTGTCCAACTGAAAACGAAGCATTTGTCGCTGTTCTTGCACTTATCGAGGCAATCCTTGACGTCATTTGACGGCACTTCTTTTGATCCTTTGTATCGATATCCGTACTTAATCCACCACTGTTTGTGTACTGGAATAATAAAGGTTATTTGATCAATATATGATATACTCTCAAAGTCCAGAGATAATTCCATCGCACTAACCACAACCGGAACGTCTGAGAAGTTCCAAACATTTCGGATTGTTCTGGCAGCCAAATCCTGTTAAATATGTCAATTTAGAGGGATTGCTAATATAAAGGCATTAATATTTTAGTATCAAAATATCTAGCAAAACTACCTTTGAATCTAGCTGCAACATCATCTTCGTCATCTGATTTTTCGTCATCATCTCCTCCTTTTCTTCCTGCAAATCAAATCAGTGCTTCCATTAAGTTAGTCAATTTAGAAATAATGCATAATTTTTTTATCCAAAAATGAATATATTTAATCTATAGCGGTCAACATATCTCTGAGAAGAAGGTTAACTTTTAAAGCTAACCGAATTTTCTGAATCTTTGGAGATGTTTTGCCTTTCCCACCAGCGTGAGGGTATTCTTATTAGGCTCAAAATTTCCTTGGTTCAACACGCCATTGCCGTCTTGCTGCAAATGACACTTTTTATCTTCAGTCCAACTTAAAACGAAGCATTTCTCGTTGCTTCCGCAGTTGTCAACGCACTCCTTAATATCCTTTGCTGGTACTTCTTTCAGTCCTTTGTATAGAATACCAAATCTGGCTTTGTAGAGTTTTCGAGCTTCAATAAAAAAAGTGTTGGAATATATTCCAATGTATCGCATTAATTTCAGATAGATTTTTGTAACAAATCAGTGGCCTGGGGGTGAATTATTTCTTCTATATTTAACTTTCAAAACTGTACTTATATTCCAATGTTACCTTGACTTGATAAAGAAGCATGCTAACCTCTACCAACCAGTTTCAGGAGATTCCAGCAGTTTTGGTCATTCTGACAACCAAATCCTGTCAAAGTCATCATCAACTTTAATTTATAATCATCAATCTAAATATATTTAAAATTTTATACCTCCAGTTTTCCTAGCAATATCCTTGGAAATGTCCTTATCGCCGGAATGACCAACTCGCCCTACAATTTAATGTTACTTGTTATTAAAAGATTTACTTAAATAACGCTGTTATGTCATTAAATTTAAAGAATAAAAGTTTAAACCACCTTTTCTGTATCTCAAAAGTCGATTCTTCCTGCCCAAGAAGGTATAAGCGTTTGGACGAGTTTCAAGATTTGCTGGATTCAGTTTTCCGTCTCCATCTTGCTGGATGTGGCATTTGTTATCCTCAGTCCAACTTGCAACAAAGCATTTCAGATGGAATTGACAGTTTTCGACACAATCCCTAGCATCCTTTGCCGGCACTTCCTTCAGTCCCTTGTAAAATGATCCGTATTTGAGTCTCCATTTGCGTAGTTTACCTTAAAACACATATAGAGCATTCTAAATTATTTCATCCATATTATTACATTTATAGGCAAAACTATTTTGTCAGTACTAACCAAGGCCGACTTTCCTGAAAAGCTTGGAGCACAGTAGATTACCTTGGCAACCAAATCCTAGTAACAAAATCTCATCTTAAATCCATTTTCATAAATACGCGTGATCAAAATAAGGTAAAGCTCATGTTGACATGCAACTGCTAGTTAAAGCCCATATTAAAATTTGTAAAATAATCTATATAACCTCCGAATTTAGTTGCTGCGTCACCTGAATGGTCGTCATCACCCGAATGGCTGTCATCACCACTATCATCATCATCACCACCAGTATCTTGATCGCTGCCTACAATTTTATTACAGTTATTTCACTAAACATGCTGATACGATCAAAAAATACTAGCAACATTAAAGACAACTATGATTTTGTTATATAAACATACCGGTCAGTCTGAATCTATTTAGAAGTTTCATCCTGGCTAAGAAGGTAAGGGCATTTGGGCGAACTTCCAGATTATCTGGCTTCAAATTGACGTCGCCATCTTGTTGAACGTAGCATTTGTTATCCTCAGTCCAAGTAGTTACAAAGCAGCTTGGGCTGAATTGGCAGCTTTCAATGCATTCCTTAATATCTTTTGCTGCTACTTCTTTCAGTCCCTTGTAGAAGAATCCGAACTTAAACCTCCAATAGCGTCGTACTTCAAATACAAAGACAAAATATTATTGTATTGTAATGTAATACATAATTGCTTGAGTTTTATTTTTTTCCATTAATTAATATTTACGCTAACCTGTACGAACACTTTTAACAAGTTTTAAGCAGAATGGGTTCCTTCGGCATCCGAGGTCTATCAAACAAAAACGAAATCATATTTAGATAAAGTTTGTTCAATTGATTATGAATAAATATTCAAGAATTGTTTAAATTTAACTATCCAATAAATATAAATATTGCATTGACAAAAAGAAACAACCAGTTAATTAATTAATTAATTTAAGTATTCTTACCTTTGAATTTGAATTTTGCATTGCCACCGACACCTTTAAAGTCAATGCTTGCAATGTAATTCAACATATTAATGATTTATATTAATTAAATAAGTACATACCTCCGAGAGAAACCAAATTACCAAGAGCATGGTCGGACCCAAGACCAAGACCCATACCAGTACCTGCTCCAAGACCTACGCCACTGCCGACACCAGCACCAAGGCCGACACCTTTAAAGTCAACGATTGCTATGTAATACAGCATAATAATGAAATATAATATAGAAATAATTAATCACCTCCGAGAGAGACCAAATTACCAGGGGCAAGCTCGGATTCAAGACCAACACCCACACCGGTGCCGAAATTAATACCAAAACTCTTCCTAAATTGAAGAAGTCGGTTCCTCTTGGCAAAGAGTGTGACAGCATTTGCAACGCGTCTGACTCTTCCTTCAGTTACACGTCCGTTTCCATCATCCTGGACATAGCACTTGCTCTCGGCGGTGAGCCAAGTCAAGACGAAGCATGCAGAATTTTTTTGGCAAGCATCGAAGCATTCTTTGAAGTTTGTAGCTGGGGTCAATTTTAAGTTGTCGTACTGATATCCCCATCTGACTCTCCAGAATCTGAGGTCTGTAAAAATGGATGAAGTAATGAAATCAGGAAAATAGACAGGAGTGGCCAGGAATTCATCTTATCATCTCATTGTTGAAAACCGGCATGAGATTAACTATAGAAACTAAATGTCTAAGATTTTTTTTATAGCTTCAAATAACATTCAAGCATTTAATAAACCATAATCTTCTAATATGATGCAATCTCCTAACCAAGGCCTTTGAACAGCGCCCATCTTGCGAATATACGCATGTAGTTGGTGACTGTCTTTTTGACTCTCAAATCTTTTGTCGTCGCAGTAAAGCCTTTCTTGTGAATCCAACAGTGAGGATTGGTAGCTGTGTCCCAATCCACGGCTCCGCAATTGTCAGATTTGAGACATTCGTTCAAGCAATCGGTGCGCGTGGCAATATTAACTTGATCCAAACCCTTGCCAGCGTAGTAATAACCAGAGGTAACCCTCCATATTGAGAGATCTGCATTAGAAAAGTGTCATTTATATTGTTTTTTTTAACATAGTTACCAATTATTAATTGTTACTTTAACAACTGGTTATTATACTTAAACGCTTTTGTGAAAAATATCAATAAAATATTTTTTTATTGAACCTGCTTCTTTTGTCTCTTGGTAACACTCTCTGTCAAGGATAAAGTTGACCACAGTTTTATGAGGCTTGTGACTGTTTGTAGAAACTTGAAATTTTCTTTTTTGGTTCCAACATTTAGGATTGGTTTTGAAGTCCCAGTCCACCACGGCACAATCTTGGGCGTCCTCACATTCATCCAGACATCCCCCAATGTAATCTTCATTAACTTGCTGAAGACCGGGATAATGGACTCTGGTATAGACGGTCCAACACGGATGGTCTATTTGATTTGATATGATGTAAAATTAAAAATTTATATTTAAACAGTTTTTTAATACAGTAATTGTTCACTAAATAAATTAATTACAATTTTCTATTTATTAGGTTCTAGAATCAAAACAGTTTAATTTCCGTATTTGTTTCAGACATGCTATTTTGTCGTTGACAAATAAAATTCAGAAAAATAAATATATATATATATTACGTATTTTGTTAAAGTGTACTTTACTAATATCAATGTATTTTTTAAAGGAATAAGGATAATAATATCTAATAAGCAACTTATTCATTCTTAACCCAATCCCTCGATCAAATCCAGACATCCTTGGTCGCTCATGTAATTTGTATTCGTCCCAAGAGGCTTCAGCTCGTCGACAGTGGTTTGAAAATTCTTAAGCTTGATCCAACAGTGAGGATTGGTGGCTGAATCCACGTCAATGACGTCACAACCAGGCGTGGATCGACAAAGAGACATGCAACCTTCTACTTCGTTAACGTCTTTAGTTTTGTCAAGACCTTTGCCAGTATAATGTATTCCTGGACTGGCCTTCCAGCATTCAAAATCTGTCAGAATTAAGTGTATTTAAGTCTAATTAATCGAGATTTGTATCGAAAATTTTGACGATATCGAGGGAATTCAATCTTCGTGTTTAATTAGGTTCATGATCTAAAACAATTGTCCTGCAATCAACATATAAAAGTTATCACCAGCCTTATGATACAATAAATCTAAATCAAAAATCTAGCTAAGTATATAAAAAATAAAAATCAGTATCTTTTTCGAAGTACCATAGTTATATGCCTTCTCGGATATTATTTAAAATAATACCATGTGCGGGAGTTCAAGTTTTTAAACTGTTTAATTGGATTATTGATTTTATCACAAAATTGTCTTGCAATAAATATTTCAACTTTACATTATAATCACCTAACTATTAATTTTATTAGCTTATAAAAACCGATATGTAGTACATTTTTTTAATGATATGATCAAATGCCTTTTTCTAATGATTTCGTTAATTTTATTAGTTATTATTATTATTATTATTTAAAATAATACCATCCGAAGCTCCATCTTTGCCAGCTACAAAACGTGAAGCATCCTTATCACGAGAATGACCTAAAAATTGATTATGTGCGTTGTTAAAATATTTACTATTAAATATTAATATAAATAATAAATATTAATACAGTAAACATTTAAATCATTTTATTATAGAATACATTTAATTTGCAATTATTTAGTGACTTTCCAGCATTATTTTTCTGTCGCTTCTGAATAATCTCTAATTATACATAATTTGCATCGAGAATTTCTGAATGGGAATTAAACTTAGTGTTTCTTTTATAAGATTATTAATTTAAAAAATTGACTTTTTTTTATAAAGTGTACTGCAACTAAATGATAAATGATAAAATTTCATATTAATTCAAATAAATAAAGTTTAATTTGAAACTTAACTTCTGCCAGAGTCAGTAATGCCAAAAATAAGGCAAACTTAAGCATGGTGACCTTTTGAGTATTCTGGATGCTTGAAACATTAAAAAATAAATTTATTATTTGGATAGGCAAAATTGAGTAAAATCAAATTATTTTAAATTATTGTCCAATTACATAACAGACACTTAATTATAACCACTAAACGAGATTTTTACCAGATCTTGAATCAGTTGTATCCCGACCAAATTTTCATCAGATGAAGAGCAAAATCTGTTGTAAGAGTGGTTTGTAACTCGAATATTTATAAGCTGTAATCTTATCGATTATCGCTCATCAGTCCACTTCGGACACGTGGAGACTCGAGTTGGATGTTGTTGTTGTTTTTAATAGTTGTTTGTCATTGAGACATGTGGTGTTCTTGCAGAAGATAGTAGTTGTAATGATACATGCCAACTTTGAATCAATACAAACAAGTATATATTATGTCGATAGATGTTATTATTTTAAATCACGATTAAAGAGTATTAGTAAGCCTATGCTTGTCAGAACTGCACAATTTTTTTATCGATTTAGTGGTTACCAGAATTTTAAAATCTTTTTCATTTCCTTAAACTATTCTTAAAATGTAAAGAAAGTATTTCGTTTCAGTTATTTCTTTATTAACTCTCATCCTCGTATCTTTTTTCCGTTGAGACACGCGATATCCCGCCGTTTGTTTGCCACTTTGAGACTACATAGCTACACAGCTTTTCTAAGAAAAGATTATTTTGTTTTTTTAGAGAAAATCGCACAAACGAGCATTTATGAATGCGATATAGGATAAGATATAGGAATGTGCAACGATGCCGTCAAATGTTCGTCTGTAAGCAAAGATCTTAACATCGATTTCGTGTTTTCATTCTAGAAAACAGTTGGTCGTAACAGTAGATGCTTCCGAAGATTGGAGTGAACTTCCCTGCAACCTGTGAGAGATTGGTGTACTTGTCCGATGACGCATAGAGGCTGTAAAAGTTCAGCAGATCATGCTCAGCGAAAGCTGTTTTCAAGTCACTGTTATTCTGAATGTCAACGAGTTCTAGCTGGTATTTGTCAGCAGAGTCTATCGAAATCATCAGCAACTTTGGCAATTAATTCAGATTACTCAACTCGGCCATGAATTTTGTTGTGTCAACTAAAAACGCCAAATCGTTCACCCCTATCATCCAGAAAACATACACCCTTTCTTTGTTTGTCATGAATGTCTTTATTTCATCACATAGATTACAGAATCTGAATAATGTCGATGACTTGCTAAGCCAGAAGTAAACCACATCTGAGCCCACTTCCTCCAGAAAAGGATTTTTAACTCCATGTTTACAATGTTTACGTTTAAAGTTAAAGCGCGCTTATTTAGCAGCACAAGCATGGATATATGTACATACAAGCACGGAAAAAACAAATAAAATACTGGAAATTTTAAAGACAAAATATTTTAAAATCATTATAATTTTTATTTAAATATAATAATTTTTACAAAATCAGAAAAGCTTCGCGCGCCGAATAGAAACTTAAGGCAGGTCGCGGGTTGAACAACCCTGATTAGAATCATTATTATTATTTATTTTTAATTTATTTCATTAAGTGGGTAGAGGACCGAAGCCTCTATCAAACAGCATAATACTGAGGAAAGAAGCGAGAGGTTCAATCAGTAATAAAAGGTGACAAGTGAAGCGACTGTAGGTATTGGCTGAGACAATGCTATTAGGTAGATTATTCCAGGTATTAATTATCTGAATTTTGAAAAAATATTTTGGTGTGTGCAAATTTCTTCAAATTGATCAATAATTCTACCAAACTTATGTCAATAATAGAAAGTTCATTAGATAATATGACTTATGTCATGACTTTAAAGGGGCTTGCTATACGACTGTTTACACTATCACGTTTGTTCGGCACCCCGTCATATTAGCGACAAAATAAATTAACCCCGTCAAGACAGCCCCGTCATAATAGCCCTGCGACAAAAATAGCCCAGGACAAAATAGCCCCGTCAAAACGGCCTCGTCATAACATAAAACTCATCAAACAACTCAATAAAATTTATTGTAAAAAAACAACTAAGTCAAATGTAAATTAGTCATATCAAACTAGTTAATTGCGAGATTATAAAGCATTTCTGGGTAGATAATTAGGAGGTTCTGTGTTGAAAAAGGGTGACCCGTCATAACAGCCCGGCGACAGAATAGCCCCGACAAAACAGCCCCGTCAAAATAGCCCGGCGTCAAAATAGCTCAAGACAAAACAGCCCCGACAAAACCGCCCCGGCAAAACAGCCCCGTCGAAACAGCCCGGCGTCAAAATAGCCCAAGACAAAATAGCCCCGTCAAAATGGCCCCGTCAAAATAGCCCCGACAAAATAGCCCGGCGACAAAATAGCCCAGGACAAAACAACCCGGCGACAAAATAGCCCGGCGAACAAATAGCCCCGTCATTATAGCCCCACGATAACTCCATGTCAAAGTATTTTTAAAAAATGTTGTGAAACTGAATCAAAATTTAATTCGAAATTAGTGCTTGAATGCTTTGACCGTTTTGAGTATTGTTTGTTGTTATTATTGTCCAGAAGTTTAATTTGCATAGTCTTGCTTATTCAAATTTGTATCTGGCTTACAAATTTGTGTTGACATTATCCTCATCACAAGTTGCTTGTGAGAGGTCGTTTTCATCAAGATCATTCATGCTGATGTCTTGTGAGAAAGACTCTTTTCCAAGAATCAATAACAATGAAATCATTGATGTTTTAGCATCGACTAGTGAAACGATGAAAAAGCTGTTATAATAGTTAATAGTGAATAGAAATTTTAGACTCTAGTGTTTCTTATGTTTAAATTGATCAAACTAGGAGTTAAATAAAATTTCCCGGGCCGGTTTTTTAAGCCAGTCCGACCCTGGTGACAGGGCTGTTTTGACGGGGCTGTTTTGTCGGGGCTATTTTGTCGCCGGGCTATTTTGTCGCCGGGTTGTTTTGTCCTGGGCTATTTTGTCGCCGGGCGGTTTTGTCGGGGCTATTTTGACGGGGCCATTTTGACGGGATTTTTCCGTCCTGGGCTATTTTGACGCCGGGCTGTTTCGACGGGGCCGTTTTGTCGGGGCGGTTTTGTCGGGGCTGTTTTGTCTTGAGCTATTTTGACGCCGGGCTATTTTGACGGGGCTGTTTTGTCGGGGCTATTCTGTCGCCGGGCTGTTATGACGGGGTGCCGTTGAAAAAGAGTGTGAAGACATTTGGTTGGACGTACTTAACCTTTGATAAGTTAAATTAGTTGCAGCTCCAAATCATACACATTTCAATAGGAAATCAGTGAAGGATCAAAAGAAATTGAACGATCTGAGGAACAGGTGTGAGGCGATGAGTGTCTGGTAAGGTGAATCACTTAGTGCGGCTCGCATATGTTGTACGTCAGTAGATAATTTACATTTAAATGCCAACATGAAAAGTCCGTGGAAACTGAGGGAATAGCCGGAATCTTATTTAAACGATTAATCTTGCACTTAATGAAATTTATTTAAACCAATTAAACTCAAAACGGTCATAAAAACATTCAACCACTGATTTAATTTAATCAAATTTGAAATCAGTTATCGGTTAATGTCTTCAACTCATATAAATTATTTTTTTTTAAAGATACATTGACGAGGCCATTTTGACGGTTTTCTTCGTCCTGGGCTATTTTGATGGACCGTTTTGACGGGGCTATTTTGTCCTGGGCTTAACTTCTGCTGGAGACGCCAGAGACAAAAATGCCAAACATAAGATACATTTAAGCATGGTGACCTTTTGAGTATTCTGGATGCTTGAAACATCAAAAAATAAATGTATTATTAAGATAGGCAAGATTGAGTAAAATTAAATTGTTTTAAATTATTGTTTAATTACATAACAGTGTTTAATTAATCACTTAATTCAAAACCACCAAACGCGATTTTTACCAGATCTCGAATCAATTTTATCCCGACCAAATTTTCATCAGATGAAGGGCAAAATCTGTTGTAAGAGCAGTTTGGAACTCGAATGTTTATAAGATATCATCTTATCGATTTACCATCACTTTTGTGTTGCAAATGTTGCGTTTAACACCTCCGTGTGAGTGGTACGTCCCTGAAGTATTGACTGAAGATACGCTCACTGATTTTATAATTTTTTTTTCTTACTACAATTCATGTTTAATGAAATTTTATAAACATTTTATTTAAGTCGTTAAACTAATAAAATGGATAATTAAATTGTTGCAGTTTGACTAGTTTGAATTAAGCAAAGCGTGGGCTATAATATCAGGGTTTAAACAACATTAAATTTAAATTCAATTGATTAATAAAAGGTTGAATCCAACATGTTTTTCTTATTCGTTCTTATTTGTTCCCAGCGTGGTTGCGTTAAAACCGTATAAGCCGATGTAAACAAACTCCGCCCACAAAATGATTACAAGCAAAAACAAAAGAAATCATAAATAAATAAATAAATAAATAAATAAATAAATAAATAAATAAATAAATAAATAAAAATAAATAAATAAATAAATAAATAAATAAATAAAAATAAATAAATAAATAAATAAATAAATAAATAAATAAATAAATAAAATAAATAAATAAATAATAAATAAATAAATAAAAATAAATAAATAAATAAATAAATAAATAAATAAATAAATAAATAAATAAATAAATAAATAAATAAATAAATAAATAAATAAATAAATAAATAAATAAATAAAAAATAATAAATAAATAAATAAATAAATAAATAAATAAATAATAAATAAATAAATTCTTTAATCAACTGGTAAGTTAATCAAATCTATCACACTAAATTTCAAAAATTAATTAATTTTAAAGCTGTTTATTGATCGTTTTTCCTAGGATGTTTTGCAATAATTCTCACAGGAACATTTTACTTTCGCCAGTGTGGCGGGCATAACATCTAGTAATTAATAAAAATCGAACTCAAATTCAGGTTTCATTTGTTTATTGATGATAACCAAATTAATTATTATATTACTAATTTAACTCAATTAACTGCAAAGTATCTTTGGAAATCAAATCGAATTAGTTTATCAAACTTTTAAACCTTTCATTGAAAAGGATTTCATTCTTTGCCTGGAAATACACATTTATATACAATAGAAATGGCACGTCTATTGACTATTGACAATTGTATCAATTTATTTAGAATTCTCTGAAACTATCATTTATTAACTTTAAAAGAATTATCAGTTATTAAGAGTCATTAACATTGCTCGACTATTAAATAACTTTTAAATCATGCTTTTTAAGGTAAAATAATTATGTAGCTACCTACATTTTACCATTTACTAAAATCATCATTCATCTACCAACATTTCTGGATTAGAGAATTAGGCATTCCTTATAGGAGCTAGTGACTCCTGGTGCATCTTTCAAGTTATCCGAATTGAATTCAGTGAAGTTTAGCACCCAACATTGCTGATCCGTCCTGAAGCTGGTTACTTTGCACTCTGCTTTTAGCTGGCAGTAACTTTGGCAGTTTTCTGCGCTAGATATCCCTGGTACAATCACCATATTTGGATCAATATAGTCCTTATCGTTCTCACTAGTTTGGAAACATGCAGTTGATGGGGTTTGGGACTGCGTTCCAGTTTGTTCTGAAATCCGTTCGAATAGATTTTAAGGATTGCTCATTCAACCTACCCACAACTGAACAACTTTTGAATATTTAAATCAAACGTGATTAGCCTTGCGGAATTATCTTACACTAAATAGGCATGGCAAACAATTAGATGACCTAATAACAGCTACAACTTTTGGGAAAACCAGTTATTACAATAATTAATTGTAAAAAAACATTACCGGTCACTGCGCCACCAGAAGTGACTTCTCCTCCTCCTCCAGTAGTGACTCCTCCTCCTCCAGTAGTGACTCCTCCTCCTCCAGTAGTGACTCCTCCTCCTCCAGTAGTGACTCCTCCTCCTCCAGTAGTGACTCCTCCTCCTCCAGTAGTGACTCCTCCTCTCCAGTAGTGACTCCTCCTCGTCCAGTTGTGACTCCTCCTCTTCCAGTAGTGACTCCTCCTCCTCCAGTAGTGACTCCTCCTCCTCCAGTAGTGATTCCTCCTCCTCTTCCAGTGGTAAATCCATCGTCATCGTATTCAGGTTCTTCTTCTGCAATGATATGGCAACAAAATAAAGTAATATCAACTCACCAATTAAGTTAATTAACACAGATGTATTTTAGCAAAATATATTGGTTACTGTGCATTTATTTGCTTAAAAAATTTATTTAATTCTTGTAAATACATGTAAAATAACAAACTACCGGCATCATCATCATCATCTGACTTTTCATCTCCTTTTCCTCCTACAAATAAAATTAGTGCTAGTATTAAATTAGTCAATTTAAATAAACAAAAAATAACAATTTGTACGAAAACGAATTTATTTAAGCTAACCGAATTTTCTGAATCTTTGGAGATGTTTTGTCTTGCCCAAGAGCGTGAGGGCATTCTCTTTAGGCTCAAAATTACTTCGCTTCAACACGCCATTGCCGTCTTGCTGCAAATGACACTTTTTATCTTCAGTCCAACTTAAAACGAAGCATTTCTCGTTGCTTCCGCATTTGTCAACGCACTCCTTAATATCCCTTGCGCGCACTTCTTTCAGTCCTTTGTACAGAATACCAAATCTGGCTTTGTACAGTTTTCGAGCTTCTATAATAAAAGAAAAGAATTATAGTGACATTAGAACATTTTTAAATGTGATTTGTGGTGATTTAATATTTTATTTAAAATATAAATAATTGATTTATAATTTACATTGCAACGTGGAAATAAATAAGAAGCTTTTGCTAACCTGTACCAACCAGTTTCAGGAGATCCGTGAACTTTTCGATACTTTGACAACCAAATCCTGTCAAAATCATCATCATTCTTTTATTATAATCACCAATCTAACTACTTCTACAAAAATTAAAAAAAATTAAAATATAAATATAAATAATCCAGAGCTTTTACGTAAAATGTGCTAATTGTTTGACTATTATTTAAAATTGTTAACCTTCCAGTTCTCCGTTTACATCTTTGGATCTGCCATCTCCGCCTAGAATTATATTTGAAATAACAGAAATTTAAAATATAAATATAAATAATCAAGTGTTTTTTTTACAAAAAGTGCACTAATAGTTTGACTATTATTTAAAATTGTTAACCTTCATGTTCGCCCTTTCCATCTTCTGAATTGTCATCTCCACCTAGAATTATATTTCAAATAAAAAAAATATAAATATAAATAATCAAGTGCTATTTACGAAAAGTGCACTAATTGTTTGACTATTATTTAAAATTGCTAACCTTCATGTTCGTCCTTTTCATCTTCGGAATTGTCATCTCCACCTAGAATTATATTTCAAATAAAAAAAAAATATAAATATAAATAATCAAGTGCTATTTACGAAAAGTGCACTAATTGTTTGACTATTATTTAAAATTGCTAACCTTCATGTTCGTCCTTTCCATCTTCGGAATTGTCATCTCCACCTAGAATTATATTTATAAATTAAATCTGTTTTGTAATTAAGCAATTATTTACTGGCCTTCCAGCATTCGTAATCTGTTGGATTTAAATCGTCTCTAATTGAGCTAGAATTTGGCGTTAGCAGGGGAATCGAGTTTCGTAGTTTAATTATTTTGATTTAGAAAATTATCTTGCCGCGATAAATTATATAACAACAAAAAACTAATTTATATAATATAATATAAATTTAAATAAATGCCTATTTTAAATTTAAAACTTAACTTCTGCTGAAGACGCCAGAAACAAAAACGTCAGAAATAGGACACACTTGAGCATGTTAGTCTTTCGAGTGTTCTGAATGCTTGAAATATCAAAAAATCAATTTAATAATAGGATAAACAAAATTTACAAAATTATCATTAATTTATTAAAAGGTTGCTTTCAAATACCTGAGATTCACTAGAAAGGATTTTCAAAAGATCTTGAGTCTGTTATATCCAATGATTATTCTTCATCAGATGAAGGGCAGTTCAAAATCTGTTGTAAGTATGGGCTGGAACTCGGGTATTTATAAGATGTAATCCTATCGATTATCACCCATTCGTCCACTTCGTACGAGTGTTGTGACGAAACAGATGTTGTTGTAATGTTGTGACGTGTCAGATGCCGTAATGTTGCTGATATTTTAGTTGTT
>JAJTWR010000362.1:365000-532500 GCA_021613335.1 Whitmania pigra | reverse complement strand
CGATGAAGGTGCAATATGATTGGCTGGCAGCTTGTTTACATCTGAATATTCAAACTAACGCCCATAACATAGCGCTGATTGGATTGTATCATACAACTTGTATGTGCTATTTATCGGATCAATTTTGTGCAACAGTATTAGGCGGTTCAGTTAACACTTTCAAGTGAATGAAAGGTCTTGACTTAAAAAACACTTTTCAGGATTCTTATTTTCTTATTTATTACTTAATGTAATTATTTATTATTTAATACCATTAACCTTTAATGATAATAATAATTTATATTAGTGAAATTTATTTGTTTTTGTTAAATTTCTATTGGTTATATTATTAATAAAGTATATTGTATACCAATGATTCAGTTCAAAAATTTATCAAACATAAAATAATTAAAAAATAATTGGACATTCATAACAAAATTTTTAATGATAATGCCATTTTTACCTGGCACCAAGAATCCAGGCTTTCCATGTTTTCCAGGCCTAACACGTTTACCAGAAAGCACATCATAGACTTCCTCATGGAAACCTTCAGTGGTACATAATTTAAATTAAGAAATTGTAATACTTGTCCTCTTAATCTATCTTTTGCCATATCTTTAATTTAAAATTGATTGTATTAAGCAATAACTAACTAATCTCAGACTAACGCCCGTGACATAACGCTGAATGGGTCGTATATGCTGTTTACAGGATCATGTTTGTGTATCAGTATTAGGCGGTTCAGTTAACACTTTCAAGTGAATGAAAGGTCTTGACTGAAAACACGTTCCAGGATTCTTATTTTCTTATTTATTGCTTGATGTAATTATTTATTATTTAATACCATTAACCTTTAATGATAATAATAATTTATATTAGTGAAATTTATTGGATTTTGTTAAATTTCTATTGATTATCTTATTAGTAAATTATATTGTATACCAAGGATTCAGTTCAATGGAAAAGTGGTCACAAACAAAATAAGGTTTCACTCGTTTATTGAAGATGACAGAATGCATAAGTATCTTTTATAAAATTTATGGCAATAATTTGCAGAATGTTTTTGGATAACATTTGGATTTAGTGATAAATCAATATTATTAGAGTTTTAATATTTCCATGGGAGGAACTTTCATGTTATTTCTGAAAATGCAAATTATTTTATAAAGAAATGGCACAAAATGCTAAACTTGCATCAAACAATTTTAAATTAAGTTAAGCTTTAAGGGAATCGCCAACGATAACTTAATTAACAAAATTTGTTAAAATTTAAATAATTCGTAAACAATGGTAAACATCTAAAAGTAAAATCAAAGAGCATCTAACAACATTTCTGACGACTTAGTATTGACCTACAAATTGACTCCGTGATTTATCAAAATATTTACCTAATATTTTACACATTTATGTTGGTATATTTTTAGAATAAATTTTATTTGCAATTATGCAATTGTTGAATGGCCTTCAAGCATTGACTATCTGTAGGCTTTAAAAAGACTCTAATTAAATAAGATATTCTTCGAGTATTTTCGAACATGGGCAGAAATTCAATCTTTGTAAATGTTTACTTAGATTATTGATTTTAAAATCCATGGCCACCGGCATTAAATACGATCAAACCTTCGAAGGGGGAATCACCAGGAGCATCCTCGGACTCAAGATCAGTCACTCCTCCCTCCTCCTCTGGTAAATTCATCGTCATCGTATTCAGGTTCTTCTTCTGCAATGATATGGCACCAAAATAAAGTAATATCAACTCACCAATTAAGTGAATTAACACAGTCGTATTTTAACGAAATATGTTGGTTACTGTGCATTTATTTCATTTGGAGATAGTTTGGCATGTTCTTTACTTGAACAACCTTATGATTAATTTTTGCTCGGTTAACACTTTTAAATGCAATGGTTCCATGCAGCATAAGGATATATAGTGAAATAGGCATGCAAACCAATGATTGCGCTGTAATTACATTAAATTACTTTTTAAAAATATAGTAAACAAAATATCATCATGTTTATACCATAATCATACTGATTTCCAAATTTCCTGAGCCTCAAGAGTTTATTGACCTTGCCGAGAAAGGCTAGGGTATCCTTATCCTTCTCAAAGTTGTCTGGCTTTAGATCAGTTTTGCCGTCGTCCTGCACATAGCATTTTTGATCTTTTGTCCAACTGACAACGAAGCATTTGTTGCTGTTCTTGCACTTATTGAGGCATTCCTTGACGTCATTTGACGCCACTTTTTTCGACTTTATGTATCGATATCCGTACATAATCCACCAGAGTTTGTTTTCTGGAATAATAAAGGTTATTTGATCAATATATGATATACTCTCAAAGTCCAGACATAATTCCATCGTACTAACCAAAGCCGGAACGTCTGACAAGATCTAAACATTTTAGACTGTTTTTGCAGCCAAATCCTGTTAAATACAAAAATTTAGAGGAATTACCAAGCTAAAAGCCTTATTACTATAAATCATTTGCTTATTAAAATTTATTTAATTAAATTAATTTAATTTTTGTACATACACGTAAAATAACAAACCATCTTTGAATCTAGCTTCTAAATCATCATCGTCTTCTGACTTTTCGTAATAATCTCCTTTTCCTCCTACAAATCAAATTAGTGCTAGTATTAAATTAGTCAATTTAAAAAAATTAACAATTCGTTCAAAAATTAATTTATTTAAGCTAACCTAATTTTCGAAATTTTTGGAGATGTTTTGTCTTGCCCAAGAGCGTGAGGGCATTCTCTTTAGGCTCAAAATTACTTCGCTTCAACACGCCATTGCCGTCTTGCTGCAAATGACACTTTTTATCTTCAGTCCAACTTAAAACGAAGCATTTCTCGTTGCTTCCGCATTTGTCAACGCACTCCTTAATATCCTTTGCGCGCACTTCTTTCAGTCCTTTGTACAGAATACCAAATCTGGCTTTGTACAGTTTTCGAGCTGCTATAATAAAAGAAAAAAATTATGGTGACATTAGAATATTTTTAAATGTGATTTGTGGTGATTTAATATTTTATTTAAAATATAAATAACTGATTTATAATTAATATTGCAACGTGGAAATAAATAAGAAGCTTTTGCTAACCTGTACCAACCAGTTTCAGGAGATCCGTGAACTTTTCGATACTTTGACAACCAAATCCTGTCAAAATCATCATCATTCTTTTATTATAGTCACCAATCTAACTACTTCTAGAAAAATTTAAAAAAATTAAAATATAAATATAAATAATCCAGTGCTTTTGCTTAAATTTTCTAATTGTTATTTATTATTATTTAAAATTGTTAACCTTCCAGTTCTCCCTTTACATCTTTGGATCTGCCATCTCCGCCTAGAATTATATTTGAAATAAGAGAAATTTAAAATATAAATATAAATAATCAAGTGCTTTTTACGAAAAGTGCACTAATTGTTTGACTATTATTTAAAATTGTTAACCTTTATGTTCGCCCTTTCCATCTTCGGAATTGTCATCTCCACCTAGAATTATATTTCAAATAAAAAAAAATATAAATATAAATAATCAAGTGCTTTTTACGAAAAGTGCACTAATTGTTTGACTATTATTTAAAATTGTTAACCTTCATGTTCGCCCTTTCCATCTTCGGAATTGTCATCTCCACCTAGAATTATATTTCAAATAAAAAAAAATATAAATATAAATAATTAAGTGCTTTTTACGAAAAGTGCACTAATTGTTTGACTATTATTTAAAGTTGCTAACCTTTACGTTCGCTCTTTCCATCTTCGGAATTGTCATCTCCACCTAGAATTATATTTCAAATAAAAAAAAATATAAATATAAATAATCCAGTGCTTTATACGAAAAGTGCACTAATTGTTTGACTATTATTTAAAATTGTTAACCTTTACGTTCGCCCTTTCCATCTTCGGAACTGTCATCTCCACCTAGATTTATATTTATAAAATAAATTTGTTTTGTAATTAGGCAATTATTTACTGGCCTTCCAGCATACGTAATCTGTCGGATTTAAATCGTCCTTAATTGAACTAGATTTACTTCAAGAATTTGGCTTTAGCAGGGTAATCGAGTTTCGATTGTTGTTTAATTATATTATTGATTTAGAAAATTATCTTGCCGAGATAAATTATATAACAACAAAAAACTTATTTATATAATTTAATATTAATTTTAATAAATGTCTATTTTAAATTTAAAACTTAACTTCTGCTGAAGACGCCAGAAACAAAAACGTCAGAAATAGAACACACTTGAGCATGTTGGTCTTTCGAGTGTTCTGAATGCTTGAAATATCAAAAAATCAATTTAATAATAGGATAAACAAAATGAATTAAAACTAAATTATTATTAATTTATTAAAAGGTTTCTTTCAAATACCTGAGATTCACTAGAAAGGATTTTTAAAAGATCTTGAGTCTGCTATATCCGATGCTTATTCTTCATCAGATGAAGGGCAGTTCAAAATCTGTTGTAATAATGGGTTGGAACTCGGGTATTTATAAGATGTAATCCTATCGATTATCACCCATTCGTCCACTTCGAACGAGTGTTGTGACGAAACAGATGTTGATATTTTAGTTGTTTTACATTGAGGCATGTTGCTTTTATAAAAAAAAATAGTACTATTTATGATACTGATTATTTTGTAAACGTCTTCAGTCTGCCATCAGCGATGGTGACGATTAAGACTCAACATAATAAGAAGACTTTTGGCCAATGCGGGAAAATAAATACATGTTTAAAAATAGTTTAATAATATGTTAAATACTAAAGTTGATCTTAATTTAAAATTTTCGCAAATTTATTTGTTAAACTAATTCAACAGAGATTCATTGTTCACACAGCCGATGTTAGAAATCGTTGTTTTAATCCCAGATGTTTGCAGGTTCCTGTATGTCGCAAGTGTTGGGCTGGTTTGATTGAGTGAAAGGTATTGACTTCTTGAAAAGAAAACTTGAATTTTAAAATATGAAAGTTCATGAATTTTATATGTTCTTATTTTTTACTATTAATATTTATTAATAATAATAAATGATAATAATATTACTAAATCATTTGTAGAATTTATATTTTTAATTTATTAATTAAGTTATCTTATTAATTAAGTACATTATATACAAAGGATGCAGATCAAAAGAAATTAAATTGTATATTTTAAACGATCTTCCAGTCATCGATTGTATGAAATGGCAGTAGTTACAAAACCAATTGAAAATGCAGGTTGTAGTGTAATCCAATGGATTCAAAAGTCAAATTGTGGCCTATTATACAGATTTCTGTTTTAGAAAACATATTTGTTTAATGTTGGTCTGAATACATAAGTAACATATATAAATATATATATACGAAATATCAGTTGAAGTTCTGAACTGATTGTATCCACGAGAAATGCGGGCTAGTTGGTATAAAACCACCGAAAAGGATAGAAATACAGCTGGTAGAGGGCTAATGGGTTCATTCAGTGACTCAAAACGCGAGTGAGTGTTTGGTGCGACATGTGCGCCTTCGGTCGGTCGCCAAATGAATTTAATCGATGGACCATAAGCAAGGCAAGGCAGGTGGGAAATAAATAATTAAATAAATAATAAATAGTAAACATTAATAAGAGGAGCATTAATAGATAGAGATATTAACTTGATCTCCGGCTTTGATCATCATCCCACCCTCGAGAACAATAGGAGTTTGCGCCGAAACGCTTATGAAAGGGACCCCTTTTTAAGAATCTGTAGTCCAAATCATCTCAGTTATGCAAAGGACTATAATCAAATAAATAATTTAAGCATCTATCGTCAACCGAGGCTTCTCTCATGCCTCGCCCGCCGTCTGGAATAGCCTGCCCCCCATCACCCGGTCTCAGCCCACGCTCGAGCTCTTCAAGCGCCAGCTGAAGACCCATCTCTTCAAAAAGTTCCTTGAAGAATCAAGGCGCCTCTGACGCTACGCACAAGGCGCCATAGAAATAAACTATTATTATTATTATTATTATTATTATCTGTCGATATGGTTGGGGTTTATAGTAAAGTTTGGTTGTTTTATCAGAGAAAACAAGTAGGGATACCATGACTAGAATAGAAATCCCTAACCAACAAGTCGTTGATTATATTGGTCTAGTCTACTGAGCATCGCAATGTTTAATAAGTTATAAGAATCGGAAGAAATTCATTACATGAAACGTTTTCAATTTATAAATATTAAGTTTAAATTATATTTTCATTTTCAAATCAATAAATAATAAATAAAATAACAACAAAATTGTATTTTAAAAAATATTCGTCCTTCAAAGCGTTCAAAACATATGCTGTTGTTGACATAAGAAACTGGTAGGCTTTTGATTGACCCAAAGATTGATCGTATAAAGTTTTACCGATCTTATCGCCCGATGTGTTTGATGTTTAAAGATAGATTTCTAAGGCAAAAGTTTAAATTAAAAAAAAAAAAATAAATCCAAAGTAAGCATGATAACGAAAAAAAAAGGTAGAACGCTAGTTTAGTTTGCACAATACATATTTATGAGAGTAATATATAAAAATTATAAATAAATTAATGAGATTAATATATATTATTGTGAAAAATATTAATGAGATTACACTCAAGACCCGCACTAAAGGGATTGTCATAAAGAATATGTTTTCGAGTCAAAGGTTTTTATTCAAGTCATAAATCGTCGATGAGTCAAAAACTATAAAAAGCTACTTATTTATGGCACCGTCCTAATCATCTAGATATGCAACGGACGTTAATAAAACATTACTTTTTTGGTTTATCCTTCAAGTCTGAATAACTGTCAAGAACCATTTTCTTTCAGTCTCTAAATTCCACACATTCCTATTTATTAGAAAAAAAATCCAGCCGCTGTTGTGACTGTTTTTTTTTTCTAGATCTTGTGAAATTAATAAACTATGAAGTAATGACTAAATGGTGTTTATGACAAATATCTACGTTCACCTGACTTTCTTAATTCCTAAATTCTGAGTCATTTTACTATTTGAAATTTTTATGTTAAAAGAGAAGCAGTGCATAAATCAAAGATAATTCAATGTTTTATTGATGAAATTTCAATTTATATAAAATTTCGCAGCTTCAGAAGAATTACTTAAAAAGATAACATTTTCTAAAATTAAAGTTCAACCATTTGTCTCTTAAGGTCCTCAACTTTAATTTTCATTTCTTTTCCTGAAAAAAATTTAAAACCAATTTACTCAATCATTTATCATGCATCTGCGACGTACAACAAGAAATGCTAAACATTATCTAAAATGTTAATCTTCACATTTTACTTATAAATAAGCTACAACCAACCAATTGTGTTCTATTCTAAGTAGAAATTCAAAATCACTCACTTTCAGTTTACAATCGGACTTTATGTAAGTGCTGACGCCCTCATCCATGTTTACAAAGTTGTCAGAGTTAAAAATCCAGCACTTTTCCTCAGTTTTCGGTCTGAAACTAGAAGCCTTGCATTCATCGCTGTCTCTGCAAAAGTTGTGGCAGGCTTCGGAGGTCGACTGTTTGACGGGCACCATGCTCTCGTTGACGTAATCGATATTAATATGGACTCCTTCGCAACTTTCGTCAATACTAACCTCCCACTCGCCCGATTGGAGATCGACGTCTACAGCAAGAAATTAGTCGAGAAATTAGTAATTTAAGCTGAATTAAGCTTTAACCTAACATCATAACATTTTATTTATTGCTTTGTGATATCTTCAATCATATGAAATATGTGAAATAATTTGAAAACATTGAAGTCTGACTTTAATGTGATAGTATGTAATAGTAATAGTCTCTAGGTTTCTATGTAAATATTACAAAAGAAAAGAATTTAAATATAAAATAAAATTGCTTTACCATCGCAGTTTTGTTTTATGCTAGTGGAAACTCCTTCCTCTGACACCAAATCTTTGTCTGATAACAGGAAATCCCCGTTAAGTATCCAGCATTTCTGCTCTGAGTTTGGCCTGAAGCTATTGGCAGTGCAATTATTGCTTCTTTCGCAATAATTTATGCAATCTTCCTCAGTTGTGGCCTTTGCTAATGGTTCCATGGATTTGGCGAGGTAATTTTTATCCTCCCACGTGACCATGCAGACTTTGACCTCCTTGCCCTGAATGACGATCTTCGAGTAAACCACGTTTTGGTCTTTTTCAGATGACTCAGTACCGCAAGCCACACCTTCCTGAATGACTGAAACACCTGATGGAATTTTGTAATGTAATTATACATTTTCTTTTAGCAATTTCAAAGGCAATTAGCGCCACATTCAAATTATTTAGTAACAATTTGTCATCAATAACAGGCACCAGTTAATGATAAAGTTTTGAAAATATGAAAAAAGAAAGGTAAGAGAATAAAACAATAAAACATTACATTGCACTTAAAACCTTCTTGAACCATGTAAGTTATTACCTGATTCCAACAACATTTGTCTGAATGCGACGAGACGTCCTACTCTGCCCACGAAGGTTATGGAACCAGAACGAGCTTCCAAGTTTCCTAAGTTCACTTCCTCTTCCGGTGAGCCATCCTCCTGAACGCTACATTTGTCTTCTGCCCAGTTTGACACGTAGCATTTGGCATTGTTCATGCATGCCTGGACGCAATCCTTGACGTTGTTTGCTGGAACCACCTTTAATCCCTTGTAATACCATCCCCACTTGACGCGCCAAAACATTTTTACTGCAAAAAAAAAACAACATTGTAAACAAACGTCCCCCAACATTGTCATTATTATTGCCATTTTAGTAATATTATTTAATTCTCATATACTTCATGAAACTGATTAGACATAGGCAATAACATTGCCATATAAAGTGAAATTAATAAAAAGAAAACTTAAATTCTCAAAACCTCCTTTAACGAGTTTCACAAGTTTCAGACACTGTTCATCCTTCTGGCAGCCATATCCTGAAAAGCATCAATAAAACTGTTGACTAACCATTTAGTCATTAAACTCATTTAATTCATTGCTTAACGTTATTAATCTCATAACTTCGAGACCAAAATACCTTCTCCTTCATCGGCACTATCATAATCGTCAGTGAACGTAAAGCTGCCAAAATAGGAGCCTCCACCTATTAAATAATAACATTAGGTTATAATATTATTGTTATTATTATTAATATTATTATTATATTATTATTAATATTATTAATATTAGTATATATTAATAATAATAATATTATTATTATTATTATTATATATATACTGTTTAATAATATTAATAATATTAATAATATTACTAATATTATTATTATTATTATTATTAATTATTGTTATTATTATTATTATTATTATTGTTATTATTATTATTATTATTATTATTATTATTATTGTTATTATTATTATTATTATTATTATTATTATTATTATTATTATTATTATTATTATATTTTAATGTTTGACAAATTCAAATGTTTATTTATGTACATCAGTTAAAAAGTACATTAAAAAACTTAATGCGACCTTTTCGGTTTTTCCTGAATTTCTTGATTCGTTTTACTTTCCCAAACAAAGTTAAAACTCCAACTCGCGTCTCCAGGTTTTCTGGTTTGAAGTCAGTTACTCCATCGTCTTGCACGTAGCATTCGTCCTTTTCAGTCCAGCTCATCAAAAAGCATTTCTCATCGTCCTTGCAGATTTCAACGCATTCTTTAATTCCTTTTGCTGGTACCACCTTTAGTCCTTTATAAAACCATCCCCACTTTATGCTCCACAGCGTTCGTTCTGTGGGAAAAAGAAACAGTTTCTGAAACAGTCGACAACATAAAAATAAATTAGCCAATTTAGATCATTTTAACGTCTTAATTGTTTGTACGCTTCATAAAACAGCAATGATGGCTTACTGATCCTGGCCAGTTTCAAAAGATCCAGACACTTCTGATCATTCTGGCAACCACGTTCTGTTAAATTACAAACACCATATACCCAATGACTTGGCGCAATTAGCTACAAACGTAAACAACTGCTCAGTCAATTCTCCAATAATAATAATAAACTTAGAATGCGCCGCCACGTGAAATAAAGAAAAAAATAAAAGCAATTCAACCTCCGAATGCAGGTCCAAGTGTTTCATCCTCTGGTTGATTTTCATAATTATCATCATCATAGTCGTCAAATTGAATATCTTCAAAATGTAATTGGCCTCCTATTGAATTAAAAGAATAACATAAAATAAATCGCGATAATTATAATGCAGGCTTTTTGTACATTCTCACCATAAATTTGAAATAATTTTCTTATTTTGAAAAGGCGTTTCTTCTTGCCCAGGAGAGTCAAAGCACCAATTCGGGGTTCAAGATTTCCCGGCTTCAATTCAGTTCCGTCATCTTCCAATAAGTAACACTTGTCGTCTGCCCAACTAAGCACGAGGCATTTATCAGCATTGAGGCATGCGTCTGCGCATTCTTTAACATCTTTTGCTGGTACCTCTTTAGAACCCTTATAAAACCGTCCCCAGATGATGAACCAATATCTCCACACTTGATAAAAAAAAAAGACAAAACACATATACTGGATACCTTGAAAAAAAAAATATTTGCATATTATACTCACTTTTGCCAATTTGTTTGACACGATCCATGCAATGTTTATCATTCTGACATCCCGATTCTGTCGAAATATCATACGTCGTGATATAACTCACAACAATTTTATTCCATCAATCTGTTAGCGCCTCAATTATCGACTTTATTATGCTTATTTGTTTTTTAATCTTTGTTATTTGAGCTGATGAAATATATGATTTATAAATTTGTAGAATGTGCAACCTCCAAAAGCTGGCGCAAGGGGTTCATCGTCATCTTCGATGTCATCTTCACCTAATCAATTATTATTCATAAATATGATACTAACTATCTCAAAAAATTAATATCCATACCATAATATCATGTATCATAATATAAAACTGCTTGATTATTTAAATGAAAATCTTATAAAGGTCAATGAATAGATGCATAGACAATGTTTACAGTGTGTTATTGTTAAATTAATAAATAGCCAAGTAGCATTTTAGAGAAAACGAACCTGGAAATCCTGTTTCTTCCGGAAGAGTGGGTTCACCTTCAGAGACCGGAGGCACTCCCCCTTCCAATGGAGATTCTGATTAAATGCGATGCACTCAATTTAAAGAAATAAAATTTGTCGATAGAAAAATACGAGAAGCCAACCTGTTAATCCTGTTTCTTCCGACAGAGTGGGTTCACCAACAGAGACCGGTGGCACTCCCCCTTCCAATGGAGATTCTGATTAAATGCGATGCAGATAAAACAAGATTTGATTTATATATGATATTAACAATTGATATCTTTTTTGTTGATTATATTGTTGTTCTTGGTTAAATAAAAGAAAATTATGCTCAAACACCCACATCATAGAATATTGTTGATATTAATAATAACAATAAAATTTCGTTAATTGTTAAAATATTGTTGTAATTATTTGAAACTGTTTGATTATTTAAATAAACATCATATTAAGGTCAATGATAGGTTCATGGAGAATAAATATTTTGATTTGTTTTATTACTGAACCTGATGCCGTCATACGACCAGGTGGAATGTCTTCATCATCTGTTAACAGAGATGCACCATTAGAGAAAATATTAAATTTTAAATTAATCTTGTATGAAATTAAATTTTGTTATTCGACTTATACAGAAACACTTGTAAGTGTGTGAGATAACGATAAATTCCCTGTATTTGCTAAGTCTTGGAAAATGTTAGTAGAGTGTTATTGTTAAATTAATAATAAGCCAAGTAGTATTTTAGAGAAAACGAACCCGGTAATCCAGTTTCTTCCTGAAGGCTAGGTACACCTTTATCGGGCGGAGGTTTGATTCCTTCCCCTGGTGATCCTGTTTCTTTCGGAAGAGTGGGTTCACCTTCAGAGACCGGAGGCACTCCCCCTTCCAAAGGTGATTCTGATTAAATGCCATGCACGCAATTGAGAGAAATAAAATTTGTCGATAGAAAAATATGGGAAGCCTACCTGGTAATCCTGTTTCATCCGGAAGTCTAGGTACAATTTCCTCGGGCGGAGGTTTAACTCCTTCTTCTGAACCTGGTAATCCTGTTCCTTCCGTAAGAGTGGGTTCACCAACAGAGACCGGAGGCACACCCCCTTGCAATGGAGATTCTGATTAAATGCGATGCACTCAATTGAGAGAAATAAAATTTGTCGATAGAAAAATATGAGAAGCCAACCTGGTAATCCTGTCTCTACAGGAAGAGTGGGTTCACCAACAGAGACCGGAGGCACTCCCCCTTCCAATGGAGATTCTGATTAAATGCGATGAACGCAATTGAGAGAAATAAAATTTGTCGATAGAAAAATATGGGAAGCCAACCTGGTAATCCTGTTTCATCCGGAAGTCTAGGTACACTTTCCTCGGGCGGAGGTTTAACTCCTTCTTCTGAACCTGGTAATCCTGTTCCTTCCGGAAGAGTGGGTTCACCAACAGAGACCGGAGGCACTCCCCCTTCCAAAGGTGATTCTGATTAAATGCGATGAACGCAATTGAGAGAAATAAAATTTGTCGATAGAAAAATATGGGAAGCCAACCTGGTAATCCTGTTTCATCCGGAAGTCTAGGTACACTTTCCTCGGGCGGAGGTTTAACTCCTTCTTCTGAACCTGGTAATCCTGTTCCTTCCGGAAGAGTGGGGTCACCAAGAGACCGGAGGCACTCCCCCTTCCAAAGGTGATTCTGATTAAATGCGATGCACGCAATTGAGAGAAATAAAGTTTATCGATAGAAAAATATGGGAAACCTACCTGGTAATCCTGTTTCATCCGGAAGTCTAGGTACACCTTCCTCGGGCGGGGGTTTAACTCCTTCTTCTGAACCTGGTAATCCTGTTCCTTCCGGAAGAGTGGGTTCACCAACAGAGACCGGAGGCACTCCCCCTTCCAAAGGTGATTCTGATTAAATGCGATGCACGCAATTGAGAGAAATAAAGTTTATCGATAGAAAAATATGAGAAGCCAACCTGGTAATCCTGTTTCATCCGGAAGTCTAGGTACACTTTCCTCGGGCGGAGGTTTAACTACTTCTTCTGAACCTGGTAATCCTGTTCCTTCTGGAAGAGTGGATTCACCAACAGAGACCGGAGGCACTCCCCCTTCCAAAGGTGATTCTGATTAAATGCGATGCACGCAATTGAGAGAAATAAAGTTTATCGATAGAAAAATATGGGAAACCTACCTGGTAATCCTGTTTCATCCGGAAGTCTAGGTACACCTTCCTCGGGCGGGGGTTTAACTCCTTCTTCTGAACCTGGTAATCCTGTTCCTTCCGGAAGAGTGGGTTCACCAACAGAGACCGGAGGCACTCCCCCTTCCAAAGGTGATTCTGATTAAATGCGATGCACGCAATTGAGAGAAATAAAGTTTATCGATAGAAAAATATGAGAAGCCAACCTGGTAATCCTGTTTCATCCGGAAGTCTAGGTACACTTTCCTCGGGCGGAGGTTTAACTACTTCTTCTGAACCTGGTAATCCTGTTCCTTCTGGAAGAGTGGATTCACCAACAGAGACCGGAGGCACTCCCCCTTCCAAAGGTGATTCTGATTAAATGCGATGCACGCAATTGAGAGAAATAAAGTTTATCGATAGAAAAATATGGGAAACCTACCTGGTAATCCTGTTTCATCCGGAAGTCTAGGTACACCTTCCTCGGGCGGGGGTTTAACTCCTTCTTCTGAACCTGGTAATCCTGTTCCTTCCGGAAGAGTGGGTTCACCAACAGAGACCGGAGGCACTCCCCCTTCCAAAGGTGATTCTGATTAAATGCGATGCACGCAATTGAGAGAAATAAAGTTTATCGATAGAAAAATATGAGAAGCCAACCTGGTAATCCTGTTTCATCCGGAAGTCTAGGTACACTTTCCTCGGGCGGAGGTTTAACTACTTCTTCTGAACCTGGTAATCCTGTTCCTTCTGGAAGAGTGGGTTCACCAACAGAGACCGGAGGCACTCCCCCTTCCAATGGAGATTCTGATTAAATGCGATGAACGCAATTGAGAGAAATAAAATTTGTCGATAGAAAAATATGGGAAGCCAACCTGGTAATCCTGTTTCATCCGGAAGTCTAGGTACACTTTCCTCGGGCGGAGGTTTAACTCCTTCTTCTGAACCTGGTGGTAATCCTGTTCCTTCCGGAAGAGTGGGTTCACCAACAGAGACCGGAGGCACTCCCCCTTCCAAAGGTGATTCTGATTAAATGCGATGAACGCAATTGAGAGAAATAAAATTTGTCGATAGAAAAATATGGGAAGCCAACCTGGTAATCCTGTTTCATCCGGAAGTCTAGGTACACTTTCCTCGGGCGGAGGTTTAACTCCTTCTTCTGAACCTGGTAATCCTGTTCCTTCCGGAAGAGTGGGTTCACCAACAGAGACCGGAGGCACTCCCCCTTCCAAAGGTGATTCTGATTAAATGCGATGCACGCAATTGAGAGAAATAAAGTTTATCGATAGAAAAATATGGGAAACCTACCTGGTAATCCTGTTTCATCCGGAAGTCTAGGTACACCTTCCTCGGGCGGGGGTTTAACTCCTTCTTCTGAACCTGGTAATCCTGTTCCTTCCGGAAGAGTGGGTTCACCAACAGAGACCGGAGGCACTCCCCCTTCCAAAGGTGATTCTGATTAAATGCGATGCACGCAATTGAGAGAAATAAAGTTTATCGATAGAAAAATATGGGAAACCTACCTGGTAATCCTGTTTCATCCGGAAGTCTAGGTACACCTTCCTCGGGCGGGGGTTTAACTCCTTCTTCTGAACCTGGTAATCCTGTTCCTTCCGGAAGAGTGGGTTCACCAACAGAGACCGGAGGCACTCCCCCTTCCAAAGGTGATTCTGATTAAATGCGATGCACGCAATTGAGAGAAATAAAGTTTATCGATAGAAAAATATGAGAAGCCAACCTGGTAATCCTGTTTCATCCGGAAGTCTAGGTACACTTTCCTCGGGCGGAGGTTTAACTACTTCTTCTGAACCTGGTAATCCTGTTCCTTCTGGAAGAGTGGGTTCACCAACAGAGACCGGAGGCACTCCCCCTTCCAAGGTGATTCTGATTAAATGCGATGCACGCAATTGAGAGAAATAAAGTTTATCGATAGAAAAATATGGGAAACCTACCTGGTAATCCTGTTTCATCCGGAAGTCTAGGTACACCTTCCTCGGGCGGGGGTTTAACTCCTTCTTCTGAACCTGGTAATCCTGTTTCATCCGGAAGTCTAGGTACACCTTCCTCGGGCGGGGGTTTAACTCCTTCTTCTGAACCTGGTAATCCTGTTCCTTCCGGAAGAGTGGGTTCACCAACAGAGACCGGAGGCACTCCCCCTTCCAAAGGTGATTCTGATTAAATGCGATGCACGCAATTGAGAGAAATAAAGTTTATCGATAGAAAAATATGGGAAACCTACCTGGTAATCCTGTTTCATCCGGAAGTCTAGGTACACTTCCTCGGGCGGGGGTTTAACTCCTTCTTCTGAACCTGGTAATCCTGTTCCTTCCGGAAGAGTGGGTTCACCAACAGAGACCGGAGGCACTCCCCCTTCCAAAGGTGATTCTGATTAAATGCGATGCACGCAATTGAGAGAAATAAAGTTTATCGATAGAAAAATATGAGAAGCCAACCTGGTAATCCTGTTTCATCCGGAAGTCTAGGTACACTTTCCTCGGGCGGAGGTTTAACTACTTCTTCTGAACCTGGTAATCCTGTTCCTTCCGGAAGAGTGGGTTCACCAACAGAGACCGGAGGCACTCCCCCTTCCAATGGAGATTCTGATTAAATGCGATGCACTCAATTGAGAGAAATAAAATTTGTCGATAGAAAAATATGAGAAGCCAACCTGGTAATCCTGTTTCATCCGGAAGTCTAGGTACAATTTCCTCGGGCGGAGGTTTAACTCCTTCTTCTGAACCTGGTAATCCTGTTCCTTCCGTAAGAGTGGGTTCACCAACAGAGACCGGAGGCACTCCCCCTTCCAATGGAGATTCTGATTAAATGCGATGCACTCAATTGAGAGAAATAAAGTTTATCGATAGAAAAATATGGGAAACCTACCTGGTAATCCTGTTTCATCCGGAAGTCTAGGTACACCTTCCTCGGGCGGGGGTTTAACTCCTTCTTCTGAACCTGGTAATCCTGTTCCTTCTGGAAGAGTGGGTTCACCAACAGAGACCGGAGGCACTCCCCCTTCCAAAGGTGATTCTGATTAAATGCGATGCACTCAATTTAGAGAAATAAAATTTGTCGATAGAAAAATATGAGAAGCCAACCTGGTAATCCTGTTTCTACAGGAAAAGTGGGTTCACCTTCAGAGACCGGAGGTACTTGCCCATCCACTGGAGATGTTTCTGATGTAATGCGATGCAGATGTAACAAGATTTGATTTGTATATGATATTAACAATTGATATCTTTTTTGTTGATTTTATTGTTGTTTTTGGTTAAATAAATGAAATATATGCTCAAACACCCATATCATAGAATATTGTTGATTTTAATAATAACAATAAAATTTCGTTAATTGTTAAAATATTGTTGTAATTATTTGAAACTGTTTGATTATTTAAATAAACATCTTATTAAGGTCAATGATAGGTTCATGGAGAATAAATATTTTGATTTGTTTTATTACTGAACCTGATGCAGTCATACGACCAGGTGGAATGTCTTCATCATCTGTTAACAAAGATGCACAATTAGAGATAATATTAAATTTTAAATTAATCTTGTATGTAAATAAATTTTGTTTTTCGACTTATACAGAAACAGTTGTAAATGCAACAGATAACTATAAATTCCCTGTTTTTACTAAGTCTTGGAAAATGTTAGTAGGGTGTTATTGTTAAATTAATAAAAAGCCAAGTAGTATTTTAGAGAAAACGAACCCGGTAATCTAGTTTCTTCCGGAAGTCTAGGTACTTTGGTCGGAGGTTTGACTCCTTCCTCTGGAGGAATTTCTGATTTAATGCGGTGCATGCAATTAATAGATATTTCATCAAAAAATATTTAATTCTTATTTACTTTTACAATATTGTATCTGCGTAATTATGGTTTTGAATGGTATTATTATCAATAACTAAATAATATGCTGCTTGTGCCGACACATATCAATATATGTCATATGCAGAGTCATATTAAAGTTGCTACAGTAATAACAATATTAATAATAATATATAATATAATAATGATATTAATAATAACAATACAATTTCGTTACTTGTTAAAATATTGCTGTAATTATATGAAACTGTGTGTTTAAATAAACATCTGATTAAGGTCAATGATAGGTGCATGGAGAATAAATATTTTTATTTGTTTTATTACTGAACCTGATGCAGTCATACGACCAGGTGGAATGTCTTCATCATCTTTTAACAAAGATGCACAATTAGAGATAATATTAAATTTTAAATTAATCTTGTATGTAAATAAATTTTGTTTTTCGACTTATACAGAAACAGTTGTAAATGCAACAGATAACTATAAATTCCCTGTTTTTACTAAGTCTTGGAAAATGTTAGTAGGGTGTTATTGTTAAATTAATAAAAAGCCAAGTAGTATTTTAGAGAAAACGAACCCGGTAATCTAGTTTCTTCCGGAAGTCTAGGTACTTCGGTCTGAGGTTTGACTCCTTCCTCTGGAGGAATTTCTGATTTTATGCGATGCATGCAATTAATAGATATTTCATCAAAAAATATTTAATTCTTATTTACTTTTACAATATTGTATCTGCATAATTATGGTTTTGAATGGTATTATTATCAATAACTAAATAATATGCTGCTTGTGCCGACACATATCAATATATGTCATATGCAGAGTCATATTAAAGTTGCTGCAGTAATAACAATATTAATAATAATATATAATATAATAATGATATTAATAATAACAATACAATTTCGTTACTTGTTAAAATATTGCTGTAATTATATGAAACTGTGTGTTTAAATAAACATCTGATTAAGGTCAATGATAGGTGCATGGAGAATAAATATTTTTATTTGTTTTATTACTGAACCTGATGCCGTCATACGACCAGGTGGAATGTCTTCATCATCTGTTAACAGAGATGCACCATTAGAGATAATATTAAATTTTATATTAATTTTGTATGTAATTAAATTTTTTTATTCGACTTATACAGAAACATTTGTAATTGCAAAAAATAACATTATTATTTATTTATTTGCTTGTAGTCCGTTGCATAACTAAAATGATTTGGACAACATGAGATAACTATAAAATCACTGTATTTATAAGTCTTGGAAAATGTTTGTAGGGTGTTATTGTTAAATTGAAAATTAGTCAAGTAATATTTTAGAGAAAATCAACCTGGTAATCCAGTTTCTTCCGGATGTCTAGGTACACCTTCTTCGGTCGGAGGTTTGACTCCTTCCTCAGGAGGAATCTCTGATTTAATGCGATGCATACAATTAATAAACATAACCTTATTTTTGCAATAATTATGAGGCATTTTATGTTATCTCTGAATTATTATTTTGAATGTTTATTATTTATTTGGAATTATCAATGACATTATTTGCAAAATGTGTTTTTTTAATTTACTAAACTGAATATTGATTGTAATATTATTTTAATAATATTAAATTAAATTATTTAGTTATGTAACATCTTAATGCAAGCTGTAAATGCAGAATAAATCCTGTTACCAATTTCCTGTAACTTTCTGTATTTTCTGTATTTCACAAGACGATTTACTTTGCCCAAGAAGGTTATGCCATTACTAATAGGCTCCAAATTATCGGGTGTCAGATCAGATAATCCATCATCTTGCACATGGCACTTGTCATCTGCAGTCCAACTGACAATGAAGCAATTGTCACTGTTCGTGCAGATATTGATGCACTCTTTGACATCTTTTGCAGGTACCTCTTTCGATTTTTTGTATTTTTTTCCAATTATTACGACCCAGCGTTTTTTTGCTTTGGAAAACAATAATTTGATGTTATTAAAATCTTGTACAAACTAACAAACTATAATTTAATTTTAAGTAACATATTTAGTAAGTATGTGAATTTAGGTATGCAACTTCAAAATATAATCGTTAGTTTTAATATTATTATAATTTATGTCGTGCACTAGGTTATGATATCATTAGGTAAATGCTAACATATTCTGGCCAATTTGACCAACTCATTGCATCGTTGATTATTCTGGCAGCCCAAATCTGCATTTAAAATAAAGACGTTTGGTACAAAATATTATCTAAAAGCATCTAAATGAATCACAACCATTTCTATTTAATAAAAATCAAAAATCTAATTTTTTAAATTCAAACTCTTTAGTGTGAGAACCTCCAAATAATCTGGGAAGAGTATCGCCAGGTTCGCCATCTTCAGATGATCCTTCATTATCTGCAAAATTATAAATTATCATGACTGCAAACTATATCAATCAGAAACATGAAAATTAATGATTGTTATTTGGTAATAGCTACAAATAATGACCACATTTTAACGACATACCATATTCAGGTTCTCCTGGCAAAACAATTTCACCAGTATATTCAAATTCTTCGTAGGGGACATCTTTGCCATCTAGTGAATAAGTAAGCCATGTTACGATTTGGCATTAGTATTTATATCAATGTATAAAATTGTGAATCTAAATGTAATAAATCTAAATTGAAAATCCAATACATGAGTTTAAAATAATAAAATGCCAGCAAAAAACCAGAATCTCGCATCAATATTGAAGTTGCAATTACCAAACAGTTTTTTGAATTTTCTGAACCGTATGACACGCTTTACTTTTCCCAAGAACGTGACCGCATTAGTACTAGGCTCCAATTTATCGGGTGTCAGATCAGTTACTCCATCATCTTGAACGTGGCACTTGTTGTCTTCAGTCCAACTGACCACAAAACATTTGTCGCTGTTCATGCAGATATCAAAGCACTCTTTGACATCTTTTGCCGGAACCTCCTTCGATCTTTTGTACCTCTTTCCCAATATTACGAGCCATTGTTTTCGCGCTTTAGACAAAAAACAAGTTGTTGCTAAATGCTTGTGCAAACTATAATTGAAAAAAAAACTATAGTTTAAAATTAGATTTTATAGATATATTTATAAACATAAATATGATTTTTAGTACTGGTTGATTTTGTATCATGTACTATTACAAGTTATAAAATTGTTAAGCAATGCTAACATATTCTGGCCACTTTGACCAAATCTTTGCATCGTTGATTATTACGGCAGCCCAAATCTGCATTTAAATTAAGAACGTTTTTAATTACATATATGATCTTAAAACTGGCAAAAAAGAATTAAAATGTAATGTTTATGTAATTCCCGAGAAAAAGATAACATAATACTTTTTTTTTTAAATTTAATCACAATGTGATAACCTCCAAATTTGGTTTCTTTATCAGCTGATTCACTTTCATCGTCTGTTGAAGAACCTAGAAAAGTTAATATAAACAAATTATTTGAAAATTGAGGTGGAGCATAAATTACATTTGTAATGTGAAAAAAAAGATCTCTACGATGTGATAAAATCAGCCAAAGAGAGCAGCTAAGGGTTACTACTCTGTTATATTTTTTCCTTCTTTTATTATTGAAACACAAAACCAGTACAAGTTTGAACCGAAAGTGAAAAAAAGGAACGACATAAGGGAAAAAACTCCCGCTAACAGACGTCCTATTACCATTGACGAATAATGTTGCGTTTCAATGTCCCAATAATGTAAGAAATACTAAGTAATATCGAATAATGTACATGATTATTTAGAGTTAATAATAAAGTGTTTTAGTGCCTTCTTAAAAGGTTTGAAAGGCTGGTGATATTACGTGGAACGGTAGAGTAAATCTTTGGTCCCTTGCAAACAATACTACGAGAACTAGTGACAGATTTAGCAAAAGCTGATCTGTAATTGTTTGACGATCGAACAGAGTATGTATGTAAAGAGGATATTTTTGAAAGCAAACCATCGAAAAGACGAGGCAACATGTGGTGATCTACTTTGTACATGAGAATGGCTAAATGGAAATTGTTTATTTGATGAATTTTAAGTATGTTTAAATTTACAAAGGTATGAGAGTTATGTGGCAAACAAAGAGCAATACGTAAGAATTTTTCTGAAGGTTAAGTAAAGGTTTTAAGCAAGTTGAGTAGTTACAAGCCCAAATTAAGTTACAATAGTTTATATATCCTAACGACTTACCAGGCTCTCCTGGCATAATATAATAACCAGGATATTCAAAATCTTCATCAGGAATACCTTTGTCACCTAGTAAAGAATGTGTAATAATGCTCCATTAGTATTAATAGTAATGTATAAAATTGTAAATCTAAACTAAAAATCAAATATGAGTTTAAAATACTCAAATGCTAGCAAAGCAACAGAATCTCATATCAATATTGAAGTTGCAATTACCAGACAGTTTTTTGAATTTTCTGAACCGTATGACACGCTTTACTTTGCCCAAGAACGTGACCGCATCAGTACTAGGCTCCAATTTGTCGGGTGTCAGATCAGTTACTCCATCATCTTGAACGTGGCACTTGTTGCCTTCAGTCCAACTGACCACAAAACACTTGTCGCTGTTCATGCACGTATCAAAGCACTCTTTGACATCTTTTGACGGAATCTCCTTCGATTTTTTGTACTTCTTTCCCAATATTACGAGCCATCTTTTTCTCACTTTTTGAAGATGCAAAACATTTTTTTAAAAGTCAACAAGGTTATTTCAATTTATATATTTCAATGTATTAATTGCTTTCATAATTCAAACACTGCTATTTCCATCATCAAATCATTCTTTAGAACTGGTTGCTTTTTTATTCATACTAACCGATGTGAGCCTGTTTTACTAGTTCCGTGCAACGTTGATTGTTTTGGCATCCCAAAGCTGTAAATATAAAGAACATATTATTTATTTATTTTATTAAAACAGCGAATTACACTTTCATAAGGCTTTAATTTTGTAAAATATTGATCTTGATTATTAATATCACAGATTAAAATTGCTCAAAAATTTAACCAATTTACCTCCAAATATCTTTTCTCTCTCATCTTCATCGTCACTTCCAGAATGGTCTCTTTTACCACCTGAATTTTGATGATCAAGACTGATTAAACACAAATAGGATGTTTTGGAACATTATAAAATGCGTCATTCATGGATTAAACATGGATTCATAGAGATTAAACAATTTACGGAGAGCACCTCTAAAGTTAAATGTTATAACATTTTGCATATAACTTATTGATTTGTTAGAAATTGATTAATCACAAATTTTAAAATTAAATCTAGATATGATTTGTATGACTAACCAAAAAATCTAACAGATTTTCTGAATTTTACGATGCGCTTGACTCTGCCCAAGAAAGTGATAGCTCCACGGCGAGCCTCCAGATTTTCAGGCTTCAATTCAGCAACGCCATCATCCTGAACGTAGCATTTGTTGTCTGCCCAACTTGTGACAAAACATAATTTGCTGCCAAGGCATTGTTCAGCGCATTCTTTAATGCTATTTGCAGGCACCATTTTCAGTCCCTTGTAAGTCCATCCCCACTTGATGTACCAGTGTTTTTTAACTGTTTTCAGAATTGACAAAAGATAAGCATGGAGCGACAGAAAGGATGCTAATTTATATGGCATGTCATACAAAGTAAACAGATGTTCTTATCATTACCAGAGGCATCATAATATTGCTCAAATCACAAAGAACATTTACTTTTTTGCAACTGAATTTATAGTTAGAATTTCGACATTTACCTATTTTGGCTGTTTGGACAAGGTTCATACAAACTGGATCATTGTTGCAACCCAAATCTGTTAAAACATGTTTTTGTATTTATGAGTGGATAAAATATGGCACAAAAATTAAATGCTGGCAACTTGGTTTCACCTCCAAAGGCTGGTGGGAGTCCTCTGTCATTTGACTTGTCATCACCATTATCACCTGACAAATAAGCATTAATAATTGGAATTGATCTTTTAATTAAGTAAATTGTTTATTACTTATTGACAACTTTATTTGACAATTTTTATAAAGTTATTCACCTCCATCATAATTATCATCGTAATCATCGTAATCATTATCAACTTCATCACCATCATCAGAATCATAATCATCTATGGATCTACACATGTTACCCTGTGTTTGCATGAAACATGTATTTGTTGATTGGTTAATTAAAACATTTCTAAACTTATTTTTAAATTTCGGTTCTAATTAAAAATACAATGAACATCTGTGCGACTGTACCTGTGAACCAGGATTCGGGGAATTTTAACTGACCGGGAGGGATCTCATAGTCTTCATCTTTGGAACCTATTATAAATGGAATAAAATTTAATGCTTGAGTTCGAATACAACATTGTTTAATTGTCCATAATTATGATTTATCAACTTATTAATTCAATTAAACCAATTTTACTCACTCAGTTTTCCAAATTTTCTGAATTTCACGAGGCGTTTGACTCTGCCCAAGAAAGTGATAGCTCCACGGCGAGCCTCCAGATTTCCAAACTTCAATTCAGAAACGCCATCATCCTGAACATAGCATTTGTTGTCTGTCCAACTCGTGACAAAACATAATTTGTTGCCAAGGCATTGTTTAGCGCATTCTTTAATGCAACTTGCTTTCACTTCTTTCAGTCCCTTATAAAACCATCCCCATTTGATTCGCCAAATTCTTTGTTCTGAGAAATGAAGACAAACATGTGAGAAATAGAAGCTTATTTTTTAACATTATGTCGTAAAGCATTAATTGGATCATTATTAGTTTGTAAACTAACCGATGCCAGCTAATTTGACAAGATCAAGGCACTTTTGGTCCTTCCGACAGCCTGATATTCATAAATAAATTAATGCTAGTAAATGTTATGTTAAAGGTTAACTTGTTTATAAACAAAAGTCTGATAAAACCTGGTAATGAATTATTTATATCGAACAGTTAATTAGATCAATATAAATCTTAAACCTTCTTCATCGCCGGACTTGCTCCCCTGTCCGCCATGGAAGTGTCCCCAACTTCCTTCTAATAGATCTAATAAAATAATTATCAAGGTAAAAGTCTAAAAAATTGCCTGAAAAAAGTTAACTAACCAAGCTTTCCAAATTTTCTGAATCTATATAGATGTTTAACTTTGCCCAAGAAGGTGAGCACTCCGAAACGAGCTTCCAAATCTCCTGGCCTGAGCACACCCGTACCGTCATCCTGAATGTAGCATTTACTCTCTGCCCAGCTCCAAACAAAACATTTGTTGTTGTTTTTACATTTTTCTACGCAATCATTGATGCTGCTCGCTGACATTTCCTTTAATCCTTTGTAAAACCAGCCCCATTTGATGTACCAGTGTTTTTGCACTTAGGAAATGGAACGTAAAAAAGAAAGCTTTAAGCTGTTGTAGAACCAATTAATTACAAAACTACATATCATAAATATAATTATATTAACACAACCATGAAACAGTATGAATAGATGTTAATTAATAACAGTTAATTATTTAAATCGATCTTATGCCATTTTCGTCTAAGATGCTTCAACATGTACTAACCAACACCGGCCAATTGGACAAGAGTCGTGCAAGCCGGATTTTTCTGACAGCCCAATTCTGTCAACGCATTAAATTAGTTTCTTAATCGATTGTATTTTTCTATATAATGCATTCAAAATTATTCTATAAAAATCATTCAAAATTTCTTAGTTAAATTTATTTCTTTAACAAACAAATTAACAATTAGTAAAAAGATGTTTGAGTGATTAAGAAGATGATGAATGGTTTCGGTTTAGATGATAGAAGTAAAATTTCCGACAGTGAAACAAAATGTTTGAAAGCTTTTTTCGTTTCCAATTCATTAATATTAGCATTACATGATTAGGTTTTAAATTAGGTTAAAAAATCAAAACAACCTCCAAATTCAGGTCCAAGTTTGTCGTCACCTGAGTCAATTTCGCCTTCATCTGACATTATTGTGACGCATTATTATTAAATAAATTGTCATTAAGTATTAAAAAGTATTAAATTAAAATCTATATTAATTAAAATCTCTGATATTAAAGCTATATTAGCAACATCATTACTAGTAATTATATATCTAGAGAATTTTTTTTATATAACAATTTCAAAGCCTTCTGAGCTAGTTTATATTATCTGTTTATTTCTCAAAATATATAAATATATATAAATATATCTGTATTTTACATTTGGCCAATGATGCTATTTAGATTGAAATACCGAAGTTACCTGGTGATGGTAAGTCATTCATAGTTAACTGACCAGGAGAAATCTCATAATCTTCGCCTTCAACGATAAAGCTACCAGTTTGGAATTTTCCTGATAAACCTTCATAAAATAAGAAAGCAAAAATTGTATTACTATCTTCAAATGTCCTCATAGGTTTCTTATAGGTTCATAACGCATGATATCAGTTTGCTTACCATACATTTTTCTGTAGTTTTTGAATTTATAGAGATATTTTATCTTTCCTAAGAATGTGAGGGCATTGTTGCGAGTTTCGAGGTTCTCCGATCGCAATTCAGCTTTGCCATCTTGTTGTGTGTAGCATTTGTTATCGACCCAACTTGCCACAAAACAAGAACTGCTGTTTACGCATGATTCAGTGCATTCCGCCACATTTATTGCTGGCGTTTCTTTCAATCCCTTGTAAAACGAGTTCCATTTGATGTACCATTGTCCTTTGATTTTGAGAAATGAAAAAATATTTTAAAGCACTAAAATATTAAATAAATTTTCTAAAATCGGCTTGATTTTTGAAATATTTTTTCCATTTGTAGCGCACTTTCCCAATAAACATTTACTAAGTCCTAGTTTCTAAGTTATAGCATTACATAGCTCTGATAATCAAATTATATATTTTTATTAAATTAAAATAATATTTTGGGTTTTTACCTAAGTTGGCCATTTTGACGAGATTCAAACACAGCTGATTATTTTGACAACCCAGAGCTATAAACAGACAACAGTTAGTTTTAAAACCTGATAAGAATGATTTCCAATGAGCAAAATATCAACATATTAAACTCAAAACATATACAATTTTAACAATTAATTTATATTTGTAATTAATTATCATTTGCAAGTATTATGACCTCCAAAAGCAGTTCCAAGTTTGTCATCTTCCTCTTGGCTGCCATCATCGCCTTTGAAGAATATTAAATTTATTATGAAGGTTACTTTAATTTGTATTAAACTGGATATTAAAGTATAAAACTTACAAAATTGAAAAAATTTTGCTCGACAATATTTTATGGCAGTCGATCTTATACTTAGAACAATCTATAAAAAACTATAAGAAACTTAGAAAACTACTTTTTAACTATAAAACAGTGATAGTGAAATAACTGATTGATATGTAATTTGTTATTTTAATCCTTTACAAATATGTTTCCGAAAATGAAAAAATTAGACCTGGAAACTTACAAATATTCGTAATAATTACCTATTTCGACAATCTCCCATTGTCCCTGCTTGACTAACTGACCTGGAGGAAGCTCTGAAAGCTTAAAAACTTGTCTAAATTTCATGAGAAGTTCTATTCTGGCCAAGAGAGTGAATGCATTTTTCAAGCGCTTTATTTTTCCATAGTTTATTACAGCTTCGCCACTTCCTTGGATGAAACATTTTCTATCAGTTTCTATCCAAGTCAAAACGAAGCAGAAATCGTTGTTGAGGCACATATCAACGCAGCCCTTAAAATTTGAGGCAGAGACTTCTTGTAATCCGTCGTATTTGAATCCCCATCTGATGAGCCAATGCTTGGCATCTGCAAAAGGTGCCTTTAAATTGATCTTACACTAACTATGTTATGTTTAAAAAGTTACAGCTAAATTATTTAAAGAAGCTCCAGATGAATAAACGTTGTACGACTAACCGATGCCTCTGAAGATGTTCGTTCTTTCATATCTGCGCCAAAAGTTGTAGACTCCTTGCTTGGCCCGCAAATCCCTTTTTGAAGCAGTGAAGCTTTTCTTGTGAATCGAACAGTGAGGATTGGTATTCAAATCCCAGTTCACTGCCCCGCAAATGTCGGATTTGAGACATTCGTTCAGGCAGTCTTCGAGCGTGGCAGCATTCACTTGATCCAAACCCAAACCAGCGTAATACATGTCGTAGCTCACTTCCCAAAATTTCGTATCTTTAAATTACAAAATCTTATTTTAATTAAAATATCAAATAGTTTTACTTTGCTACATCATGGTAGCTTGTGACCAGTTTTGTCAGTCTTTAACTTCGATATAGTTTAACCTGCCTACCTACGCCTTTGATGAACTCTAAACATTGTCGATTCAGGATGAAGTTGACTACTGTTTTGTGCGGCCTGTGGCTATCAAGTGAGACCTTAAAGCGATTCTTTTGGTTCCAACAATTTGGATTGGTTTTGAAGTCCCAATCCACTACGGAACAATCTTGATTTTTCTCGCACTCTTCCAGACATCCCCAAATTTCGGGTTCTTTAACTTGGTTCAAACCAGGATAATGGACTCCAGCATAGACATTCCAGCATGGATGGTCTATTAAAATCAACAATTGATATACAAAAGGAAAAAACGCCTATGCAATCCAAATGCTAAATATATTTTGGATCTATAATTGAATTTGATTTACGAGGTGTTTCATAAGTAGTCGGATGGGGTTTTTTTTAAATTTTGGAATGATTCAAAAATAAAACTTATAATTCTCCAACAACTCCACATGAAATGGCTCCGACTTACCGACACCTTCAATTAAATTCAGACATCTTTGATCCGTCATGTAATTCGTGACTCCCTTCTGGCCTCTGAGCTCTCTTTCATTGGTTTCGAAGTTCTTGATCTTTGTCCAGCACTGAGGGTTCGTAAAGATATCCATGTCGATGGTGTCGCAACCAGGCTTGGCTCGGCAAAGAGACTGGCAGACATTCAATTCATTGACATCTTTAGTTTGGTCGAGACCTTGGCCAGTGTAGTGTATGTCGCGACTGACCTTCCAACAGTCTTGATCTGTTGACATAGTTCCGTTTCATTCAAATTAAGATTTTTATTTAGTAGACTATTTCTATTGGAAATTACCAAGTTATAATTAATATTCTTATTGTTTTCGTATTCTATTTAATTTTATTTAATTTTAATTTGTTAAATAATATATGGAATGTAATAAATCTAAGCTAAGAGTAAGATTTTCTTAAAACTTAACTTCCAATGAAGAAACCAGAGTTATGGAGACCAAAACTATGGCCCATAACAGCATGTTTGTTATTCTTGTAGCTGAATGATAGGAAACGTTTTTCAATAAACAAACAGTATAGACAAATATTTTTTAGTAAAATGCCATACAATCAAATCAAAAGTTGAAAATTCTAGAAGACAAAATCTGACCTCAAAACTTGTTCAAATCACGAACAAAATCTTAACCAGATAGCAACTTTAGTAAGTTGAGAAGAAGGTCTGGATCAAAGCCTTTTAAACATATTTCCGGCGAGCAATCCTATCGATTACCATTCGATCAACCACTTCAGAGTCGTGCAAACGGCTGCTGTTATTTTTCATTCTAAGACTTGTTTTTCTTACAAAGACATGTGATATCTAATAAATCACAGCAGGTAGTAGAAAGATTCTTTTTCAGTACATAATATTGAAAATCACGTTATCCTAGAGATTGGAGGATCATGAGCATGAGTTGTGGTATAATTTTGGAAATATAATAGAATTAAAGTGCCGATAAGTGATGTACTCCATCTACATGGTAGTGAAAAGGGCATTATATTACTTAAATATAATTTCCAGGCTTTGCCTTATAGTCCAAACATCTTAAATATTTAGTTTTTTAATGTGACTCAGTCATTCAATGTTTTCTGTGTGGTTTTGAAGATGACGCATGATTTTGACGTTTAATCATTTTATTGTTTTACCTTTTTATAATGTTATATATTGTTATTAATATTATATAAATTGTTATTAATATTAATATATTTAATTATAGTTAATATTTTTGCTAACATTTCGTGCTACTGCTGCTTTTCTCTCGCAATTCGCATATTGCAACATAAACTTCACATCTGGAGTTTGTTTCTTATAGTTATTATAAAAAGGGTTTTTTTAGTACATATTGCTGGCCCAAAGTTTATGCCACTAATATATTTAATTAAAATTTTGCATCATTAGAAAGCTAATTTAAGCGTTTAATTCATCATTTCACATAACAATTAGAATTATACCATTATATTCTTATGTGCTATAGGACAGCCAACAACCTGTTCCTTACACCTTTGATCTTCCCCTAAACCTCGAAGCCGCAGAAAGTCAGTCACGCAATGTTATTTTGCTGACGAACAAACAACACATCACCAAGATATTCTGAGAAATAACAATCATCTTTTTTAATAATATTATAATTCAATTTTCATCTCGAAAAAATCCCATAAAAGTCCGAGATTTGTACATAAGCAGTTTGACTTAAATTTAGTATGGGAAAGTTTAAAAACGGGGATATAACTTCTAGATGTCTATCGTTAAGTTGATGTGAGGGAATGCCACGTATCCACGTATTGTTTTTTTAGTAGCTCATCGACAGATGTTGGGATGTTTACGAAATAAGGAAAGCACTGCTACGAACTGATGCTCATCAATCTGTCTGCTGACGTGGAGGTCACAGACGAAGTTTAATACTGAAACACTAGGCTTCCAAAACGCCTGTATCCTGGCTTATCACTTGTGAGCCTTTTTCATCATCGTGGCTTTACATTTGGGTTCGGTGCTAGATCGAGCATCACTAACTACTCCCAAATGCAATTTTAGTCTATGAGAATTAACAGTTTGACAAATGTTTCAATTGATTAGTGCCTGACTGATAATCGTATCGGCTATCGTGTCGGGGCCGATATTCGCACTATCGGCATCGGATATATTTAGTTCGCCTTATAATTAAGACTAGGTTTTTTTTTCGCAATAGAGTACCCTTTTGAAGAGATTCGGAAAATTCGTCTTCGCAAAATTAATCTCATGTTCTTCAGAATATCCGGTGATTTTGAAGAGGGAAACTTTATGCTGACTGGGATTGAGGTTTTATCGAGAAGCAATGAGATTTGAGAAGTGCGGCACGTGATCATGTGTGAGGTCAAAGCGATGTGTCGAATGATCGAGCATCATGAGCAAACGGGAAGCTGAATGTTGTTGAATTGGAGCTTCACTTACAGTATTCTTATCCCAAAATATTGCCTTTCAAATTAATGATGCAAATAATGTGTAAAACTACATATTTATTTATATAATCAGGTTAACAATACAATACCAAACGAGTTTTATTAAAAGTCAATGTGATCTTTCGCACTGGGCATCATGGCCACTGCCATATAAATAGGGCTGAAATTGCTTGATATTTTTTCTAATAGACTTCAAATTTAAAACCAATTAATCAAATAAAACATAATAAAACAAAAATCAATATTAATATCTGTAAAATTAGAAAAACATAAGAAAATAATGTGCAATAAGGTTTAATAAGTTATATAGACACAACAGATGTCTTTTAACTGGACAGTATTTCTTTGTTGACAGTATTATGTAACATTTCAACTTAACATTTTGTTAAGTACCTTGACATGAGCTACTTTATCAGTTATGATTTTAATTTTATAAGCCAACATGTAGAGAAAGTAACAATGAAATATCGGTATCGGCTGATAAATGGCAGGACATATTTGAAACCATGTTTGATAGTTTAAAAACGGATTTCTAAGAAAGAGATGTGATTTTGATGAAAATAATAAATCCAACATAAACCTGACAAAGGGCAACGGTTACATTAGTGAGATTAATGAACGAAAGTCCCAAACCATTTTCACTAAAGTGATTTTCAAAAAGGACATATTTTCGAACCAATGTTTCATTAAGTCCCAAATCGTCGCTGTCGCTTGGGCAAAACTAATATCCGTCTGCAAGAGTTTTTGTCTTTTAAAATAATATTCCGAAATTTTAAGAATTTAAAAAAAATAATAAAGGAATTGAATTTTTTATGGACATTCATAACAAAATTTTTAATGATAATGCCATTTTTACCTGGCACCAAGAATCCAGGCTTTCCATGTTTTCCAGGCCTAACACTTTTACCAGAAAGCACATCATAGACTTCCTCATGGAAACCTTCAGTGGTATATAATTTAAATTAAGAAATTTTAATACTTGTCCTCTTAAACTATCTTTTGCTATATCTTTAATTTAAAATTGATTGTATTAAGCAATAACTAACTAATCTCAGACTAACGCCCGTAACATAACGCTGATTGGGTCGTATATGCTGTTTACCAGATCATGTTTGTGCATCAGTATTAGGCGGTTCAGTTAACACTTTCAAGTGAATGAAAGGTCTTGACTGAAAACACGTTCCAGGATTCTTATTTTCTTATTTATTACTTGATGTAATTATTTAATACCATTAACCTTTAATGATAATAATAATTTATATTAGTGAAATTTATTGGATTTTGTTAAATTTCTATTGATTATCTTATTAGTAAATTATATTGTATACCAAGAATTCAGTTCAATGGAAAAGTGATCACAAACAAATTAAGGTTTAATTCGTTTATTAATGATGACAGAATTCATGAGTATCTTTTATAAAATTTATGGCAATAAATTACAGAATTTTTTTGGGTATCATATCAATTTAATGATCAATCAATATAATTAGAGTTTTAATATTTCCATGGGAAGAACTTTCATGGTATTTCTGAAAATGCAAATTATTTTATAAAGAAATGGCACATATTGCTAAACTTGTATCAAACAATTTTAAATTAAGTTAAGCTTTAAAGGAATCGCCAACAATGACTTAATTAACAAAGTTTGTTAAAATTTAAATAATTCTTAAATAATGGTAAACATCTAAAAGTAAAATCAGAGAGCATCTAACAACATTTCTGACGACTTAGTATTGACCTACAAATTGACTCCGAGACTTATAAAAATATTTATCTAATATTTTACATACTAGTATTGGTATATTTTTAGAATAAATTTCATTTGAAAATATCTGTCGGTTTTAAAACGCCCCTTTAATTAAATAAGATTTTCTTCGAGTATTTAAAATTTGGGCGGAAATTGAATCTTTGTAAATGTTTACTTAGGTTATTAATTTTAAAATGCATGGCCACCAGCATTTTTAAAGTCAACAGCTGCAATGTAATTCAACATATTAAAGAAATATGATACATAAATAAATAAATACAAACTTCCAAACTGGAAATCACCAGAAGCAAGCTCTTATTCAAGATCACCACCCACCACCACCAGTGCCGACATTCTTCCTGAATTGAATAAGGCGATTCCTCTTGGCAAAGAGTGTGACAGCATTTGCAACGCGTCTGACTCTTCCTTCATTTACACGTCCGTTTCCATTATCTTGGACATAGCACTTGCTATCGACGGTGAGCCAAGTCAAGACGAAGCATGCAGAATTTTTTTGGCAAGCATCGAAACATTCCTTGAAGTTTGTAGCTGAGTCCAATTTTAAGTTGTCGTACTGATATCCCCATCTGACTCTCCAATACCTGAGGTCTGTAAAAAAAAGGATGAAGTAATGAAATCACGTAAATAGACAAGAGTTTAATTGTGGCCAAGAATTCATCTAATCTTCTCATTATTGCGGAGACTTGCTGGATTAACTATAGAATCTTAATGTATTAGGTTTTTTGTTAATAGATTCAAATAACAATCAAGCATTCAATAAACCGTAATCTTGTATCACGATTCAATCTCCTAACCAAGGCCTTTGAATAGCGCCCATCTTTCAAATATACGCATGTAGTTGGTGACTGTCTTTCTGACTCTCAAATCTTTTGTCGTCGCAGTAAAGCCTTTCTTGTGAATCCAACAGTGAGGATTGGTAGCTGTGTCCCAATCCACGGCTCCGCAATTGTCAGATTTGAGACATTCGTTCAAGCAATCGGTGCGCGTGGCAATATTAACTTGATCCAAACCATTGCCAGCGTAGTAATAACCAGAGGTAACCCTCCATATTGAGAGATCTGCATTAGAAAAGTGTCATTTATATTGTTTTCTTAACATAGTTACCAATTATTAACTATTACTTTAACTTCCAGATATTATACTTGAACGCTTTTGTGAAAAATATCAATGAAATGTTTGTTATTGAACCTGTTCCATTTGTCTCTTTGTAACACTCTCTGTCAAGGATAAAGTTGACGACAGTTTTATGAGGCCAGTAAATGTTTGTAAAAACTTCAAATTTTTTCTTTTGGCTCCAACATTTAGGATTGGATTTTAAGTCCCAGTCCACCACAGCACAATCTGGAGTGTACTCACATTCATCCAGACACCCCCCAATGTATTCTTCATTAACTTGCTTAAGACCGGGTACATGTGTATGGATTCTGGTGTAGACGGTCCAACATGGATGGTCTATATGATTTGAAATTATATTTAATTGAAACTTTATAGTTAATCAGTTTTTGTAATTCAGTAATTGTTCACTAATAAAATTAACTACAACTTTCAAATTATTTGGTTCTAGAATCGAAACAATTTAATTTCAGTAATTTGTTTCAGTCGTGGTATTTTGTCGTTGTCAATATAATATTCAGAAAAATTAAAAAATATATATATATATTATGTAATTTGTTAAAGTGTAATTAACTAATATCACAGTATTGTTTAAAGAAATAAGGATAATAATATCTAATAAGTAACTTAGTATTTCTTAACCCAATCCCTCGATCAAATCCAGACATTCTTGGTCGCTCATGTAATTTGTATTCGTCCTAAGAGGCTTCAACTCGACGACAGTGGTTTGAAAATTCTTAAGTTTGATCCGACAGTGAGGATTGGTGGCTGAATCCACGTCAATGACGTCACAACCAGGCGTGGATCGACAAAGAGACATGCAACCTTCTACTTCGTTGACATCTTTAGTTTGGTCAAGACCTTTGCCGGTATAATGCATTCCTGGACTGGCCTTCCAGCATTCAAAATCTGTCAGAATTAAGTGTATTTAAGTCTAATTAATCAAAATTTGCATCGCGAATTTTGACGATATCGAAGGAATTTAATCTTCGTATGTGTTAAACTTGGTTATTGATTGTCCTGCAATCAACATATAAAAGTCATCACCAGTCTTAAATTATAATCATAAATTTTGCTATAAATATATATAAAAAAATAAAATTCAGTACCTTTTTTAAATCAAATACATCATACAAAATAACAACATGGAAACCTCCAGCTTTGCCTGCATCATTTGAAGCATCTTTATCACCGTTTTGACCTACAAATTGACTCTGTGATTTATCAAAATATTAACATAATTTTTTACATATTAAAGTTGGTATATTTTTAGAATAAATTTAATTTGCAATTATGCAATTATTGAATGGACTTCAAGCATACACTGTCTGTCGGTTTTAAAAAATCTCTAATTAAACAAGACTTTTTTAAAGATTTTAGGCAAAAATTGAATCTGTGTAAATGTTTACATAGATAATTGATTTTATTGCATTTCCAACGGCATTTTATAAGACAACAACTGCAATGCAATTCAACATATTAAAGAAATATGATATATAAATAAATAAATACAAACCTCAAGGAGAGACCAAACTAACAGGAGCAAGAACGAATTTAACATCAAATTTTGTCAAGACCTTTGCCGGTATAAAATCAAACTATTTAGATATTGAAATGTTTGTAATTTACTTGAGCTCTTATCTTGTTTTTCTTCTTTGGCAACTTGATTTAACAATTATTTAAAGAATTGATTTTACTAGTAATTATGCAGTTTCAGCCAATATTTTGCGATATAATTTTTTGAAATTGATAGTGAAAACATTTCACTCGGACGTTTCATGATTTTTTGCAAGCAGACAGCAGAAAACAGTAAATAACTCTAAAGTCAAAGTATTTGGATAATGAAATGTCAGAAATTCACTTGTGGTATTTTCTTGTTTATCTTTTTTGGTAACTTCATTTATCAAATCTTTAAAAAATTGATTTATTTAGTTAAAAAAAAGTTTATGGTAACATTTTATTATATTATATTTTTAAAATAACAATGAAAACATATCCTTCGAGCGTTTCATGATTTTGTGCAAGCAGACAGCAAAAAACAGTAACTAACGTCAGTGAAAACTTATTTGGATAACGAAATGTCAGAAATTCACTTGTGCTATTTTCATGTTTTTCTTCTTTGGCAACTTGATTTAACAATTATTTAAAAAATTGATTTAACTAGTTATTGTGCGGTTTAAGTTAACATTTTACGATATTATTTATTTAAATTGATAATGAAAACATTTCACTCGGACGTTTCATGATTTTTTGCAAGCAGACAGAAGAAAACAGTAATTAACTCTAAAGTCAATTTATTTGTATTATGAAATGTGAGTAATTTACTTAAGCTCTGTTCTTGGTTTTCTTCTTTGGCAACTTGATTTAACAATTATTTATAGAATTGATTTAACTAGTTATTGTGCGGTTTAAAATTTTACAATATTAATTTTTTAAATTGATAATGAAAACATTTCACACGGAAATTTCATGATTTTGTGCAAGCAGACAGCAGAAAACAGTAAATAACGTCAATGAAAACTTATTTGGATAACGAAAAGTAAGAAATTTACTTGTGGTATTTTCATGTTTTTCTTCTTTGGCAACTTGAGTCATCAATTATTTAAAGAATTGATTTAACTAGTTATTACGTAGTTTAAGCTAACATTTTACGAAATTATACTTTTAAACTGACAATGAAAACATATTCTTTGAGCGTTTCATGATTATTTGTAAGCAGACAGCAGAAAACAGTAAATAACGTTAATGAAAACTTATTTGGATAACAAAATGTCAGAAATTTACTTGTGCTATTTTCTTGTTTTTCTTCTTTGGCAACTTGATTTAACAATTATTTATAGAATTGATTTAACTAGTTATTGTGCGGTTTAAAATTTTACAATATTAATTTTTTAAATTGATAATGAAAACATATGCTTCGAGCGTTTCATGATTTTGTGCAAGCAGACAGCAGAAAACAGTAAATAACGTTAATGAAAACTTATTTGGATAACGAAATGTCAGAAATTTACTTGTGCTATTTTCATGTTTTTCTTCTTTGGCAACTTGATTTAACAATTATTTATAGAATTGATTTAACTAGTTATTATGCAGTTTAATCAAACATTATACGATATTATTTATTTAAATTGATAATGAAAACATTTCACTCGGACGTTTTATGATTACTTGTAAGCAGACAGCAGAAAACAGTAAATAACGTTAATGAAAACTTATTTGGATAACAAAATGTCAGAAATTTACTTGTGCTATTTTCTTGTTTTTCTTCTTTGGCAACTTGATTTAACAATTATTTATAAAATTGATTTAACTAGTTATTGTGCGTTTTAAGTAAACATTATACGATATTATTTTTTTAAATTGATAATGAAAACATTTCACTCGGAAATTTCATGATTTTGTGCAAGCAGATAGCAGAAAACAGTAAATAACGTCAATGAAAACTTATTTGGATAACGAAAAATAAAAAATTTACTTGTGGTATTTTCATGTTTTACTTCTTTGGCAACTTGAGTCATCAATTATTTATAGAATTGATTTAACTAGTTATTACGCAGTTTAAGCTAACATTTTACGAAATTATACTTTTAAACTGACAATGAAAACATATTCTTTGAGCGTTTTATGATTTTGTGCAAGCAGACAGCAGAAAACAGTAAATAACATTAATGAAAACTTATTGATAACGAAATGTCAGAAATTTACTTGTGGTATTTTCATGTTTTTCTTCTTTGGCAACTTGATTTAAAAATTATTTAAAGAATTGATTTTACTAGTAATTATGCAGTTTCAGCCAATATTTTGCGATATAATTTTTTGAAAATTGATAGTGAAAACATTTCACTCGGAAATTTCATGATTTTGTGCAAGCAGACAGCAGAAAACAGTAAATAACGTCAATGAAAACTTATTTGTATAACGAAATGTCAAAAATTTACTTGTGGTGTTTTCATGTTTTTCTTCTTTGGCAACTTGATTTAACAATTATTTATAGAATTGATTTAACTAGTTATTGTGCGGTTTAACATTTTACAATATTAATTTTTTAAATTGATAATGAAAACATTTCACTCGGAAATTTCATGATTTTGTGCAAGCAGACAGCAGAAAACAGTAAATAACGTCAATGAAAACTTATTTGGATAACAAAATGTCAGAAATTTACTTGTGCTATTTTCTTGTTTTTCTTCTTTGGCAACTTGATTTAACAATTATTTATAGAATTGATTTAACTAGTTATTGTGCGGTTTAAAATTTTACAATATTAATTTTTTAAATTGATAATGAAAACATTTCACTCGGAAATTTCATGATTTTGTGCAAGCAGACAGCAGAAAACAGTAAATAACGTCAATGAAAACTTATTTGGATAACAAAATGTCAGAAATTTACTTGTGCTATTTTCTTGTTTTTCTTCTTTGGCAACTTGATTTAACAATTATTTATAGAATTGATTTAACTAGTTATTGTGCGGTTTAAAATTTTACAATATTAATTTTTTAAATTGATAATGAAAACATTTCACTCGGACGTTTCATGATTTTGTGCAAGCAGACAGCAGAAAACAGTAAATAACGTCAATGAAAACTTATTTGGATAACGAAAAGTAAGAAATTTACTTGTGGTATTTTCATGTTTTTCTTCTTTGGCAACTTGAGTCATCAATTATTTAAAGAATTGATTTAACTAGTTATTAAGCAGTTTAAGCTAACATTTTACGAAATTATACTTTTAAACTGACAATGAAAACATATTCTTCGAGCGTTTCATGATTTTGTGCAAGCAGACAGCAGAAAACAGTATATAACTTCAAAGTCAACTTATTTGGATAATGAAATGTCAAAAATTTACTTATGCTTTTTTCTTGTTTTTCTTCTTTGGTAACTGGATTTAATGAATTAAATTTAAAAAGTAAATAACTTCAAAGTTAAGTTATTTAAATTAAAAAATTTCAAAAATTTACTTAGGCTCTTTTCTTGTTTGTTATCTGGATTTAATGAATTATTTAGCGAATTATTTATCGATTTATTTAACTAGTTATTAAGCTGTTCTTGCTTACATTTCATGAAATTTTATTTTTAAAATGACAATGAAAATAGATCTATCGCACGTTTCATGATTATTTGCAAGCAGACAGCAGCAAATAGTAAGTAACTTCAAAGTGAACTTACTTGGATTAACATCGTTAACTTTATCTCGAGTTAATAATGAATTTGTGAGGAATAAATTTTTAAATGAATATATTAAAATCAGTATAAACAGGAGTTTTGGAATGGGGACTGCCGAAAATTTTTGTTGGAAAATTAAATAAGGTTAACTAAATAAAACCTTTTGCAGCATTTATAAATGGGCAATGTCTTTGTTGTATAATTGGAAACTCATCACAAGCTTGAAATTCATATTCGAGAGTAATTTTTCCCATCTTAACATTTTTACTGTTTTTGTAATTTGAATTAATTTAGCAATCTGTCAAAAATGCAAAGCTATTTATAAATTCTTGAAGCAACTAACGGAACACTTGCTCTAACGTGTAAAATTATATGTTCTTCGTCAAAATTTGAACCTCCACCATAACTCCAAAATAAGCCATCTGTTGACAAATTGAACTTCAAATGTCAAACGTTGAAACTTCTAATGATAATAAATTAATTGAACTTACAGATCATGGTGATCTTGATGATGATCCATAACTTTCTACTACTCATCCTTTATTTTCAAATTAAACCTCGCCAAGCAAATCTTTGTTCCTTCTTCAGAGTTTAACGCATTTTATAGTCAACTGCTTTTACAGAGATGAAAGCATTCTCTTTCTACGAATACAAAGTTTTGTTTCACAAATTCTGACAATAAACCATTGTTGACAATACACCCAGCCCAAAGCAGACAGAACTCTATGTACTGATGTATTGACGTCATTCAACTATCGACTCAGATTGTAGTATGTCATGTAAATAGTTCTTTAAAATTATGTTTTGAATTTGGTGAATTATTAATTTCAACTTGTTAATAAATCTCATAATTGTGTTTCGTGGTGCCAAAAAAAGTAGAAATTAAATGTCAAAATGTCAAAACATTTATTTTTTGGCTGCAAAAGTTGTTTAATATAAAATTATATTTCTATTTTTTTTTAAATATCTTAATTAAAATTAATATTTTGTTTAATTTTAATATTTTACTTATTTTTGTTATATTTATAATTTATTTTACTATTATTTATATTTTCATTTTTTATTACAATAATTTATTTAGCAATCATTCTTTATTTGTGTCCTTTTACAGACATTCTAGATATGTCCCTATAAAATTTATTAAACAATATAAATTTGTGCCACGATCTTAAATTTAGTCAAGAATAGTTTGAAATAATTGAAAAGGGCATTGTTGAACTGATCCAAAAAGCAGAAAATTGTTTTATCATTGTTCTCCAAGTTGATTAGCAAGAACAAAGCATCCTTTCAAAGGACTAGACATAACCGAATTTGTTAAAAGTTACGCGAAACCAACCTATTGGACGATAATGTGGGGAAACTCTATAAATAGTTAATTAGTTAGGGTTATCCTTCAAGGTTGAGTAACTATCAGAGAACTATTTTATCTTTGCATTTCAGTATGTAAAATTACACCCATTCCTTCAGAAAAATCTCAAAAATGTATTTTTGTTATGAAATTTCTCAGAAAGATTTTTGACAAATACATTCATCTGAATTTCTTTATTCCTAATTTCCGAATCATTTTACTAGTTTAAATATTTACATAAAGAGAAAGCAACGCATGAATCGAAGATGAGTCAATGTTTTAATGATGAAAATTTAATTTATTTTAAATTTCACAGCTAAATTTCAGCTTCTGAAGAAATAGTTAAAAAGAGAGAATTTTCTAAAATTAAATTTCAATTAATGGAAAGTTATTTATCTTTCAACCACTTGTCTCTTAATGTCCACAACTTTAAATGTTCATTGTTTCAGCCTGAAAAAAATTAATACTAGTTTAATGAATCTTAAGAGTTGTTATGTTATCTTAAGAGTTAATCTCACACGCTCTAGCTTTAAGTAAACTACAAGTAACCTATTGTGTTCAATTCTAGATAGAAATTCAAAATCACGCCGTACATCATAGTTCATAATAAAGTTTGAAAATATGAAAAAGATAACACAAAAAAAAGAAAGAACATTGCACCTAAAAACATTTCGATTCGTGCAAAGTATTACCTGATTCCAACACCATTTGTCTAAATGCAACAAGACGTCCTAGTCTCCCCACGAAGGTTATGGAACCAGAACGAGCTTCCAAGTTTTCTAAGTTCACTTCCTCTTCCGGTGAGCCGTCCTCCTGAACGCTACATTTGTCTTCTGCCCAGTTTGATACGTAGCATTTGACATTGTCCATGCATGCCTGGACGCAATCATTGACGTTGTTTGCTGAAACCTCCTTTAATCCCTTGTAATACCATCCCCACTTGACGCGCCAAAACATTTTTACTGCAAAAAAAAGATGATAAATAAATAAATAATTTTTTGTTATCTGAGACCGTTGTACTTTAGCATTGTCATCACAATTGTCCTTCTTGCTATTATTACTAAGCAATGTTACAGAACAGTTTACATACTTAATGAAACTGATTAAACAATGGCAATCATACTTCCAAATCTATTGAGCTAAATAAAAAACTTTAATTTTCCAGACCTCCTTCGACGAGTTTAATAAGTTTCATACACTGCTCATCATTCTGGCAGCCATATCCTGAAAAGCATCAATAAAACTGTTGACGGGTCATTTAGTCATTAAACTCATTTACTTCATAGCTTAACGTTGACAAGCTTATAAAAATAATTTCAGTATGTAAAATTACACCCATTCCTTCAGAAAAATCTCAAAAATGTATTTTTGTTATGAAATTTCTCAGAAAGATTTTTGACAAATACATTCATCTGAATTTCTTTATTCCTAATTTCCGAATCATTTTACTAGTTTAAATATTTACATAAAGAGAAAGCAACGCATGAATCGAAGATGAGTCAATGTTTTAATGATGAAAATTTAATTTATTTTAAATTTCACAGCTAAATTTCAGCTTCTGAAGAAATAGTTAAAAAGAGAGAATTTTCTAAAATTAAATTTCAATTAATGGAAAGTTATTTATCTTTCAACCACTTGTCTCTTAATGTCCACAACTTTAAATGTTCATTGTTTCAGCCTGAAAAAAATTAATACTAGTTTAATGAATCTTAAGAGTTGTTATGTTATCTTAAGAGTTAATCTCACACGCTCTAGCTTTAAGTAAACTACAAGTAACCTATTGTGTTCAATTCTAGATAGAAATTCAAAATCAAATACTTCGTTTTCAGCAGCACAATCGAACTTCATGTACGTGATGACACCCTCAGCCATCTCTGTTTTGTCGTTCGATGCAAAGTCGTCAGAGTTAAAAATCCAGCACTTTTCTTCAGTTTTCGGTCTGAAGCTAGAAGCCTTGCATTCATCGCTGTCTCTGCAAAAGTTGTGGCAGGCTTCGGAGGTCGACTGTTTGACGGGAACCATGCTCTCGTCGACGTAATCGATATTAATATGGAGCCCTTCGCAACTTTCGTCACTACTAACCTCCCACTCGCCCGATTGGGTATTGGCATCTAGAGCAAGAAATTGAAGTCGAGAGATCAGTAATTTAAGATGGAAGCTGAATTAAACTTTAACCTAACAGCATAACATTTTATTTATCGCTTTGTGATGTCTTCAATCATATGAAATATGTGAAATAATTTGAAAACATTGAAGTCTGACTTTAATGTGATAGTATGTAATAGGTTGTATGTCTCTAGGTTTCTATGTGAATATTACAACATAAAAAAATTTAAATATAAAATAAGATTGCCTTACCATCGCAGTTTTGCTTTAAGCTAGTGAAAACTCCTTCCTCTGACACCAAATCTTTTTCTGATAACAGGAAATCCCCATTAAGTATCCAGCATTTCTGCTCTGAGTTTGGCCTGAAGCTATTGGCAGTGCATTTATTGCTTCTTACGCAATAATTGACGCAATCTTCCTCAGTTGTGGCTTTTGTCATTTGTTCCATGGATTTGGCGAGGTAATTTGCATCCCTCCATGTGACCATGCAGACTTTGACTTCCTTGCCCTGAATGACGATATTCGAGTAAACCACGTTTTGGTCTTTTTCAGATGAAAAGTATTCATCTCCTGGACCTCCTTCAGCTTCTGTGTTAACAACAGACGCCGTACATCATAGTTCATAATAAAGTTTGAAAATATGAAAAAGATAACACAAAAAAAAGAAAGAACATTGCACCTAAAAACATTTCGATTCGTGCAAAGTATTACCTGATTCCAACACCATTTGTCTAAATGCAACAAGACGTCCTAGTCTCCCCACGAAGGTTATGGAACCAGAACGAGCTTCCAAGTTTTCTAAGTTCACTTCCTCTTCCGGTGAGCCGTCCTCCTGAACGCTACATTTGTCTTCTGCCCAGTTTGATACGTAGCATTTGACATTGTCCATGCATGCCTGGACGCAATCATTGACGTTGTTTGCTGAAACCTCCTTTAATCCCTTGTAATACCATCCCCACTTGACGCGCCAAAACATTTTTACTGCAAAAAAAAGATGATAAATAAATAATTTTTTGTTATCTGAGACCGTTGTACTTTAGCATTGTCATCACAATTGTCCTTCTTGCTATTATTACTAAGCAATGTTACAGAACAGTTTACATACTTAATGAAACTGATTAAACAATGGCAATCATACTTCCAAATCTATTGAGCTAAATAAAAAACTTTAATTTTCCAGACCTCCTTCGACGAGTTTAATAAGTTTCATACACTGCTCATCATTCTGGCAGCCATATCCTGAAAAGCATCAATAAAACTGTTGACGGGTCATTTAGTCATTAAACTCATTTACTTCATAGCTTAACGTTGACAAGCTTATAAAAATAATTATTTCATCTTGTTTATCTAGTTTATTTTATAAGGAAACCATTCATGCGGATACAATAAATAAAATTACAGATCCGTGTATTATTAACCACTATAAATAAATGTTATGTTATGTTAACATCATGAGTACCAGACCAAAATACCTTCTCCTTCATCAGCACTATCATAATCGTCGGTGAACGTAAAGGTTCCAAAATAGAAGCCTTCACCTATTAAATAATAACATTAGGTTATATTAACATTAATTTAACGTTTAAAAACAAAAGATTGTTTATTTTTGAACATCAGTTAAAAAGTACATTAGAAAATTTAACTAGACCTTTTCGGTGCTTCCTGAATTTCTTGATTCGTTTTACTTTCCCAAACAAAGTTAAAACTCCAACGCGCGCCTCCAGGTTTTCTGGTTTGAAGTCAGTTACTCCATCGTCTTGCACGTAGCATTCGTCCTTTTCAGTCCAGCTCATTAAAAAACATTTCTCATCGTCCTTGCAGATTTCAACGCACTCTTTAATTCCTTTTGCTGGTACCACCTTTAGTCCTTTATAAAACCATCCCCATTTTATGATCCACAGCGCTCGTTCTGTGGTTAAATGAAAAAAAAGTAGTTTTTTTTGTGCCGATTGAAACAGTTTCTGAAACTGTCGACAATAAATTATGTAATTTAGATCAGTTTGACGTCTTGTTTGTAGGCTTTTTTAAAACAACACTGATGGCTTACTGATCCTGGCCAGTTTCAAAAAATCCAGACATTTCTGATCATTCTGGCAACCAAGTTCTGTTAAATAACAAACACCATATACCCAATGACTTGGCGCAATTAGCTCCAAACGTAAACTGCTCAGTCAATTCTCCAATAATAATAAACGTAGAATGTGCGGCCACGTGAAGTAAGTAAAAAAAATAAAATTCAACCTCCTAACGCAGGTCCAAGTGTTTCATCTTCTGGTTGATTTTCCTAATTATCATCATCATAGTCGTCAAATTGAATATCTCCAAAATGTAATTGGCCTCCTAGTGAATTAAAAGAATAACATAAAATAAATCGCGATAATTATAATGCAGACTTTTTGTACATTCTCACCATAAATTTGAAATAATTTTCTTATTTTGAAAAGGCGTTTCTTCTTGCCCAGGAGAGTCAAAGCACCAATTCGGGGTTCAAGATTTCCCGGCTTCAATTCAGTTCCGTCATCTTCCAATAAGTAACACTTGTCGTCTGCCCAACTAAGCACGAGACATTTATCAGCATTGAGGCAAGCGTCTGTGCATTCTTTAACATCTTTTGCTGGTACCTCTTTAGAACCCTTATAAAACCGTCCCCAGATGATGAACCAATATCCCCACTCTTGATAAAAAAAAGTCAAAGTATTCATTCAGTCAAGTACCTTTTGGCTACCTTAAAAATAAATAAATATATGCATATTATGCTCACCTTTGCCGATTTGTTTGACAAGATCCGAGCACTGTTTGTCATTCTGACATCCCACTTCTGTCGAAAGAAACTCATTCTGATATTATTTCCAAAAATTTAATTCTCATAATCTGTTTGCGCCTCAATGCAAGGTCGACTTTATTATGCTTAATATTTTTTTTAATATTATGCCTAAATATAAGATTTATAATTTCATAAATTATGAATGTGCAACCTCCAAAAGCTGGTGCAAGGGATTCATCGTCATCTTTGCTCTCACCTTCACCTAATCAATTATTATTCATAAATTTGTTATGGCCAATCTCCAAAAATTATTATCTGCAAACGGGATCAATTTTTTTGTGTTTTTTTAGATTATGTATAATAAATTTAGAGAATGAATGATTTAATAATTTTTGTGGGATTTTTAAAAATCAAAATTTAGAGAGTAATGCCATTTTAACTTGGCATCTATAATCCAGGTTTACCATGTTTTCCAGGCCTAATCCGCTTGCCAGGGAGCACATCATATTCTTCCTCCGGGAAGCCTTCAGTGGTACCTGATTTAAAACAAGCATTTTTAATACTTATCTACTTAATCTATCTTTTGCCATATCGTTAAAATAGATCTTTTTATATTATGACGTTTATGACAATTATGATGTCATTATTGCAAGTAATACGCAACTTTGATAGTGAAAAGGATAATTTAACTAGCTATTTATTAAATAACCTACCTTGAGCCTTACGGAATATTCTCAACTTCAGAATACGTTTCTTCTTTCCCAAGAAAGTGACAGAATCATCACGAGGTACAAGATATTCTGGCTTCAACTCCGTTTTACCATCATCCTGTACAAAGCACTTCTCATCCGCCCAACTTATCACGAAACACTTATCGTCTTTTAAGCAAGCTTCTGCACATTCTATAAGATCTTGTGCCTGTATTTCTTTCGATTCCTTATAAAATTGTCCCCTTTTGATGTACCAATACCTTCTCACTTTATATGAAAAAGATTTTAACATTGAAACATTTGTTAGGGTTGCGTGCATGTAACCATGTTTAAGCTAGATTAATTTATAATATATTATTTTATAATTAGCAGCACATAGTTTTATTATTTTAATAATGTTTAATGGCTACATTTACTATCTCTGTATTAATGTGTAATATATACCATCAAAACATACCTTTTTTGAATTTGTTGACAAGGCCCTTACATTTGTTATCATTCTGACATCCCAATTCTATAAATATTTTAAATCAATCATAAATTATAATCAGTAATATAGATCAAGCAGAGAAAGAAAAATATACAAAACCTCCAAATTCAGGTGGAGGAACGTCTTCGTCTTCGTCTGGCATATTGAGATTAATAAGTATTAATATATGTTAACATATACTTGCTTATCATTGATGCATGCATGGCAAACAAGATACATATAATTGTAGAATTTATGCACCTGGAATTTTCATATTATCAGGTGGAATTTCATCATCAGAAGTAGACGTTGCACCTTTAAAGATAACAATTGTTAAATAGATATAATAAATAATACTGGCACACAGAGCTTTAAACATGACACTTTAAAAGTTGAATGGTTAAACTAGTTGATTACTTGATTTCTTACAAAAAAAATTACAATGTGATGCATGAAAAAAACCTGGTAAAGGAACTATACTTTCAGGCGGTGGAACTACATTATGTGGCTGGGGAACTACACTATCTGGCGGAGGAACTACATTTTCTGGCGGAGGAACTACACTGTCTGGTAGAGGAACTGCATTTTCTGGAAGTTGAACTACATTATCTGGCTGGGGAAATACATTTTCTGGCGGGGGAACTACACTTTCTGGAGGTGGAACTACATTATCTGGTGGAGGAACTACATTTTCTGGAGGTGTAACTACATTATCTGGCGGAGGAAGTACACTTTCTGACGGGGGAACTACACTTTCTGGAGGTGGAACTACACTGTCTGGCGGAGGAACTACATCATCTGGCGGAGGAGCTAGACTATCTGGCGGAGGAAGTAAACTTTCTGGCGGGGGACCTACACTTTCTGGAGGAGGAGCTACACTGTATGGAGGAGGAACAACATTTTCTGGCGCAGGATCTACACTATCTGGCGGGGGAACAACATTTTCTGGCGCAGGATCTACACTATCTGGCGAAGGAACTTCACTTCCTGTCGGAGTGAATAAGTATGTAACATAAACAATATTATTTTCTCTTAGTATTAATAGCAATGTATGAATATGTAAATCTAAATTCAAAATTCGATATAGGAATTTAAATGCTCAGGTTTTAGTAAAACATTTTCTCATGTCAATATTGAAATTTCAATTACCAAAACGTTTTTTGAATTTTCTGAACCGTATGACACGCTTTACTTTGCCCAAAAACGTGACCGCATTAGTACTAGGCTCCAATTTGTCGGGTGTCAGATCAGTTACTCCATCATCTTGAATGTGGCACTTGTTGTCCTCAGTCCAACTGACCACAAAACAGTTGTCGCTGTTCAAACAGATATCAAAGCACTCTTTGACATCTTTTGCCGGAACCCCCTTCGATCCTTTATACTTCTTTCCCAATATTACGAGCCATTGTTTTCGTGCTTTAGAAATAAAATCAAATTGATGTTATTAAATGCTCGTCCAAAGTATAATTCAATTTAAAAAACAGATGATATTTGTGTGAATTTAAAGATGCAGCTGAAATAGTAATGTCATTATAAATTTAATCATTAATTTTATTACTAATTTATTTTATGCTATGTAGTAATATAAGTTATAACATTATTAAATAATGCTAACATATTTTGGCCAATTTGACCAAATCTTCGCATCGTTGATTATTCTGGCAGCCCGCATCTGCATGTAAAACAGGGGTCTCAAACTCAAATTGCTCCGAGGGCCAAGTGATGACTTGTAAAGTTCCTCGAGGGCCGCATAGCCAGAACTTGTTTAAAATGATAAAAAGTTAATAAACAAGACAACGTAACAAGAACGTAGTGCTTTACAAACTTTCTAAAATCCATTTATTACAAATGTAATGTAGTCAATTTATGTACCGTTTTTGGCGTATCTGTATTTGGTTAACTTAGGTTTCAGTCACTTTCTGTACTGACTGCTGACCTGGCAGAGTTTTGCGTCAACAAGGGCATCAATATTAGGCTTGATTTTGTGAGAAGAAACCAATCTCAGTGTTGCTTGCAAATGTTCATTAGTGAGCTGTGACCTTAGTACAGACTTGTTAACTTTCATGGATGAGAAAAATTGTTCACGTTCATATGTACTGCCAAACATTGCAAGAATCCTTGCAGTAGCGGGCCGCATGAAATGCCTTTGAGGGCCTCATGCGGCCCGCGGGCCGCGTGTTTGAGACCCCTGATGTAAAATAAGTGCATTTATGATGAAATAGCTGGCAAAAAGTGAATCAAAACCATTTTTATTTAATAGAAATTGAAAAAAAATTCTTAAATTTAAATTTAAATTTCTTATTGTAACAACCTCCAAATTTGCTTTCAGTATCATCAGATTTACTTTCATCGTCACTTGAAGAACCCGGATATTCACCTAGTTCTATTCAAAATTGAATTTAATGCAAACAAATTATTTGTAGGCTCAGATTCTTCCGGCAACATATGTTCACCAGGATATTCATTTTTATTATCGTGGAAACAATTGTAAATAAATATCCAATGTATGCAATATATTATTGCCATTTTCCATTAGTTAATTATTAATATTGTTTTCATTAAGTTATTGATATTATTATTGTCTTAAGTAATCTAATAAAATGTATGAATATGTAAATCTAAATTCAAAAAAATCATAAATTAAAATTTAAATTTCTTATTGTGATAACCTCCAAATTTGCTTTCAGTATCATCAGATTTACTTTCATCGTCACTTGGAGAACCGCGACATTCACCTACTAAAATTGAATTGAAATTCAGGATCAGGTATATCACAACTGACCGATTAAACAAGTTTAGAGAGAGCGCCTCCAAAGTTAAATGTTATAACATTATTCTTGTAACTTATTAATTTGTTAGAAATTAGTTAATCACAGATTTTAAAATTAAAGCGAGGTATGATTGGGTGACCAAAAAATTTAGCAAATTTTCTGAATTTCACGAGGCGCTTGACTCTGCCCAAGAAAGTGATAGCTCCACTGCGAGCCTCCAGATTTTCAGACTTCAATTCAGCAACGCCATCATCCTGAACGTAGCATTTGTTGTCTGCCCAACTCGTGACAAAACATAATTTGCTGCCAAGGCATTGTTCAGCGCATTCTTCAATGCTACTTGCTGGCACTTCTTTCAGTCCCTTGTAAGTCCATCCCCACTTGATGTACCATTGTTTTCGCACTATTTTCAGAATTGATAAAAATCAAGCAGGAAGGAACAGAAAGGATGCTATTTTATATTGCATGTCATACAAAGTAAACAGACCTTTTAGCATTAAACTTTTTTTTATCATTAATATGATTTTAATCATTAATATCATTACAATGACGCTCCAAAAATAAAAATATTTATTTTTTTATCAAATACTTGTATAAATGGAATTCCGACATTTACCTATTTTGGCGGTTTGGACAAGGTTCTTACAAACTGGATCATTGTTGCAACCCAACTCTGCTAAAACATGTTCTAGTATTCGCGAGTGAATAATATACATTACAAAAATTAAATGTTGGCAACTTGATTTCATTGATAAAATTCTAATTAATCATTATTAATAACTTTATAATACAAAACCTCCAAATTCCGGTGTTAATCCACTGTCTCCCGATTGTTCGTCATAATCATCACCTGACAAATAAGCATTAATAATTTGAATCATTCACTCAAAACGAAATAGTCAATATTTATTAACATTTTTTACTGGGTTTACACAAGCTGTACTTTTTAACTTAAAACTTGTTGCAACTTGTTGTTATGTGACTATATTTGTGAACCGGGAATTTTACTATTGAGTGAGTTAAGTGACCTATATTGTTCACCTCGATTTTCGCGCGTTAGTAGCGTTTTACCTGACCGAGTTGTCGTTTGGAATTGAGTATTTCGAAGAGATAATTGTTTGGCGATAATTGTTAGAAATAAAATAGCGTTATTCTAAGCTATTCTGGAAATGATACATATATTAAACAGTTAACAAAAAATCAATACAAATCTTAAACCTCCTTCATCGCCGCCATGGAAATGTCCCCAACTTCCTTCTAATAGACGTTTTAAAATAATTATCAAGATAAATGTTTAACAAAATCGCTCACCAAACAACCTGATATTTATAACATTATTGCTATTTAATAGACTATTTTTAATTAGTATAATCTATATAATTAACAATTTATTATTACTAATTCAAGGTTTTCGTCATCCAATTGCTAAAATGATATTTTTAGTTACTATTCAATGTAATAAATCTAAGATGCGCAGAATGAAATCAATGATTCTCTTTCAACTTAACTTCCAATGGAGAGACCAGAGTTATGGAGACCAAAACTATGGCCCATAACAGCATGTTTGTTATTTTTATAGCTGAATGATAAAAAAACTTTTTTCAACAAGCATGCAGAGTAGACAAAGATCTTTCTAGGAAAATGATTATAAAAGAACAAATAAATCAAAAGTTGAAAATTCTAGAATATCTAACATTAAAACTTGTTCAAATCCAGAATAAAATCTTAACTTAAGGTCGGAACTATTAAGTAAGTTGATAAGAAGGGCTGGAGTAAAGCCTTTTATACATATTTCCGACAAACAGTCCTATCGATTATCATTCAATCAACTACTTTACAAACGGCTGAGGTTATTCTTCATTGCATATCTTATTTTTCCAACATCGACATGCGATGTTTACTAAAACAGTAGGTAGTAGAATGTATAAAAATTCCTTTTCTTCGCATACTATTGAAAGTCATTTTATTTTAGATGTTGAGCGATTTGTGGTGTCAGTAATTTTCAAAATCTGATTTGCTTGCCCACCCCTGAAATTATTAAAGGAATAATAGTAATATTAATATTAATAATAATAAAAAATATTATTAAATAATAAACAAAAAATAATAAATATTATTAAATAATATTAATTATTATTATTCCTTTAATACTTTTGAAGAGTGGGCAAGCAAATCAGATTTATGAAAGTAAACAAAAAATAATATAATGATTGTTAATGATATTCTGAAAAATCACAAACTATCAAAAATCACTATCAGATGGTATTAAAATTCAATTTCCATTTCGAAAAAACCCATAAAAGGTTCAGTCAGAGATTTGTACATCTAAGACAATTTCATTGTTAAATTTATTACAAGCCCTTAAACACTTTGGATGTTTTGACTAAAGTTACTCCATAATAACCGTGGACCCACCTGCATTTTGTTGTGTTAGTTGTTCATCGACTGATGTTGGGTTGTTTACGAGATAACATTATTAATTTAATATAACCATTATTATTATTATTAATTATTATTATTATAAAATAAGGAAACCACGGTCACTAACTGATGCTCATCGAGCCAATCTATCTGCCGACACGGCTGCAGATGTAGTTTAACACTGAAACCCATTTTTGCCTGCTTTTAGTTAACCATAACAAAAATTCAGTATCTGGTCATTTTGGGATTGCTGCTGCAAGTATATCACCCATCACTAACAACTCCCAAACACAACTTTTGTTGTTTGCAACAGTTTGCAAAGATGTTTCAGATGATGATAGGAGAAATTTCAGATATTAAGCTTTCCACTTTAAAATTGGTTGAACTTAAATTATCAATCAAAAGAAGCTTGACTTGACAAATCACAAATCAATCACCTTCTATCTCTTCCACATTACATGCAAAAAAACTGAACACTACCAAAAATAGTAAGACTCATTTGAAACCATTTTTATTTTATTAAATTTCAGACACCTAGGAGTCTCTTAACTTTAAGGAAAAGTCAAGAACATTTAATTCCAAATCATCGAAGTTCTCAATTTAGCTTTGGATGAAATTTGGCAGCATCCCAGCTGGAGAGAATCGAGCTCAGACATACTTGTAGAACCTGTCCTTATAAGCAATTTCACCTCTTCTGATTCTTCCCAAATAACTTTTCTGAAATAAAAAAAATAAAGAATTTTAAATGTCCATTTTAGAGCAAGTCATCCAACGGAAACAACAATCAATCAGGATAAACAGGCATGTTTCGGCAAGACTTTCATGGAATAAGTGGGATAAAACAAGCTGTCACAGCTCGATCGTATTCTAAATGACAAGCGCTCAAAACCTGAACGCCGGTTCCGACCAAAACCGATAAATGATACTGGAAAAATATCAACAGCACAATCAAAAATCCCTACAAGAGCTAGATTTTGAACTAGCATCTTAATCAGAGGTCATCACATACATCGCTCGTAATCATAACTCAAAGAGTATCAATACTGTCAGTTCCCATGGCCAAAGTCAGCAAGCATAGTCAGCAAGGGTTTCAAATAAACCTACCCTCTCCCACGTAATCATCCCGTACAGAGCCGCAAGAGGCACGATGAACAAGGCGAATCCGATTGCAGCCGTCTTCGGCGTCGGCTTGAACATCTCGTAATGGAAAACCTTCATGGAAAGGAACCTCTGCAACCCTGGATCAAACTGGAGACAAAAACCACTAAATTGTCAGTCCCCTTAATAAATTTAATGCCAATAAAAATTCAATGCTATACTTAAATGCAACATTTCATACGTAATTCAACCAGCATCAGTTATTAACATTTCTGTTGTAATCATCTTTTCAACTACGGTTAATAGCTAGTAGAAGTCAATAGAACTTAACTGATATTAACTAATAATTAACTATAACAGTAACTGAATCACATCGATAACTCAGCTGCTGAAAATCACTCCGCAGACTGAAAAAACAATGCAATAAAAAAAACATTCTTGAAACTCAAAAGCAAATCTAATATGAAGGTTATCTGCAGACAGCACAAGCAAGCCAAGGTCACATACCAAGTGTTCTCCCATAGGTTTGAAGGGATTCGAACGCTTGAACTCAAATTCCTTTTTCAAATTATCACGTAATTCGCGTCTAGCTTGGATGCGTCGCATTTCATCCTTGCTGACATCGTACAAGCTGTTTGGGTCGAAAGCGCGCCTCCCACTACCGCTGGCCATCTTTATTTACAAGGATAGCCCGAACACCACAACATACCTTAAAATGATGATAGAAATATATGATGAATATGTTAATGAATAAAAATTTATTAGATTTGTTATAAAAACATTTTTTATTTGTGTTTATTTTATTTGTTTTTGTTTTTTTCTTTTAATTTAAAAGATTTTCAATCATCAAAAGAGGATATCAATACATTTGGCAAAATCCAGCAATTTAAAGCAGCAATATAAATTAAATTTAACCGTAAAGATTCATCTATTATTTGCAGCTTTCAATCCCAGATTGGTATGTTATTGCTTTGCTTTGCAGTGGTTGCGAACTGTAAATAATGTGGAGATGGCATCACAAAATTTGGGGTGGAGTTGATTGCCCGAGCTAGTCTGAATATAATCTAAAACATTTTATAAGATGCCTGCTCTTGTACTGTTTAAGAGGCGATGGAAACTAGGTTCGGATGACCTGGTAATCCCTGCAGCGATTTTGGCAGCCATCCATCTGATATGGTTACGTAATATTATATAACGTTGCTAAGTAGTGATGAGAGGCACCTAAATGCCAAATGGAATGACTATAAATTTGTTTGCAACAAATTTTTGACTTGCTAACAAATATTGTAATAGTGCAAAGTTGTATGGAGAGTTTTTATATTCCCTAAAACAAGTGCAAACTTCATGGAAATTAATCGACATCTCTCAATTACTCCAGGACGACAATCTTAGCCTACATGCTGGTCGTTTCTGAGAACACACCAAGCAACTCATCCCACTGGACGACTTCTCTGAGATGGTTTGTCATCGGGCTGATGGCCATCTTTCCAGCCAGTCTGGTCTTGGAAGTGGTTATCGCAGTATTCAGTGGAAGAGGGGGACCTCTGAAGACAAACATGAGATCGAGTGTTTCCACACTTCTCTACCTTAGACTAGGTGAGTGTCATGGCCATCATCAGTGACGTAAATGTTTCTGTCACAGCCACGCGATCGTCGCCGTAGTCAAGATAGTCATTATCAGTCCATATCTTCACAGTCTCTTTATCAATTATAATTTTTTTCCAAGCTGTTTTTTTTTATAGTTGTTTTGAAGACGTTTGGTGGCTTTTCATTATTATCATTTCTTATCATTATTTTGACATTTCTCATGCGACGGTAAATATGCTATGTTTTGATCGATTTTGTTTTCGTCTCGGCATGGATTTATCGATTTCAGGAGAACAAGAATCTAACTTTGAGGATATTATGGCGTGATGAAAAGAAATTGTCACGAATACCATCATCTTCATCATAATTGCCACATTCGTCGCCATCATCATCACCATTGCCACCATCATCATCACCGTTATCACCACCATCATCATAACCACCACCATCACAGGCCTGCTGGGCATTGAGCTGTTCTGGGAGATCTTGAGCATGGTACGTCTGTTTCTCTCCAGTGATAGTAAGCCGAGTTCCATGGTGCTGAGCATCATCGGCGGTGAGCATGTTATCGAGTAATTAATTAACCTTCTAGTTAACCGATGGAGTGGTTAATTGTTAGCGGACTGACGATTTATGGTTGTCTTATGGTTTCATCATGAAACTTTCATGAATCTTTGGAATGTCTGGTGTTTGAATTTGTAATTGGATTGATCTGAAGTAAATAACTTTTTACTTTCTGTGATTTATATTGATGGCTGGCATGAACTGTTAAATCAGTGATTTCAATTTCATCTTTATCATTCTTTCCATCCATCAGGCTTCCTCTTATTCAATTGGCTGGTCACCTTTGTTGTTATTGGTCAGTTTGGGAAGGCTCCTCCCCTCAGGGATAAGCTTAAGTGCTCTGGGGTCAACTCTTCGTGCTCATTTCATCCACTGACCGGCGACGACGTTTCTTCCGAGAAGGCCGCTGGCAAGACTTCCATGGGTGGAGGGGATGGTAGTGGTATATATAGCAGCATCAACGAGGCCCTTTGCAAGGGCGGAGCCATGTCGAACAGTCTCATTGGTCAGACTTTTGCCAATAACAACGATGGCGACAGGACTGCCTACATTGATAGGAAGTTGGTGTTATTTTGGCTTGTAACTACCGGCATGAAAACAGACAGGTTGATGATGATGATGACGATGGTGTGGATGATGATGATGATGACGGTCATTGTGATGATGATTGTGATGTTTTGATAAAATGCTGTTGTGTTGGTGATTATAATCGTGGCGGTATATCTTTAGGTTCTATGGCTCTCACGAGATATGCTGTTTTTCTGTGCCGTCCAAAAGGGTTAGCATGATTCGTCATCATCATCATCGTCGTCGTCGTCATCATCATCACCATATCATTATCACCATCACTAAAGCCACTTACTTCTTTTCATTAGAACTCCTACAGTGAACTGGAAAGGGTCATATCCTTCGCACTCAGTGACCTCGACCTCGTGCAGAGCGACATCATCGCCGGCCTCGTCCTATTCAAGAGGTCGCAGAGGTCAATCCAAGACATGACCATTGCCGAGGTTTCTTAATGATCATTGCAACTTATTATTATCGTTGTTGTTATTTAAATTATGTTGTAAGGTAATATTAAAATCTTATTTTATTTATTTTAATAAATTATTTGCTATGACATTTAGTCGTATGCCCTTATTATGTCCTTATATAAATTGCCTTCCTTCACCCTGCGATCAGCCCTCCAACGAGGTGTACCAGTTTCTGTCCGGTACCCCCATAACTTCGACGACGAGGTTTCTCGGGTTCAAGTCCCAGGGCACGGTGGAGTTTTACTCGAGGGTAGTAAGGTTCATGAAGTACCCACTGGCCACCCATAGGCTCATGAGGAGCCCGTGTTCAAAAAGTTCATGAGGGGAAGGAGTGATGGCGACAGCGTAAAAAGGTGGGTTTTTGTGGGTTAGTTGTCATCGTCATGGTAATGCTGCTGATGATGTTGGAGGTAATGATAATGATGATGGTGGAGGTGATGATGATGATGATGTTGGAGGTAATGATAATGATGATGGTGGAGGTGATGATGATGATGATGATGATGGTATTTTTACCTCATTATAGGTGCACCTGTTGCCACAAGTCAAGGGTTAAAAATACGAAAAGGCTGAACTCTGATAGAATTCAAACCCTCCAATCAGAACCTGTAGAAAAAGAGCTGGCCAATCTGATTGGTCAAAAGCAATTTGAACTCCTGTACTGTAGCTTATTGGTTGGTAAAGTAATGCTGGTTAATGAATTGCATAAGGATCTAATAGCCTTTGTCTATTTAGCCTGCTCTATGTTTAGTTTTTCTGATTTTGAATTATTTGGTTTTTCGTATTATTTATCAATGTTATTTATCACTTTATGTTGTTATATCATCACATGACTAACAGGGTAATCTTTTATCACGTTCATCATTAATTTAATTTAATTAGCAACATTTTACCACCAATCTCTCTCTCTCTCTGAATTTCTGCAGAATGCGGATCTCGACGGAATGTCCTTCCTCGTAGGGCTGGATCACGAGTTCAAAGCCGTCGTCGTCTGCGTGTGGAGCGCCATCTGCCTCAAGGTTCTGCTGCAGACACTTTTTTTTGGTTATTAAGATAAAAAATTAGGATTAATAGATGCCTCGTTCAAGCCTGGTTACATTACAGGATTAAAATTAAATTGGCTGTTTATGACTATGGTCGATAATCATTATAAGATTGTTTACCATAGTAATAAATAATAAATAATAAATAGTAATAAAAACATAACTATAACTAAGATAATTATCATAATTTTCATCATCATCATCAGGATGCATTTGTAAAGATGTGCAGCAACAAGGCAACCTCCCAATGCGTGATCGTGAGACCCGATTGGTCTGTATCTGAGGTGAGCGTCTGATGATGATGATGATGATGATCGTGAAAACAATAACCTGTCGATAGTGACGTCATTGCAATGCTTTTCTAATACTTGTTGACATCCTCTGGTAAACAATCATTGAAATCATTATCATCATCATCATCATTTTGTCAACGACTTTGGGTCAATTATGGGCCACATGGTAATGGCAACGTGTTTTTAACCCAGCTGAGAAATGGGGGGGTTGCTTTAAAAGGTATCATCATCATCATCATAATCACCATCATCATAATCATCATCATAATCATCATTGCTCATTTTTTCCTCCACAGTACTTTGCCATGCTGGCAGACAAGATCTATTCCAGGTTGAGAAACGACAACCTTCTTCTTCAGGCACTCAGTCGTGACCAGGCAATTATGATTATGATGATGATGATCATCATCATCATGACTTTGATGATGATTATGATGATTATTATATATATATATGATTCTCTTTGAAATTTGTATCACCACCAGTTGTCAGGAACCGAATGCTATGAACTGATCGTGACTGGCCAATCTATGGCAGGGGGTGTGGCCTGCGTCCTGGCCGTCCTCTTGAAACAGTTCTACCACAATCTCCATTGCTTTGCCTATGCTCCGCCCAACTCTATTTTTAAGTATGACATTTTGAAATCAACTCCATCGTTGTGTTAAAATATTGTTTATCATTATAGCAAACGCAGTTGTTGCTGTGAAGCTCTTGCGTTTGTAGTCTCGTCATCGAATATTAACAACAATCGACAGAACATTAATAACCATAATTCCAGCCGATGGCTTTGGCACCTTTTGTTCTGATCTTCAATTATCATGAATGACATTGTAGAGTTTCATTTTCTCTCATCCCACATGATTTCATCACTTATTATGATTTATATTATTATTATTATTATTATTATTATTATTATCATTATTATTATTATTATTATTATTTCTGTTGTTGGTATCATCATCATCATCATCTTCTTCAGTGCCGTGTGCGTCAGAGAGACCCAGTCCTTCATAACCAGTGTCGTCGTCGGCAAGGACGTCGTACCGAGGTGATGTTTCAATTTTTAAGTTTTGATTCACGTCATCATCATCACCGCTGTTGAAATCGTTACTACTATCTGGCTCATCATCGTCATCATCATCATCGTGACTAATTGCAAGATCATCACCATCATTTTTATCATCTTTGTCGTCATCATCATCATCATCATCAACACCCATTTGAAGGTTGAGCTGTAATCAGATTGAAGCCTTCAGGCAGAGCCTTGTCTCGTGCCTCAGGTCATGCAACAGTCACAAGGTGAGAGGTCAACCAGTTGTGCAATTAGTCAATCACTTTATTATTATTTTTTGTCGCATTATTATTATTATTATTATTTTATTAATCATATATCATTAATCGTTATTCTGCTGCTCTGTTATTACTCTCTCGTTGAACTAAATATCCCGTCCATTCCAGTTAAGAATTCTCTGCTCCCAGCGACCCTCCTCTGCCTGCTGCCCGGACCACCAGTCTCCAGCGACCGCTCAGACCACCATGGAGCACCTCGGACGGGAGGGGGGACTCTTCAACAAAAGCACGGGGCTTTACCTCCCGGGGAAGGTGGTTCACATCGTCAGGAGTCGACCCAAGATCAGGTGGACATTCTGAGAAGGATGATGATGATGATGATGATGATGATGGTGGTGGTGGTAATGATGAAGTCGTCCATCATTGTTGGCTATCCAATGATGATCACATGGCAAATTGGCAGATCTATTATTATTATTATTATGGCTAATATTACAAACATAATTATGTATTACTTCGAAGGAAGTAATCATCTCTATCACTGTAACCACCAGCAGTAGTTTCATCGTTTCCAATCCCATTCCAGCTTATCATCTGTTATCATCAATCCCATATTCGTTGCCATCATCATCATCACCTTCGTCAACAACCCCTTATTCCAGCTGCTCAAACCGGATGTCCCAGTGCAAGCGACACTCGGTATTCCAGGCCGTTTGGGCAAGGAATGAGGACTTCAAGAACATACTCGTCTCGAGGAAAATGATTTCCGACCACTGTCCGTTCCTCATCATGGATGCCCTAGAAAAGGTGAGGTGGATGGGTGATTGGGCAGTTTGTGGAAAGGCACCGATAGGAGGGATGGATCATTGGATCGATTGATTTAAAGATTGCGGAATTGCTACATTCTCTATGAGTTCTGAATAAACAGCAGATGCTTATGACACTTATACATAAATCTATTTGTATTTTATCATCATCATAATCACCATCATCATCATTATTATTATTATTATTATTATTATTATTATTATGATCATTAGAAAGTGGCTATCAAGTTTCTCGACAACCTCTTTTATTCTTTTGCCCGCATGCTCTCAGGTGTTGACCCACATCAGTCCAGCTAAGCCAGTCAGGAAGGGGGTGAGCGGCAAGAGAGGTCACCATCGACCAATGATCTCAGCCAATTCCAGCCACAACGAGACAACGCTCACTTCTCAGAACACGGTTTCAGACTTCTCGACCAGCGAACAGCTCATCGAATCGACGTACGCCCCGGCTACCCTATCCATGGGGCCTACCGAGATACCCCACCCTTCTGTTCAGGAATTCTTCAACCAGTCCATGACCCTTACTGGGAATGTTTCTGAGCCCCATTTTGGACTAGATGTTCCCGGTCCATATGAAAGGATTAACAACCAGACGTTTCCTAAGGTCAAGATGAGGTCATCGCGACCTTCGGAATTTGCCAACAGAGGTTGATCTGCTTTGTCCATGTCTTGTTTTGGATTGTTTTTTATTTTCGTTTATCATTACTTGAGTTACTCGGTAAATAATATTATAATAATAAAAGTCATATTATTAATAATAATTATTCTGCATAAATCTTACAATAACTCAATCCGGACTTACCAGTGAACCAATCAACCCCTTGCAGTAATTAGGATCATGCCACAGCAACTTTCCTCCAACGGTGGTCCATCCGGCCAGCACACCACTGCCGAGGGTTTTTACAACACCATAAATGTCCCCAACCATTTTGCCTCGATGACTAGCGACTCCGTTATACCAAATCCTGCCAAAATCAGAACGGCCGCCACCAACCAGTTTCTCACCGGCGATCAGAGCAACAAAAGACAACCGATACTCATCGACAACTGGACGGGGGCGTTCGCGCCCTTGGCTAGCCCGGAAGCTCTGTCGGAGAGTTCCAGCCTCGCCAGTTGCGGAGAACAATCCTCTTCCGGCTATCCGATCGGATTTGTCGCCGGCATGCCCGGACACAGGGGGGACAGCATAAAGAGGCTCTCGTCGGGAGCTGCCTATCAGAGGCTCGTGGCACGAATCGATCCTATCAGGCAGTCTCCTCTGGGACCCATTCATCCTTTTTCTGCTGGCTGGATTGACACTGGTAGTGCTGACACTGCCTCGAGTCACAAGGACTTGCCAGAGAGGATCAAGAAGTCTTCGCTGACATCGAAATCAAATACTGGTTCCTTGAGATCGAGGTCGACCAATCAGGAGCAAGGATCTGTCAAAGGTGACGAAGAGCAAGCCAAAGATCTCAGAGACTTTGGCGCCTTCCTCAGCCATGACCCACACAGCAAGGAGTCTTACTACGCCGAGATCGGCGAACCAGCCGACTGCCCGTCCAACCGTGTTGCGGCACCCAAATCCGACAGCCTCTACGATCTCATCATGGATGCCAGCCCACCCGTGGAAAAGCAGCCCCAATGGGAGGAGCCTGAGGGCCAAGCAGAAGCCGATTCTGATCTGATGGTGTTCTCCCCGCCCTCCTCTGGCGAGCACCTCAGAGCAAAGGCAGCTACAATTTTTCTATCAGCAGCAGATGAAGGGATTCACAAGGATTCCAGTGGCCAGAAGGAACAGCGGATGTCTCAACAGTTCGAGACGATCGCTCTCCCTGTGGTAACCAGTTCACTTTTTGAGCACGAACCAATCTATTCGAAGGTCATTCCGAGACTTGAGAGGAAATACGAAAATCCAGAAAACATTTCTAAAGATGTCTCCAGTCCTGCTAAATCTGACCTTTCCTTGGATCAGAGAGGATGTTTGCCTGAAGAGAAAGATGTCGTCGATAGCAACACATTTTTTCATGACAGTGATGATGACTATGAAGAAGCTCAGGAGCAATTTGTCTACGACCTCGTGATTGGTCACTATTCGTGTGCTGGGCGGGGCTACCCGCACGGCTTCGTCGAATCATATTCGAAGACTACCCGTCTTTCGGTAGCTGAGGAAGTGGCTGAACCCCCGCACAACATTTTTTGAGTCTTATCTGGAAACCAATGAAGAAAAATACTCATATCGAGTAATTATTATCAACAAACAGATTTCACTGTCATAACTCCTGTTTTATATTACTACTGTTTGCATTGTCAAAATCTCATCAGGCTAGTCAGTAAAGAGTGGCATCTCCACATCCAATCAAATAATCAAATCATTTGACCTAAATTCAGCACCATTCCATATTTCTGCAGCCAATCAAATCACTTGATCTAGATTCAGCACCATTCCATACTTCTAAAGCCAATCAAATTATTTGACCTAAATTCCATGCACCATTACATGTCCATCGGGAGAACTGCCTCTGTTGTAAAAATAAATAATTCCTAATTCTGTCGCTTCTCTCTTCCTCGTGACATTCCACCACTCCAACAATGATTATTCTCTTCCGACTCTGTTTCCACGTTTCCGTGCAGAACTCACTTCACTGTGACTCCGATGTCAGGTCCTACTCGTGCTATTCCTGCTTACGATTTATTTTGTTTTTAATTTCTTTAACTCGATATTTGTCTTTCCTGGTATTGTTGTCTTTTCCTCTTTCTCTGGTTTATAGAGCATCCTTCCAGACGCTTTGGACTCGTGCTCAAATCATCAAATAAACTGCAAATAAAGTGTTTGGTTTCCAGCAGTCGTGTATCGACGGACGAACGAACGAAGAACGTACGGATGGAATGTCGGATGACCTCACTGCGTCCTTTATTTTGTGGTTGATTGGTCGATCGACAAATCTATTTATTGACTGACGGAGCGTACATGTCATTACATCTGTTATAAAAAGCTATCTCCAGCCTGCAGTGTGTTCGAGTTTGGTCAGATGATCACTATAAGCTGACCTTATTTGGTCGATTGGAAATTTTTTGATTCGGCCAATTAGAATATGGGATTTTCATCTCCGTCGTCTCATTGGACGATCTGATGTTATCGTTGCCGTTGTTGATCTAGTTGCGCTCGTTTGGTAGGGAGTTGTTTGTTTACAATTATTTATCGTTCGTATTAATTGTGCTGGTGTGTTGTTATTTAATTCTTGATTTTATTTCGTGATTTACAAAATTTGTTCAAAGGAGGTTTTGTCATTTGTTCTATCTAATTTCTTTCCTCGTATTAATTTATGATCTCAATTTCAGTTTTAATTTTTGGCGATCTTTTCCATTACTGTGAATACGTAATTATACTTTTTGAGTTATTGTCATTGTTGCTAGGGTTACATGATAATAATAATAATAATAATGCATTTGTAAATCTTTTGGATTGTTTTGGAAATGCGGTTAAAGTTTATTTATCACAAACTTGATTCAACTCATCTGCCACTCATTTAGAGTCGTCTGCTTTTGCGTCCACCCGCAAAGATTCCATTTGAGATTTCAACGTCATATTATCATTTTGTTTATCGTTAGCAACATTATTTGTTGTTGGTGTTGTTGGTTATTTTGTTTCAAATACTCAAGAAATTGCAGCAACTGTTGCTGGTGTAATTATTATTATTATTTATTTTACTATTATTATTTACTTTACAGAATCAATTTCATTTGTCGATACTTGTTCGCCATTTTAATGTTTTTCGATATTATTAACAGTTATAAAATGAAAAACTAATTCAAATTGACACCTTTATTTCCATAATATTTCTTGTTATAAACACAATACATTACAATGTTTACAATTGATTTCTTAGTCATCATATCACTGTTGTTATTGTTGTTGTCTCAGTACTTGAACCATTCTGTCAATCGTTCCGCTCCAATGATGATGGCGAGCAATGAAGCGTTATTCCACTGGGTCCAAAACTCGTTTAAAAAACCAATTTGGCAATAATTGGCACACTAGTTATTGGCATCATGGTTGTTGCTGTGCTCGTTGCATCATTTATATCAGTTATTTGGTCAGTTATTTATTTTGTAATCTAATATTTAGTTGAATAATGGTTAGCATTGTTACATCTCGTTTGTCAAATGGGTTGAGATCTTAGAGACCCATTGTATTAAAATGGCTCATTATCTATGTTTATCTATGCTATTTATTGTTAAGGGTGCAATCAATATAGTTATCATTATCATTAATAATATTGTTATTATTAATATTATTATTATTGTTTTTATTATTATTATTATTATTATTATTATTATTATTGTAACTATAGTTTTTGCTAGAAACTAGAAGTCGATGTCGCCTAGGAGGGTTGGTCCTTATAGTTGACCTCAGTTTTTCCATTACTGATATTTTAAATTGGCATTAATCATTACCGTGTACGTTGACATTGTTGCTCCGTGGTTTGTGGTAAATGTTTTGAGTCGTTGACTTAGGCCGCTGTTAGCCGTTGACAGTTGTTAAAATTTAGATAACATATTTGGATGCAGTTGATTAGTTATGCTCGTGTATGTGAGTGTCAACTATAACTATCTTGTTAGCCCCACTGTCTCCTAAGGTTTGTTTGACGATTGATTTGTAGCTGTAATCCTGCAATTACTGGTTGTGACTTTACTTTTTTGTGGTCGAGTGGGTAACCTCAACTTTGTCGCTGTGATCTAAAAGCTAACTAATCTTTGCGATAACTAGATGTAATTTTACAAATTATAGTTGTGATTTTCATAATGACAGTTCGTTGATGTTCTACAACAACCACCTATTACTTAACAATTGTTCATCGTAACTTGGTAAGGAAACGCTGAATCTGTAAGTCTGCGCTTCCATGTTAAGTTTGGGAAGTGGGGTGGATGGCCATGCGGTTCTTGGTCCGTCGTCGTCGTGGGTATTCGATGGGTGGGTAATAATGGAAGTCTTATTAATCTATTAAGTTTAATTAAAAGTTTTATTTTTCGAGCTCTGCATTTTAGAACTGAAGTCTTTCGTGTTTTGGAATCTAGACATTCTTGCAAAGATTAAGACTGAGGAGTGGGACAGAGCGGAATAAAAACGCCGAAAAAATATTTAATTTAAACGTTTAATTTATTAAAATTAATTAATTTTTTTTTTAGCTGGGTTGATTCGGGATTAAGAAGAAATTGTTTTAGATAACCGAATAGCTTTTAAATGTTGTTGTTGGTGAGGTGTCAGAAATCGTCGGTGTACAACAGCGTTGATTTATCCTAGTTGGACACTTAACAAATATTTGCAATTGTTTTATAATCCTATTTTAATAGAATCTAAGATATTCCGACATCGAGCGGCATGTTGCCTTTACATTACCAAGCTCGGAGCGATACAATTACCAAATCTGCCGTCTGTATACAATTTCTCAAGAGAATCTTAAAGTTGAGGGAGAAAAGACTCGTCATCTTGATCGTACTGGTATTTATTTCCATTTCCTTCTTTGGCGTGTATTTCTTGCCAGACTTCCGAGAACTGAGTGGCATATATGAACTTGATTTGGGAACACCACCGAATGTCTTTATTCCTCCCGGAGCGAATGATGATCACAAAAGAGATGGTCAAGATGTTCACGAGCTTGACGATAAGAATAGGCTGAACAGCAAGATGGCCAACATTCCACCAATCCCAGGACCATTCGTGCATACCACTTTGAACAGGAATGAGACTTCAGCTGAAAGATCAGCTGTAATAAGAGAGAGGCAGAACAAAATTATCGAGGTAATGTCTTGAAATTATTATGAAGTTATGTCTGATCTCATAGATTATGATGATAAGCTGACAATGATTTGACTATACCATGCTTGCTATGACAATGAGAATGTAAATATCCTTTTATAATGTCTTTATTAAAATAAGTGATAATTGGCTCAAAAAGGTAAATATTACAATGACATTTCTTTGGTGATCACATTATGATGACGATTTCTTGATCATATTGTGATGATAACGTCTGGGCAATCATACATGAATCAAACAATTGACATTTTCTTGTTGCCTAAGAATAAAGACTAATGATCCTCATTTCAACCACCCACTCATTCAGATGATGAGACACTCATGGACCACGTACGAGACCTACGCTTGGGGACAGAATGAACTTCGTCCCATCACCCGAACTGGACATTCCGCCAACATATTCGGGCAGTCGATGATGGGGGCTACGATCATCGATGCCCTGGATACCCTTTACCTAATGGGGCTGACGGAGGAGTTCCAGAAGGGCAGAGACTGGGTGGCAAACAGCTTCCATTTTGATGCGGTCAGTGAGATTTAGGAGCTAGTTTTGAGCTTTCTTTTTGGGTTTAACATTATTGGGTGAAGTTACCATTACTTGTTGTTGATTTTTATACTCGACAGGCTTCGGAGGTTTCCGTGTTCGAGATCAACATCAGGTTTGTCGGGGGCTTGTTATCCTCCTATGCTCTCACCAAGGACGAGGTGGGTAGATTGTGCGATGGTACGGTGGATGTTTAGCCATTTGGATGGATGGATAAGTAGATGAAATTGTTGTTGTAAATAGTCTTCAGTTAATAAGGAATTCTGAATGAAAAATAGCCGAAGTTCTAGTAAGTTATCTTCAACAATCAAAAATTCAAAATTTTCAGGTTTTCATGTTGAAGGCAGTCGAGGTTGTTGACAAGTTGCTCCCTGCCTTTGAGACTGAAACTGGAATTCCTATGGCCATATTGAACTTGAAAACGTACCCTAACGATGTTCATTTTTTTCATCCATCCTTCTCTCTATCATTCATCACATCAGCATCATCTTCGTTATGCTATACACCATCAAACTGCCCGTGCTGTCCATGTTGTCACTCATTTAAGTCATCGTTATCTTTAGCATCCATGCCTTCTGATTTCACAGGGGTTACAAGAGAAACTGGGCGTGGGCTTCTTCGGGCTGTTCCATACTCTCTGAGTTCGGAACTCTCCATCTCGAGTTCGCCTACCTGACTCACATCACCGGGAATCCGGTTTATCTCGACAAGGTCGGTGGGTGGGAAAGTGCATGAATGTGTGGCATGAATTCGGTCGGACGGATGAATGGATTTCGATGCATGGATGGCTAGGCAACGTGAGGAAGTAGCAATGGGTTACAATTAGGTTGAAAAAGCTACTGTTGACTTGAGTGCCCGCTTTGCTTTGTCTGTGCATCTGGTAGACTGCAAGAGTTGAGCACGTGTAAACGAGCGAGTCGATCGAGTAAGGAAACACCTGCCAACATCTTTTAGTGTTCGATTCGAGGGACGACAAGGAAGAATGTGGCCAATGGTGATGTGATGTCAATCTTCGACAGAGAGTCGATGTATTGATTGGAAATGAAAGAAAGATTGATGCTTGCCTGTTTGCGGTGAAAGTATATTTCACATGCCACGAATCAGCATCATCATTCATTCATCGCAACCATCGTTATCGACATTAGCGTGATCGTTGGCACATCGTCGCATCATCACATCATCACTCTTTCATCGTGATAAAATTGCTTCCTCCACTCATCAACAACAACAACAGGTGAACAAGATCAGGTCATTCGTCGCTGGACTCCAAAGGCCTGACGAAGTCTACCCCAACTACCTCCATCCCTCCACGGGAAGATGGGGGCAAAGTAAGTCCTCCTGATGATGATGATGATGAAGAAGAAGATAGTGATAGTGATGATGATGGTGGTGGTAGTGGTGATGAAAGTTAGTGTGAAATAATAATAATAATAATAATTGTAGTAATAATAATTTGTACCATCATCTTCCATAAACTACACGACCCTTAACTCCTACAAACAACTTGAGAGTTGTTTCAATATGATATCAACAACACAATCCTCAACACAACTTTCATCAATAACAACACAACTCTCATCAATATAACGACAACACCTCAACGAACAGAACACACCTCTGTCGGAGCTCTGGGCGACTCCTTCTACGAGTACCTGCTCAAGTCTTGGATTCAGAACAGGACGGACATCCTTGCCAAGGATATGTACGACGAGGCCATCCAGGTGGGATGCTATGGCGATGGTGATGGTGACAATCGTAGTGATGTTGATGTTATGTTATTGGTGATGTAATGGGGACTGCGGTAGGAATGATGATATTATGGTGCTTGTGGCAGAGTGTTGTGATGATGATGATGATCTCAACCTCGAGTTGTCTCGAGTTCCATTATCCTAATTCCTTCACTTTTTCTTCTCGCAGACAATCGAGCGAAGACTGTTCCAGAGGTCGCCCGGAGGTCTCCTGTACATCGCCGAGATGAAGAACAACAGGATCGAGCACAAGATGGACCACCTGGCTTGCTTTGCAAGTTGGTTGGCTTTCTGAATGTTTATTTATTTATTTATTTAGTGGTTTATTTATTTATTTATTTATTTAGTGGTTTATTTAATTTATTTATTTATTTATTTAGTGGTTTATTTAATTTATTGAGAACAATTATGATGTTAAAACATGAAGGATGGATGGATGAGCTAGTGGAGGGAGCTAGTGTTATAGGAATGCTAGGCATTGGCAATGCATCAGGGGGTGTGCATGGGTTGGGGTTAGGGAGTGCATTAATGCAGAGGTGTCCAGTTTCTAATTGATGTTGAAGCCATGGGTTGTTTGCTTGACTAGCCCGGAATTTAAATTATTATTATTATTACTTAATTAATTAATTAATTATTATCATATGTACAAAAAAACCAATATGTTGGAGTCAAAAGAACTCTCTTCAGATATGAAACATCTGATGAAGAAGTTTGATGATGATGATGATGATGATTTGTGGGTGGGTCTTGGATGAAAGACGGCAAGGCATGTGCTTTCAACTGAGTTGAATTTGGATATAAATTGATGCCATAAGTTATTGTGCAAAATACAACATCATCTTCTATGTCATCATCTTCTGCTTCATCATCTTCTATATCATCATCTTCTACAACATCATCTTCTCCATGTGCACATGCTGATTGTTGTGTGCTACATGATTGATGATGCCTCATTCCAAACATCACTTTCTCCATGAAAATTAACAACATTACTTAATAACAGAAGATGCTGTCAATAATAATAATAACAATAACAAGTGATAATAATTTTAATAATAACCATGGCATTTATAATAATAACGACTTGATGATGATTTAACAACATTATTCTAATAACGTTAAACTTTTGTTAAATTTTAAATCCTCCTTTTTTTTGCAATTACATTTCATTTGCTAGGATCAATCGTCATAATCATCATCATTTCGTTTTCCAGGTGGCATGATAGCACTCGGAGCAAAATACTCCAAAGACGAGGAGAAGTACATGAAACATGCGATGGATATCGGACACACCTGTCATGAATCTTACGACCGTACAGGTGGGCCATTTTACCTACCTATTGTTTTGGTGCGTTGCTCAAGAAAGCGCAACAGGAGACAAAAGGCCGAGATTAACATCGATTATTCCTAGAAAACAAAACATGTTTGTGAACGAGTTGCTAATTAATTTCCAAGTTATTAATTAATTTTTAAGTAGCTTTATATTTTAAGTCCTTTTTCGTGGCATTATCATCATCATCATCATCTAATGTTTGAGGAATTAATTGCATTTCAAGCTTGGTACTAGGTTATTTAGGATATTCGGAATTCTAATCGTAATCATGCTCCATTATGTCTCCTGACCTTACCAGCCTGAGCATTTGATGATTTTGTAAATAGTCACTACATAAATTTCCTTAATGACAATATTAAAAATAATGATATTAATGACATTAATAATGACAATAATAATACCAATGTTAATAGTAATAAAGATGATGATGATAACAGCAATAATAATAATAATAATAATAATAATAACTAGCAATAAACTCTCGCTGTCTCCTCCTTACAGCCACGAAACTCGGTCCCGAATCGTTCAGGTTCGAGGGAAGCATGGAAGCAAAGACGAGCAGGCACCAGGAGACGTACTACATCCTCAGGCCGGAAGTCATCGAAACTTACTTCTACCTCTGGAGGACAACTAAGGATCCCAAGTATCAGGAGTGGGCTTGGGAGGCTGTGCAGGTAACAGCGTATGATGATGATTGTTGTAGTAGTGATGATGATGATGATGGTGGTAGTAGTTATGATGATGATGGTGGTAATGATGATGATGGTAGTAGTGGATTATTTCATTCTCTGCACGTTATTGCAAGAACGAAAGCAGAGCTTTTCATAAGAAATAGTCTTTGAAGGAAGTTCAAAAGGAATGACAAATCATCATTGCTAAATGTTGTTATTGTTATCATCATTATTATTAATTAAATGAATCATCAGTTTTAAGTTATTTATTAACAATATATTAATCAATGACCAGAGAGATATTACTATTATTATTATTATTATTATTATTATTATTATTATTATGCTTAATGGTAAATCGTTTATTAACAATATATTAATCAACAACAGGCCCTGGAGAAATACTGTAGAACGGAAAGTGGTTACACTGGCATCAAGAACGTCTACGACACGTCCACTCAGCCCGACGACGTCCAGCAGAGCTTTTTCCTTGCCGAAACACTGAAGTATCTCTACCTTATATTCTCTCCGGACTCCACACTAGACCTCGATCGCTGGGTCTTGAATACCGAGGCCCACCCTCTGCCCGTCCTGGTCGGCCCCGGATTAGGGGGTGGCACCCACAGCACGTAGTAGTTTTGGCGTAGTTCGCCCTTTGTAAATAGTCGATGATTTAAACTTAGGTTATTTTCAATCGATCGGAATTGTCTGACCGAGATTTATTTACGGAGTTTACCGTTAGATTGGTCGATTGAAACCCTGTTTCAATCCACTGATCGCAGCCATTCCGAGCGGCTGTTTTGCGATTGCACGCGCGCGCGTTCGCAAATTTTCTTCCCACCTACTGAACCTAATTTGAGGAGATTCTTTCCTCTGCAGTTTTAAGTTTGGTTTGATTTGTTGGTTGACTCCTCCCACACTGGTCAACTGACGTGCATAATTAAGGGTGGAATAATTACCGACTCGTTATTGATCGTTTGATTTGTTTAGAATTTTTAATTGTATTTAATTTCGTTTTTTTTTTCTTTTGGTTCCTTCATATTCCTGCCGTCCTCGATTCAATTTCGGTTTTAAAATCGTGCTTTTGTTTCCAACACTCGTCAAGATTCTGCGTTTTGTGCATGTCGTTTCGCATGTGGTTCTGTGCATGTCGTTTTGCATGTGGTTCTGTGCATGTCGTTTTGCATGTGGTTCTGTGCATGTCTAGCACGTTTAGCATTACGGTTTCTTGTGAGCCCCTCTGTTTCTTCCTAGTTTTTCTTTGCTGGTCACCAAAACTCCTACGAAATGTCTAGCCTGTACATCGGATGCTCATTGGTTGCTCGATTAGCCAATCACGTTGGTTTGGTGCTGCCGACCCTGAAACTCTGCATTCCAGTTCCACATTTAGCCATGGCATCTTTTCATCGACAAGTCTTCTTCAGGATAAACAACATTAATGAATTAACGACTCTAATTGGTTTTAGTTAATTGTTAATTTAATCGATTGTTAATTAATTAATTATCTGATTAAGTTAACTTTTAATATTTAATCGATGTGTTTGAAGATGATGATGATGATATTAATTAACTTTTGATTGTCGTTAAAGACTGGAGTCGATATTCCACTTGTTTTTATTGCAAGTGCCTTCGTCTGCTTTTGGGAATCATTATCACAATCGTCATGGCTAGCGTTTGCTCCTTTGTCCTACAACTTTTACGTTTTGCATGTGCATCAGTTCGTCCTGGAGTCCTGATGATGATGATGGTGATGGTGATGATGATAATGTGGAATATTATTTTATTTGTTTGTCTAGCCAGTTGAATGCTGGATGATTACTCTGAGAAACATGGAGACACATAAGCTCTAAATTGCTCTCAAGTTTGATTGCAAACGAATTTATGATGACGACGATGAATTATGATTATGATTTCTTTGACATTGTTGTTGATATTAATGATGATGATGTTGGTGGTGGTGATGATGATGATGTCGTACAAAGAGTAGGAGAACAAGGTCATCTCATCTTAGGTCAACTAGTTACTGGTGTCCTCTTTTGTGCTGCATCTTCGCCAATTTTTATTATAATAGTCACGTGGCCAGAATGGTCAATTACCTTATTGAGGTTAAATGGTCGCTCTATTAAGCTGGCAGGAGGTAATAATTTTATTATTATTATTATATTACAATATAAAAAAATTTAATTATTATTATCGTTATTATGATTTACACTATTATTGGTATCATTATTATTGTTATTTTATTATTATTATCATTATTATTGTTACACATTGAGTAATAACACCTGTAGTAGCTCAATGATAATCAATAAGTAGTGACACCTGCTGTAGCTCAACGTGCCAACATCATTGCGGAGGTCATGGTCTCACCTGGCTGATGAATTCGTTGTGAATGACAATCATTCCTGTCGTCACTGTTGCCACACTGGATGTCATCTGTTTCCATGCTATCACTATTATTATTATTATTATATTATTATTATTATTATTATTATTATTATTATTATTATTATTATTATTATTATTATTATTATTATTATTATTATTATTATTATTATTATTATTATTATTATTATTATTATTATTATGGTTTTTGACCCCTTAATGCATGTTTTGTTCGTGATTTTGAAATAATTTATTTTCCTGGCTATTAATTACAATAATATAATATAATTAATAAAAAAATTGATTTGTAAATAATTGAGAGGTTGAAAGTCTGTTATTTAACCCCTCTGTGAACTGCCCTGATTTCTGACAACAACAGAAAAACAAGAAATATTCTGTTTCGCCCTTTAGTGAAATCCTCTAATTTATTCGATTCAAGTTTTAAAATCGAGGATTACAATGTGGTTAGTAGCCCATCAGTATACTTAATGCGGTGATGTAACTTAAAAGCATTACAGTTTTTTTTTATAGTTTTTAACGTGTTAAATTAAATATGCTAATATGTAATGATTAAACATACTAAATTAAATATGTTAAGAGCATAATTAAAGTAAATGTTAAATAAAATGAATAAAAATATGTTAAATGAATTATGCTAAGAATAGTATTATCTGAATTCAGCTAGCAAAATGTCATGTCATCGTAATCCAGGTAGGGGCGGTCTACAGTTGCGAAGTTTGATGGGGAGGGGATTGTGTGCCCTGAAGACCATTGGTGGGTAAAATCATTTTATTAGAAAAATTATTTTAAATAATAGTAATAACAAAAGTCAAATTTTATTTAACACTAGCTGTCGCTCAGCTAATCTTAGTATATTTTATTTAGCAATGCAATCGTTAGCATTTAAATGGAATCGTAAAATATTTGATAGCATATTTGATGTTACCTTTAAGTTCGAAAGGTGGCGTTGTTTACCAATAAGACCATTTAATATTACCTGTCGCTGCTATGACATCATGTATCAGGTATGTCGAACAGACGCGCGCATATTAAAATGCGAGGTCAACATTTCAAAGCAAACGTTTTGAAGAGCTTTCAGAGATTGATTTAAGATTTTGAACAAACAAACATTTACATTTTTATTTATTATATAAATAAATTAATTTCATAATAACCAGGCAAACAATACAAGAATGAAAATCATGTAATTGGAAAAAGCGGTCGGTTTGTCTCGATCTGCTTGATATAAACTTATTGACACACCTAGGACTCATCCACAACAGCTCCATATATATAATCCATATATATAATCAAACATCTGTGTCGCTGTGTTCAAAGAGTTTCGATTGGATAAAAAATAATTAGACAAAATCCGCCCAACAAATAAACTTCCAAACAAATTGGTTAAAAGCAACGAAATAAAAAAAAACTTAAAATTTTAATTACAAACTAATAATTTATTCAAATTGAATGAATAAAATGTTGGATGACGCTAAGCCAAAAAGCCATCAAAGCAAAGCAAAATCCACCTTTGAATTCTTGAATTTTGATTTCTTGAAGGGCTCATTACTGCCTCTGATACTCTGATATTCTCATATCTTATCTTTCCGGAACAATTTAAATGTTGAGAAGAAGCAGATACTGACTCATTTCCTCCACAATCATCATCAACGAGTCATAATAGTTGTTCCTACGAGGCCCGCAGAACAACTGGTGTACTACTAGATCCCATATGAAGATAATTTACTGTCTGAGGAGACGAAGAAGGAGAATTTAGTTAAAAATTTGAAAAATACCTTGCACTCGAAGGCTGGGCAGTACTGAGACAATATCATAAAATAATTCAGTGTTTGGGATTATAATAAGTTTTTATAATCAATGATTATACGATAATTCTATGTTTTTATTATAATTATTATAAATGACAATGTACCAAAAGGGGTTGTTCATTAATTATGCCTTTCAAGAATTGCTAAGCTTTTTTTAACCCTTTCCCTATTTAGTCGACATTTGTGGACGACCCAAAAACAATACAAAGGTAGTGTTGCGTTATCTGGTTGACGTCCTGGTTCTGTCCTTGCATCTCGGGGTCACCAATTTTTGCGACACTACAACATAAAAACACTCGTTATTTATTTATTTATTTATTTGTTTATTTGATTATTTATTTATTTATTTGTTTATTTAATTATGGTCCGTATTACGGTGCATAACTAAGATGATTTGGACTTTAAAAACACTCGTAATTTTTAGAGGTTTATTAACAAGCACGAGATAAAGTCAGGACACGAGAATGCATCGAGAGACCATCATTTCGCCAGGGCTTAAAACAAAGGAGTCCATTGCTACGTGCTGAGTCATTATCATCGTCATGCAAGCTTGGAAAAGTTGTGGGCTGAAGTTCAGTGTTCTGCACTTCACGCCTGGAGTCCCTGGAGTCGGGTGTGTGCGATGGTGCAAATGGCAGGAGTTCAGTGTCCTTTATTTATTTATTTATATTTATTTATTTGATTATAGTCCTTTAATAATAATAATAATAATAATAGTTTATTTCTATGGCGCATTGTGCGTAGCGTCAGAGGCGCCTTGATTCTTCAAGGAACTTTTTGAAGAGATGGGTCTTCAGCTGGCGCTTGAAGAGCTCGAGCGTGGGCTGAGACCGGATGATGGGGGGCAGGCTATTCCAGACGGCGGGCGAGGCATGAGAGAAGCCTCGGTTGACGATGGATGATATGTGGATATGGACAGGTTGATGGAGATGAATTATAGAAGATGAGCGGAGGTGATCGGGGATGTGACGGTGGCAAATGAGATGATGGAGATAAGGGGGGGATAACTGAGATGATTTGTTCAGTGTCCTACAGTAGCTTTATTGTTTATTTATTTGATTATAGTCCGTTGCATAACTGAGATGATTTGTTCAGTGTCCTACAATAGCTTTACTGTTTATTTATTTGGTTATATTCCGTTGCATGACTGAGATGATTTGTACGTAGCTTTACTAAGTGTTCGAGCCAATAAAATAATAAAATTGCAAAGGTCACGTAATGGTATTTGTTGTAGTGGAATATTAATTAGGTTTATTATTATATAATTAGTTTTATATAATATTCAGTATCTTCTATTGCTACCTCTAGTAGCGATGTATTAAGTTAAAGATCGCTCTTCACTATTCTCTCATTCCACTCCAATCCATCTCCCAGTTGATTTCTCATACTTTCTATAGTTTAGTTATAGCAATAAACGAACATAGTAGTAAAGATACAACAGTATTGCTAAAAATATTTAATCACAGTACATGATCAAGTGTTTGAGAAACTTTATTGAGTCAGACATTTGAGAAATATTGCCTCGAGTTTCCAGTACTCGGTTTAAGTACAAACGTTGCTCTTGTATCGTGAATTCCCGATAATCAGTGAGATGTAATTATTATTGCAGTAGTTGAATGTGTCTGCTATAACTTCTGAATACTTAGCCATGCCGTAAGGCTAAACAGCTCAAAAAAGTCTAGAGAGGTAAGAAGGAATCTTTATTAACTTTATTAAAAAGTTATATGTTTAATTTGCTGTCTGCAGTTTGTTCCATGGTACCATCCGGTATTTTAGATTCTCACACGATGTGGGAAATTGTAATTAGTGCTGTTATGTCTTTATACAAGTTTGAGTTCAGCGATCTAATTACGGACAAATCGTTTCCAGTTGGTAATTAAACGCCAATAACTTTAGCCGTTGTCTGTGCGCTGAAATTTGTTGCAACTTACCATAAAAACAAACGCTCGTAATATACACAGGTATGTTAACATCAAGCGATATTGAGTCAGGAGACAAACGTCGATAGAAATTCAAGGCAATAGACCGGCGAGCTAAGATAATGATTGGCTCTTTCTGTTTCCTTATATAAACTTTCGTTAGCCCGTCAAACAAAGGATTTCGCGGTGAAACACTGGGTCGTTATAATCGGCCTGGAAGCCTAGAGTCGGGTGTGTGTGATGCTGCACAAGTGGGACGAGGTACAATGTCCTGAACCCCTGTGTTTCACGCAGAAATTCAGTTCAATTCCTAGGGAATGTAGATTGCTTAACTTGTTTGAAACTTTTAATTTTGGATTATTTTGCCATTGGTTTAATTTGTGAACAAAAAGTGATTCAACAGAGGCATCCATTTCTTCTGGAAAGGTTGTAAAATCTATCATTTATTTATTTATTTATTTATTAGAGTTGTTATTATATTACAATGCAACATGATTTCTTTCAAACTGCGATTTACAATCTATTTATTTACCCTTTGTTATTCATCATAATTCAATGATACATTTTAAAGAATGAAGTTAATCATTCAAAGTAGTTGGAGACTACTAATGTTATCATCATCATCATCATCATCATCATATCATCATCATCATCATCATCATCATCATCATCATCATCATCATCATCATCATCATCATCATCATCATCATCATCATCATCATCATCATCATCATCATCATCATCATCATCATCATCATCATCATCATCATCATCATCATCATCATCATCATCATCATCATCATCATCTCATCATCATCATCATCATCATCACCGTCATCATCATCGTCATCATCACCATCATCGTCATCGTCATCATCATTATTGCTGTTGTTGGTTTTTATTAATCAAATTTATTAATCATCAAAATGAAAGAAGCAAAAATACCAACGGGCAGATTAATAATGAACCCACAGATCAACTTCCGCTGGCAAGATGACCCAAAAATATAAATTAATTGAAAGAACAATAATAAACCCGTCAAATAAACAATTAATCGAGAATACCACGAACTAAGTAACTAAGTACAATTTAAAGACCAATTTAAATAAATTAATTAAAATAATAAATATAATAGTATGAATGGTCCAATCTGCCTCTGAGTTTTGATGGATGAAGTAATGGTGTTGTACAGCCTAGGTCCGTATCACGTTGTTGAAAAGAGCTTGAGGGTGGTATTGGTTTATTTATTTATTTATTTATTTATTCATTTATTTATTCATTCATTCATTCATTCATTCATTCATTCATTCATTCATTCATTCATTTATTTATTTATTTATTTATTTATTTATTTATTTAATTTATTTGATTATAGTCCGTTGCATGACTGAGATGATTTGGACTTATGGTGGTATTGGCAAAAGATGGACTTTATATATTCATGGGTATGACGGAGGGAGTATGAAGGCTTGATGTAGTTGACACTTTCGGACATATGACCTACAAATTTATCTAGAAGGGCATTCTTATTGTAATAGAACATAAATAGTGCAGTTTGACAACTGTGTATTTGTTGAAGATTTAATAAATTGTTAATGATAAAAGTCGAATTTGTGTGAGATGAAATTGGAAGTGAAAATAATAAACGGTTGTTATTATTATTAGTATTAGTATTATTAGTATTATTATTAGTTATTATTGTGTGTACTATACTATAGTAACTAGAGTATGGTTTCTGAATACTTAGCTACCACAAAGCTCTTCAATGTTAGGAATTAGCTCTGTAGGTCACACAAATTCAAGAAGGAAGCCTTACTAATGTTTCAGTTATCTCTCTTTGTCTCAGTTATGTCTCAGGTTTAAATAAAATGTCTACAGTTGTTCTCATCAACGGCATCATCCTATATTTTATACTCTCGCAGGATATGATAAATTCTAATTAGTGTTGTTACGTCTTTGGACGTGTTCCATTAAGTATTGAGATTTAATTTCGTTTTCAGTATATAATTAAATATCAATTACTTCGGAAATTGCACTCTCTGCACTGAACTTTCACTCTATCCGTCGAAACAATTCAGTTCAAAAGGAATCTAGACTGCTTAACTTGTCTGAAATTCGTAATTATTTTGTTAATGATTTAATTTGTGTACAGAAGGTGATTTGACAAAGACTGCTGGAAATGTTATAAAATCTATAATTTATTTATTTTAAGTATACAGTGGTCCACGATTTATTTCAAACTGATTTATTTACTTATTTGTTATTCATCATAATTCAATAATTCACTTTAAAGAATGATACTACTATTTTATAACCGCTATTTATAATCTATTTCTTTACTTGCTTGTTATTCATCATGATTCATTAATTACATTTTAAAGAATGAAACTAATTGGCAAAAGTCATCGGAGATTTGCCCTCCTTGCAGTAGTCGCCTGCTTAATCCTCTACCTCCATTTCACCGCTATTCTTCGATTCACAATCCCCAAAAGAAGCACCTCTTACGTCACGTTGTGCCAGGATAGATTGACGGGCAACCATAGGATGGGGAATCATCTTTTCATGTTGTCCGCTGTCCTTGACTTGGCTGACAGAACCAGGAGAAGCATCATAATGCCTTCAAGTGGCTGGTTCTTGGATCAAGTTTTTGACTTCAATCGTACAGAACTGAACAAAGATGCTGATAAGGTCTTTGAAATCGAGAGGTAACATGATGAGCTGTTATATTGTTTGTAATAATTTACAGCAATTAATCATAACAGACTTGTAATAATTACAAAGCAATGTAATTTTATTAAATAATTTTATAGTAATTGCATAGAATTCATTATTTCGATATTTTGATATACCGGGGCTAATAAGCCAACATTTGAATAATTAATATGTTCAAATTAGCTCCCTTCAAATAATGAATATTTGCTGACCTAATTTGCTCACTTTGAAAAGTTAGACTGTTATACAGTTATTATTACAAAGATATGAGTAATTATCCTTGAAAAAATTACATTTAACCTCAACTTTAAGCAATTTAATAAGACGCCAAAATGGATTATCTCACATACAAACACTGGGTGATTTATGTAATGTGTTAACGTAAAAATGTAGACATAAATACTTAATAAGATAAGTATAATGTATTTAAGTGTTACTTTAATAATTTATTAGCATATTAACATAATAATGTATTTAAGTGTTACTGTAATAATATATTAGCCTATTAATGTAACAACGCACTCACATACACACACTGGGTGATTAATGTAATGTGTTAATGTAAAAATGTAGACATAAATACTTAATAAGATAAATATAATGTATTTAGGTATTACTTCAATAATTTATTAGCATATTAACATAATAATGTATTTAAGTGTTACTGTAATAATATATTAGCCTATTAATATAACAACGCATTCACGTATCAATGTCATAATGCTTCCAACGCCCACGTCCATGACGTCAATGCCATTTTTATCATTTATAAAATTAAAAATTAAATGTGAATATTTTTTTAATCTGTTCTTAAACCTGGGCTTCATGTACCTAGCGAACTGTGCATCGATAATCGATACGTTTATTGGTCCAAGTATAAAAAAACAAGTGTCTTAACTACGATTTCATTTATTATTTTCTTAAATTACCTTTTTTTTGTATACAAATATATGAATATATATTTTTATTCGTATGAATTTACTAATAAAATTTATCGTTTTCGATTTAATTTTTTTTCTCTTACAACAGGTACGAAAGTAGAGATGAGTTATGTCCGGGTGGATATTTCTGCAAAACAATTGAAACTCCGCATTTCGACTATGATTCTCGGTTCGATGACCCTGAATTTCTGGCGACTTGTCACCAAGACAACGAAACGACGCTAGAATTATGCGGGCTCAGCCAGACCTATTTGCACGCCCGAAACCCCCAAGTGGCCCAAGCACTCCGCCGTCTACCCCTTATGTTGAAAGACGACGCCTATAACAAAGCCCTGACTATAATAAATTTGTTTAAGCAAATGATGGTTGGTGGAAAGTTGTCTTCATTTGCACTGTATTCCTACAACGGTTTGGAAAATCATTCTTATGTATCCTTAAAGTCGTACTTAAGTTTAGAAACAGCATCGCCCCCTAATTACGCAACCGGGAAGGACCAGGAGCCCTTAGTCATTGGAATCCACGTCAGAATGGGAGACTTTTTGGACACGCCAAACGTGGATTACGGCCTGACGGTTGCTGATGGACAGTATTTCCGCCGATCTTTCGAATATTTCATCAAGTCCAACGTCAAGATTGTGTTTGTGGTGCTGAGCGACGATATCCAGTGGGCTACGGAGAATTTTGCCGAATATTTTAATTCCAGCAGCATTACCTCATCGCATTCCGTGTTCGATTCTGAAAACGTCAAAATAATCTTCTTCAGGGACAACATGTCTCTGGATTTTGCCCTTCTCTGCCGATCCGAAGCTCTGATAATTTCGACTGGAACTTTCGGGTGGTGGGCTGCGTGGTTCAACAGTGGAGCGAAGGTCGTTTACTACGAGAATTACCCCAGAGATGACTCGAAATTTGGAGAATATTTAAACAAAAGGAACTATTACTTGCAGCACTGGATACCAATGAGGTGACGAGTGTGCTAAGGAGATAAGTGACGAATATGCAAGGAAATGGGATGTATTCCTATTTACCTCTTCCATCAAGCGTTCATCAGAGCTTCCAACAAAAAATAGCATTTAAAACATTATTTAATTATCTGTTTTCAATAAATTAGACTCAGTATTTCCTTTGTTTAACATTCCGTTTCCACTTGTGGTGCTTTTAACATATTGATCTTGTGAAATGTCATTCGTAAAAGCATTCATTAGCGTCCGTTGCATAGCTAGATGATCCCACAAAAGGATTCGAGTCTGCGTTACCATCGCGAGAAGTACATCCTTAGCCATTAGGCCGTGTGGGCGCACAATCTTACTGGTAACTGCATTTACTTATGAAAGTTCGTTGCATAAGTAAGATAATTTTGACAAATTTGTAGCTATAAATGTCACACACATATATATACAATACATACATATATAAGTGCAAGTGCAAAGCTTTACTTAATCCGTAATAATTATAATTTTAAACTCGAATAGATGAAATAGCCCAAATAACTTATTGAGAAATACGTTTTCATGACAATAACTAAATGACATTCTCTTTATTCTCAAAAAATTCATTCACTGAAGTAGAGTAACAAATAAAACTTCAAGTATAAACCGAATTTTCTTCTTAGCTTCGCCTCTTCGTCTTACCCTGATCCTTACCCTTCTGGGCACGGCCCTGGATACCTTTAGATGGAGATGATTGTTTGTTTAAAAGTGGGTGAACGTCCCCAACTGAGGCGTCGGGCAAATCGACATCGATAGTCTTTCGTCTTTTGGGAAGAGATTCGTTGCTTCCTGAGTTGCTCCTTTTCCTCTGAAATGTCTCATCCAAGTTCATGGCTGCATAGTCTTCCTCAACGTCTTCTATTTCTGGAGCGATCGGAATAAACACGAGAAGATCATGGCCATTTTCCTCCTCGTCGCTACTCAAAAGGCCAGCCGCTGGCTCCACCGTGGTCACGTCCACCTCCAAATCTTCGTCAGACTCCACATCCTTGACTTCTTCATCCTTGATCTCTTTGTCCTCATCTTCTACGTCAAATTCCGATTCCCTCTCCTCGTATTCGACGTTTTCGTCCAGCTCCTTGAAGCCTGGGGCAAACGCGCTCCAATTTTCCACCACTTTTTGGGACCATACGGATACTGTTCCGCTGGCGACAGAGATGATGATCGGCTTGACGGGATGCCAAACCACGTCGAGTAGCATTTCGGCTCTACTCCCGAGTAGAAACTTGCTCAGGTTTCCGTTTGACTTTTCCCAGATGTAGATGGAATGCTGCTTCGAGGATCCAGCCACAACGTGTTCTCCGTCTCCTGAGAAACAGCACTTCCTCCAAGATGACTTGTTGACAAGATCCTGCAACTTTTGCAGCGGCTCCAACTCTCCGTTAATACCGCAGTTCAGCGCACTTTCGACGTCATAAACCCTGATGATTCTGTCTGAGGCGTTGACCAGAAAGCAACTACCTTTTCTGGAAAATTCGACAGACCTCAACGCAACACTCGAAGTAGACAATCCAACTCTGAACGATGATTTCAGCTCAAGAGACTGGGTGTCGAAGATCATGACCTTTCCTTTGCCATTTCCTGTGAAGACATGCTTCCCTCTGCGATCGAATGCAGTGCATATGTTCGCGTCGCCGTCTTCGTCGAGCGGAATAACCCTGTGCGGTTTCTCGGTATTCATCAGGACGGCTGCGTGCTTCATCGGGGCAGTCAGGAATGTCTTATCATCTCTCGGGTGGAAATGTACAGCAAGCACAGGCGATGGAAATCTGAAGGTGTTCAAGCAATGACCTGTGAGAACGTCCCAGATGGAAACGGTTTTGTCAGTCGCCGCGGTCAACAACTTGTGTCCGGTTCTACTCCAGCTGAGGGAGCATACCGGGTGAACGTGGGCGTTGATAGTTTGCGCTATTCCCCTGGTCAGGGTATCGAAGATTACTAGTCGTCCATCATTGCATCCGACTGCCAGTAAAGTGCCCCATCTGTTGAAAGCGCATGTGATTGCCATGCTACCGCAGTCCAGCACGCCATCATGTTCGTCAGGGAAGTTTTGATCGAAGGAAGCAAGGCTCATTCCTGGAATGAAATGTTTTGATGATGTCGCTGTCTATCTTATTAAACCGGTGTCACTTCAATTGCCCGGCTTATCGAAGAACCGGCAAAAGATCCCTAGTGAATGGTCGAGAAATAAATATTTTAAAATATTTAATATTTTATATCTTTGACCAAAAATTTTAGATTGTATTCAAAAGCAAGCTAAATTACGAATATCGAGCGAATACTGTTGAATATACAAAAATACTCGAGAATGGACGACAAAAGAAGTAAATTTAAATAAAAACAAAGATTCAACAATACAAAGACATTTTCCAAATTTAAACTAAAATTTAAGTTCAAAATATTTTCCTAGTTTAAGATGTCACGTTCTCCAATCGAACAACTTGTAAATGGCCGCGTTAGGATATTAAGATTGCGCCTCGGTTTTCGAACTGTAAGCATTTTTCATTTGATTGGCCTGATTAGGGATTTAAAATGTCAATCATTAATAAAAATTGGAAATTAAAAGTCACGAATTATTATTTGTTTTGGATAACGTAAAATTGGTGCCGACAGGCCAAAATATACTGGCAATACCACGATGTCAGATAAAGATAGCAAGACAATATGCTACAAGGTTATACATCTCCTGTGTCTCAAAGTCACAATTATAAACGAGATTGGGCTTATTCCAGACAAATGCTAGACATTTCGCCAGCACTTAATGAAATCGAAGAAAATGCCTCGTAACTAATTTTATTTTTTAATGTAAATTTGACGTATCATGGATTCCCTGCCCACTCCGTTTATTTTGGCCATTATTCAACTATTCGTTAACTTTTACGATCTTATATTATGAGATTTATTATGATTTTCTACCAAGAGTCCTAACTAATATCATGGGCAGGTATCTAATGCCCGACATTTTGTACGAAGGCGATCTGACAGTAACACACTCGACTCATGTAACTACCTTGCAATGACATGCAGACATGACTGAAGATTATTGCCGTAAATAAATCGATATAAACATATTAAAATATCGTCAATTATTAGCAAATTCATTGTTTTTTTTTACTAAACCATCAAAATGATGAAAAAAAGGCAGACAAATTGGTGAATCTCATAATATACGATTACGAACGTCTCGGTTTAGAGAATGAAAACCTAATAAATAACCAGGTCGGGGAGTTTAAAGAAGATAATTAAATAAATGACTTTGCTTTAAATTAGTGTGTCGAGTTAAATAATAATTAAAAAAAATTAATATTAATTGACCGCCAGTCGAGAAGATGCAAAATGACACGAATTAGCACGTTCCCGGATCAAGCCTATTTCATTCAAGTGGCCACGCGTGGAAGTAAGCCTCATTATAGTGCAGGTGCGAGTAAGTAATTCCAAGTATTCAAAAAGATAGATAAACAAAAATTGCAAAAGAATCATCAATTTGATTATTAGCATCATTGTAAAACCATAACAAATAATTGGATAATAATAATAATAATAATAATAATAATAATAATAATAATAATTATACTACTAATAATTATAGTAATAATAATAATAGTAATGGTGACAAGCTGACAGAGCAAACTAGATGATTATAGACTTTTTCATGTTATCTTTATTGTACAGAATAACAAATGAAGGGAAAATTAACAGCGTGACTTGAAAGACATCTTCCCAAATGCCACTGCACACTCCTCCATTGTCCGAAAGATATCTGATTTGAATTATGAGAATTAATACAGCAAATGATAATAATAATAATAATAATAATAATGTAATTGATATAAACCACTGGAATTAAATATTCTTACATATGTCCTGACAATGACAGATATCAACAGATAATAATAATAATAATAATAATAATAATAATAATATAATAATAATAATAACAATAATAATAATATCAATAGGTCCCCAATAAAATTATTAAAAATTAATAGCATTTAAATTGAAAAGAAAGAAAACTAACGCTTCTTGCAATCACATGTGCTCTTTCCTCGACGGATGCAGCTTTTCGAATCCCGGCGGGGGTGGTACCCCAGGGACACCCCTGGCGAATAGAGGCACGTGCTGAGGCACATCCGAGATGCCGTTCGTCTGCCCCTGCCAGTCGAAGGATCTGTGGACAACAGACTCCTGTTGCTGCTGTAACCTCTGGTAATTTGACATGGAGTAGTTGAATCCCATGTGATGCTGTTGTTGTTGCTGCTGCTGTTGAACCATGAGGTTGGTGTTGTAGGAAGAAGGGACGGCTGGAATTAACAAATTATTCTTGACTCTGGAATCTGGCACTGCAAACAATCTTTTGAAGAACAATGCTTGAAGTTCCACTTACAAATTACAGCAATAAAAGTTTTTATCTAAAAAAACACACCCTTCTACAATCATAAAACTATGTAAAGGCTAAATCCAAGAGAAAACTCCCACATAAAACCTCTAAATAATAGGTATATCGTTATCATTCATTGCAACTTAACAGATAACAATAGACTTCCATTTTCTACAATTCTCACTCAAAATCACGCTAATAAGATGATCAATCCCATACTTGAATACTCACAGTAATTGGCCACAGCACCGGCATTGACTATGGCCGGATCGAGACAGGCCACTTCGTGCATCGATCCATTGGAAGCGTCTGAATTTGGTTTGTACAATCGAAAGTTGATTCAACCACATGGAGACATGAATGAGTTCAATTAAATTAATAACAACGTCGAATATCTGGCCACTCTAAACTGCTCGGAAACAGAAGCAATGTTAAAATTGTACAAAGTGGCATTGGACATGCAATGGAAAGCTTTATGTTTTTTTTTTTGCTTTATTGAAATTATAAAATCACAAGATTTCTTACTAGTGCAAGCAAATGTAATTAATTACTGTGGTACAAATCATAAATCCTAAACCAAGCAATTAGTTATCCATCTAACCAGCACTAGGTTCAATCCAAACAATTCAAATATCAACGATTCGAAGAATACCTGACCAAATCTCGGCCATTATTGGGCCAAAAAAAAAACGACGACGAAACTCAAAAGTCGGTTAAATAGGAATTTTATGTTCAAAAATTTTATAAAAATGAGGAATGATTGTAACCTCCATTCCTCATGGAAGTATCCAAGAACACGTCACCATTGGTCAACGCCGGTTGCTTGGTGGGCGGGTTCTGATTCTCCTTGACGAATGGTGGACTCGGACCGAAGCTGATGTTGACATTTGGTAACATGGCCTTCAAGCCATCCTGCCATCTTTTCTGTTCATTTGGTAAAACTTGACTCTAAATGGAAAACAGTCGACGTATATTATTACGGAGTACTAACGAATGTTATTATCAAGTTACAAACAAATATCACGGTCAAATATTATGACAAGATTTTATAATATCGTAAACGGTAGTAAGAAACTAAAAACCACGTAACTGAACAAGAACTAATGACAGATTAAAGTTAAAAATATTTTATTGCTTTAAGTGAATCTCGATCTACTTTATACAGTCGAAACCTGCTCTTTAGCAAACGCATACCATGTTCTGCTGCTCATGCAATTGCTTCAGTTGTTGTTGTTGCTGCTGTCTTGCCATGACTTGGTTGTTGCCAGGCAGAAGAGCGTTGTTGTTGACGAGATGTTGGCCGTTGAACGCGGTCGAAGGAGGCATAAATTGCGGGTGAAGTCTCTGATTGGCCAGTTCGAGTTGCTGCTGTTGGAGCTTCTGCATGTACAGGTAATGTTGTCGATGCATCTGTTGTTGTTGCATCTGATGGTGCACATGAGCACTGGAATACTGGTCTTGCATGGGGACCGGCCTTTGCTGGTCCTGCAACCCAAGGTAGGGCATACAGTTGGGGAGGTCGGAGTAAAAGGGATTGCCCGGCTTGGAATCCACGGGGGGAAAAATCGGAGCCCTCGCCCCGTTCATGAACTGTTGCTGTTGTTGCATAATCAGTTGCATCCTTTGCTGTTGTCTCTGTCGATCCATATCCTCCAGTATATCTTGTTGCCTGAAGCTCCTGTTTCTGGTCATGGCCATATCTGCATAGTGGTCAGGATAAGCGTCTAAGTAATGATACTCAAAACCCCATTGACTTTCGAACGCTCTAAACAATCGAGCTGGAACGATGAAGTGAATAATGAGAAAACAAGACAACAAAAATGACAGCAGCAACAACAGACGTGGCACAATGTCGGAAGGAAAAAGTGGCCAATGAAATTCTATCTGGACAACACAAAAACAACATCAACAACTGCATGTACAACTCACCGGAACTGCTCAACAACGGTTGGTCGTGGCAGTTGTTGAAGAACTGCTGAAAGTGGCTCGGCCGGTTCTCTTGGAACCCGCACGACCCCAGCATTGACCTTTCGGCTTCCATTTGGAGAAAACTCGTCGACGTCTGGCAGTAGAGCGGTCCCTCTTCCAAGATGCGTTCATTGTTTATCATGTCTAGTTGTAAGGAGACTATTTTCCACGGGTCGATGTCTGAGGAAGGCATATTATTAGTTACTTAGTAATGAATTATTTCTTTAACTTTTACGTTGATCTTTTTGGATTGAGAATGAGAATGGAACCTAAAAATCATACCATCGTCATGGCGATCGTCATCCTTGCTGCAGTCCAGGGAGTTTGTTGACTCCTCTACTTTCAAGTCAGCTACCTCGACCTCGACTGGAATAAACATAATTTATGGAATTATTTTTGAATTGCAATATTATCACTAACATTAGCTTTAATTTTTCAATGGAGTCATACTTAATTTTATTAACGGATAAATAGCGAGTCAGAAACTTACTGTCCGATATGTCCAGAAGATTTGAAGGCGGTAGAGCTCCCTTGGTGTGAGGAGTTGAGGCTATGCCGTCGAAGAAACTTTCCACGGGCGACCGACCGAGGGGGCTGTCGAACTCTTCCCCGGCCAAGAAGTGCTCGGACTTCGTGATGTTCTCGTCTAGGTTCGGACTCTGCCTCAGCCCGATTTCCAGTTCCAGTTCTGCGAGGCGCTCGTTGGATGCGACGTTCGAATCGTTTGTCGACGAAACGTCTTCCTCCTCGTCGTCCCCTTGCAGTTCTTCCTCGCAACTCAGAGACCTCTGGGCTTCCTCGGAGTCGACGGGGGAAGGAACGGGAACCTTTTCCAGCATCTTGCCTGCTAAGCCGTCTTCCGAGGGCGGATTGGAAAAGTCTTCGTCGGCGGACGTTCTACTGGAAGCATCGTCCCTAACTTCTGGGAGCTCAGACGTCATATCGTTGTTGTTGTTGTCGTTACTGGAAATAGATGTTCTCGCGCTCTCGCACTGAGCAGTCATGGCTTCTGATTTTTGTAGCTCCTTCTCCTTAGTTTTGTTGTTGAATGATTTGTCTTTTTTATCTTTATCGCCTAGCTTTTGCAGATTCACGGAACCGTTGTTTATGAGGAGACCGTTTTTAGTGATCGAGGTCGTGGTCTGGCCGGTAGCATTTCGAGGCTTAAGATTGGACTTGACTATGGTCGCTCCACTCACTGTCCAGCAGTGCGTTTGGACGACGGTCGCGGGTTTGCTCGGATTAGGCTGCGTAGTCGACTCTGTCGTTGCCGGTTTAATAGTCTTAGATTGCTTGGGGCTGCATGAATACAATACCGATGCTTAATTTGACATTAAATATCATTTGTTCTAATCCTGTTTTTCGGTAATATCAGACTGAAAATGAATGTCTTCTAAAAAATGAATCAAACTTCACCTCTCACGACCTTTTCCGTTCTGCTTGTTCTCTATACCAGTGGTGACCTTCTCAACTCTGCCAGGCAACAGGTGGTTATCCTGGTTTGCTGTGGATGGAGACGGAGTTCTTAGGCAGATTTCATCTTGCTTGCAATAGATGGAGAAAAGTTTCTGCTCGTAGGCTATGTGCTTCCTAAAAATGAGAAGAATTCTAATTTAATTCCCACGGTTAGCATAGACAGAGAGAGCCAATGTTTATTATTTTTAACATATCGAGGTAATGGAAACCGATGATATTAAAAATAATTCTGCACTTGTGGTCTCGTGGTTTTTGGCAATATCAGTTGGACTCGGGTCACATCTCAGGTGTTGCGTAGGGGTCTTGCTGTCATGCCGGGCACAGGGGTTCGTGCAGCATCCCCGTATGGGGTCGCCCGGCACTTTTCCCCACGATCGTGCCTAGCTGGGTCATCAAGAGCTTCGCCTAGGTGGGCAGCGCCCGAACCTGGGAATCGAACCCGGTCCAGTCGAGCCTGACCACTCGACCGACTGCCGGCAGCTAGCTCTCTCTCGACTGGTCGAAAAAACAATCGAACATTCGCCATCACAAACCCCTGTTGTATCTCCTCCTTGGTGAAGCAGGCCTCCTCGTCCACCGCCTCGTGTAGGTACATACACTCCTTAACAGTGGAAAAGATACATTCGTCAACTTTCGATCAACTGTTCATCATCATCATCAACAATCTTTTTTGGTTTGGCATTGTTTGGTATAAAGCAAGATGAGCAAGTGATCGACAAGCGATGTCACCAGATACTCTGTGCATATTTTTGACATTCTAAACAATTCACATTGATTGCTGACTTATGCAACGCATTATGCCAAGAGATGGTATACAATATTGTTAATTATCTTAACAACTTCTTAGGGCATTGAAATAACTAATTAAATCATAATCATCAAATAAACAAATTAATTAAATAGATAATTGCATGCACCTCATTAAAATGCATTTCAATCTGCTTTGAATATGACAAGCACGTGTACGCGTCAAATGCTCAGCAGCGCAAAATTTTAAAAAGTTTAAGAATAAAAACATGCTTATTATGTAATAATAAATAAACCTAATAAAAATAGTCAACATAATACATCACACACTATATATATATGTTCAATGTGGCGATATCCTGTCGAAATAAACCTGCTCGGTCGCAAAAGAACAAACGGGGACTAACTGATTTGAGGCACTGTTGTCCTTTCGTGAACCTGCTGCAGTATTTCGTGGTCCCCAGAGAGGCCTTTATGGACTTGCCAAACTGGTGCTGGGAAGAGTTGAGGGCCTTGATTGCCTGCAGAGTGTCTTCAATGCGGGCAAACATGACGTAGGCACTTTGACACTGTCGAGGGACGTGGTGAGTGACGATTATAATTAAAGTAGTAGTGGTAGTGATTATAATAAGGTGATGGTAATGTTTATCATTTTTTTTCTGATAATGAAAGTGAACAAAAGTAATGTAAGTGCTTTGCTATCGTACGATCAATATGCACTAGTCTCAAACAGATTATTATGCAAATATATACAATCTAGTTATTATGTGAGCCTTTAAGGTAAAAAAAAAGCATCTCACAAAAGCCAATTGCATTAGTGCCACAAAAAGCCCACCTGACTGTTGCTATGTTGCGAGATAGAGGTATTGTTGTTGTTGTTGCTCGGAGGCGCCATCCTCGTTAGCGTGACTTTGTTTATCTTGCCGAACTTTCCGAAATTTTCTTGCTTCCTGAGCTCGAACTCGGTGATGTTTGACGGCAGACCAACCACAAACATCAAGTTCTTTTGAATGACTCTGTTTAAACACAGAATAGAGACAATTCTTATTGTTTAGAATTCTTAAATATTCGAGAAGATTTACACGGAATGATCGACTTTTTGCGAGACACTAATGACGACATTTCTTAGTTGCTAGGTCGACTGCATCTCAAGCTGGAACACGTCGTCGACAAATACAGCAACAAAACTTTAGAACATTGATCTCTTACGTCCGCAAAGTAAACATTAGCGTAAACAATGAACGAAATAGTTATTGATTATTAAAACAGCCGACAGCGTCGGCAATGAAGAACACCGACGGCGACTAACCGGGCGCTTGCGAAAAACTGGAGACTTTTTTCTATGTTTTTTTTCTTTTCTTCCGACTCTTTTAATTTCTTGTTCTTTTTCAACTGATTTATTCTTAATCGAAAAATTGATTCTTTGTAACAAATAAACAAGCCGTTGTTTAGCAATTCGAGACAATTAAAATTACACAGGTCGAGCAAACTATTAACACTAGAACATTGAAACTGGACAAAATGAATGCAAACCACTCCTATAATCATTAACTACATAAGCACAACTACAAAGTGGCATCTACTTAAACTTAAAACAACACCATCACCGTATTGCGACACTCACTCGTTCGTAGAAAGAGGTTTGAACTGAGCTGGACCTTCTGTGTAAGGCTGAAATGAGTGAAAGCAATTAAGTAAGCAAGTACAAATCAGACAACCATGCCTTGACCTCTAACCTTTCTACAGGCTGGACAAGTACCACTCTCTGCTGTTCGTATCCTGTGCCAGCAAAACCGGCATATCTGAAGCCAAACAGTGGCAGCAATGAGATTTCAAAAATGCCAAACAATTCAATTAAAAATCTTAATGGGCCTTAATAATGTTTGCCTTTAGTCTTAATGTGTAGTTTATTACATGTACATATTTGTTTAATAATGAAATGGCTAATAACTAAACCTGATAACCACAGGTACAAGGTATGAAGGTGAGATCATCAATGTCAAGGTCCTCCATGCAGAGTGGACACTGTCGAAATGAACGCAAATTTAAAACTAAATAATTTCATTTATCACTCTTGCTTAGATATTGACAGGTGCCATAATAACAGCAATTAAGTGAACATTTGCAACAAAATGTGGAATGCCTTTCATGTATATGTGACAAGATAACAATGACTTGGTTGTAACAAATGACCTGCTTCAATTTTAGGATTGGGGTATTCTAACATATGTGCTAAGCAATGGTCGCCCAAAAAACTTGCACAAACTAAACAAAACTAAAACGAATGTGACCATTGATAAGCTGGACAGAATGCATAATGCATAACAAGCACATAGGTGTGGCAGTTATGCTAAGCGTACTTAGTAAATGGTATTATATTATGGTTTACTTAAGCCAAAAGGCACAACATTGAAAGAATAAGAGCATTTGGTTCAAACAAGCAGGAAATTACTCCTTGCCACTCAAGATAATCAATTCCATAAGTTAGAATAGCCTCTGTTAGCCTTGAAGTTGTTTTTTTAAGCAAAAACTAAAATATATAATTTACCACTAGATTTTCTTGGGACATCTTCTTTAGGTAGTTTGATTTCTTAAATGAATTTCAGCCTGAATTTAAAACACGCAAAACTTCAAGTTACAAATTTTGCGCATTGTTAAAAAAGTTGGATAAATATGCTGTCTTATAAAGGTATATTTAAACGTGAATTAAACTATCTATAACGTAGTGAAACAAAAGTCATTAAATCGGGTCCTACAACGCATTCATAAACACGGCAAATACAAACTTATTCAAGTTTTCAAAATGTCGTTCGCCTATTAAAATTCTTGAAAGAACAGATTTTTAAGTCGCGAGTGATATATGAACGCCTGTTTTGGACGAACAGAAAGAAGATTAATGTAATGGCTTTGCATAAATATTTCAAAGCAAATAATTCAATAAAATATTATTATTTTAAAAATCGTCACACAAATTTATGATTCACCTGCATGCAATAAAATACCGTCTTACAATATTCGTTCGAAGCTATTTTAATAATTTTAAAGCAAACTTCATAACAAATCAACATTTAATTAAAGTATTTGATAATAAATTTTATTTCTAAAAAATATAGACCTTTTGCCTCCCACTAAGACGGTCAGCCGTGATATTTATTTACTCATATGATTTTGGTTTGAGTAATCCGTTTGCTCGTGAAAGATTGAGGACCACAAGGTTCTTTTCTTGTAATTGATTCGTTCAATCATTTTGATAGATTAAGTTATTTCTAAGTCTTGAGAACATCGTTGACACTTTCGGGACAGTTCGGCCTTTCTGTATTACATCAAGTACCGCTAGTGGTTATATGTGTGTTTAATTTTCAGGAAAACGTCGAAATGGGTTCTTCATTCAGAAGTGAGGACATGTCGTTCTGCGACATGTACCTGCACGCAGACGACGCCTACGAGTGCATCAACAGGTTGGGGGAGTTGGGAATCTGTCAGTTCAAGGATGTGAGTTAAAAAATAGTTTGACCGTATAAATCGGACAATGATTATGTACCCCATTCTGCGTTTGATCAACTGACATTACTTGAATCGCGTTTTAAGTAAGACAAAACAAAAGATTTGTGATTAAAGCTTCACAATGCCTGCAATGAATACCCGAGTGATAGCTATTGTCTTACTGTAAATGATCCTTATTCATTCATCATTCATTGAATTATAAATCTATTCAACTTTACAATGAGTTTCAATTTCTAATGACAAACCAGGCATCATGCATGATCTGCTTAACTTAAAGGGTTCTTAGCTATTATTACTATTATCATGGTTAATTTTAATCATTTCATTGTAACCAATTATAATATGTTCAAACACTTTAGCTTAATATATGCAATATATCATCATACACAAATATTATAATATTATGTATAAATCACATAGTAAATATTTAGTAATTAATTTATTTGATAATTATGATGAGAAAAGATTTCCCGATTTCAGATGAATGTCAATGTGAACGTGTTCCAGAGGCAGTTTGTCAACGAGATCAGGAAGCTGGATGACATGGAAAGAATCATAAGTAAACCCGAGTTCTTGAATATTAATTTATGATAATTGTAATAATAATAATAAAAATAATAATAGCAATAATAATAATAATAATAATTTAATAGCAATATAGTTTCAAAATAAATATACTTTAATGTAATATTATAATTATTATTATGATACAGACTAGATTATTAATAATAACTATTATTAATTAATAGTAGGTTGGTGTTGTTTATGCCCATATTATATTTTGTAACAGTTTTCATGATTTTAATCCTTGGCTGTTTTGGAGATTCTTAAATTTGTCCACAATTTGCAATTATTAGTGTATTGCTAATTAATGACATTGAAATTTTAATTAGTAATGATGTCGTAATTATCATTGGTAACCGCTTTATTTTTGGACCACAGGGTACTTCGAGGGGGAACTCCAAAGGGAGGGTATGGCTCCAAAAGAGGACTTGGACAGCGGGATCATGGAAAAACCCTTGAACGATATGATTGTAAGAATTGTTTTTGCCGGATGTTTTCAGTCGGTCGACCGGTTTTAATGTAAATGCCAGCTTTATTTGGCCGGTCTTATTTGAAAGTTGTAGATGATGATGGTGGTGATGATGATGACAATGATGATGGTGGTGATGATGATGACAACGATGATGGTTGTGACTGTGTTGAAAATGAGTGTTAATGTCAAAATCTCATTTCAGTCATAGTAATCACCGCTGATATAGCTAAATATCCCATTCAGCGACCTTGTCCTTATTATCATCATTACAACCATCATCGTCATAATCATCATTATCATCACTTTCGCTTCCAGCAAGACCTGGAAAGAACGGAACAATCCGTGAGGGAGATGTTCGGCAATGTGGAACAGCTCGAGAAGTCTCAGAATGAACTCATCGAACTCAGCACCATCCTATCGAAGACGAGGGAATACTTTGAGGTTGGGATTGCTAATAATTTCCCTGCTTCCTATTGGCTGTACATCTCCTTGATAAAAATCATATTTATTAACTTATTTTTAACTTATTATTATTATTAATAACTTATTTTTTATCTTTCTATTTGGTTTGTAAAATATTTGTCACTGGTCTTATTAATTATTCATGAATTTTTCCCAATATGCACGACGACATCTATACCAATGGACGGTCAATTGGAATTCATCAAACCTAGCTCTCATAAATATTTGACCGTAATTTTGTATGCAAAATGACTTTATTTATGCAAATGTCAAAGGACACATAATTAGAATGTTGACATAATTTGCATAATCAGTAAAGTAGATCATATTGACTGTTCATTAGCATATTTTATTATCTCCGCATCATTACAGACTATCACCCCCGAGGTGCTGTCCGAGGAGGGGACGGAGCACCGGGGTTCCGAGGACGAGCAGTCCGGCAGAGCCGCCCTGAGGTTTGCATGAATTTTTCTAATTATTATTATTGTTGTTGTTGTTGTTGTTATTATTATTATTATTATTATTATTATTATTATTATTATTATTATGCTAATTGCTAGCAAAATAAACAAACAAAATATGGAAAGCTTCTTCATATCATTACTGTTTATTCGTGATTATCATCAACATCACCTCTAGGTACACGGTGGGTGTCATGCCGACGGCCAGAATATACGGCTTTACCAGGCTGCTCTACTTTGCCACCAGGGGTGCCTCGTACTGCAGGCATTCGCCCTTCGAGGGTCAGATGAAGGACCCAGTTACGGTAAGATGAACAGCTGTGTCCGGATATGGCATTCATTATTGGGTTTTTTTTATCCATTGTTGTAGTAAATATTCCTTGTTGTAATTAGAATCTATTGTTGTTATTATTATTATGCACTGTTGTAATTATCATCCATTGTTTTAATTATTAGTAATTGTTGTAATCACTGTTGTTATTATTATTATTATTATTATTATTATTATTATTATTATGCTAATTGCTAGCAAAATAAACAAACAAAATATGGAAAGCTTCTTCATATCATTACTGTTTATTCGTGATTATCATCAACATCACCTCTAGGTACACGGTGGGTGTCATGCCGACGGCCAGAATATACGGCTTTACCAGGCTGCTCTACTTTGCCACCAGGGGTGCCTCGTACTGCAGGCATTCGCCCTTCGAGGGTCAGATGAAGGACCCAGTTACGGTAAGATGAACAGCTGTGTCCGGATATGGCATTCATTATTGGGTTTTTTTTATCCATTGTTGTAGTAAATATTCCTTGTTGTAATTAGAATCTATTGTTGTTATTATTATTATGCACTGTTGTAATTATCATCCATTGTTTTAATTATTAGTAATTGTTGTAATCACTATTATTATTATTATTATTATTATTATTATCATCATCACTTTCCAATGTTTATAAAAAACAACTATTGTTGATGTAATGCTTATCGATTGCAAAAAATCGCCATTTATTTTTATTACGAATAATTAGCGAAGCATCATCCGACACTCCGTTCTCCGTTTCTTAACCACTTCTCCTGTTGTTGTCGTTTCCAGGGAAACTTGATTGACAAGTCCACATTCATGGTGCTCTGCTCAGCCCAACAGCTCCACAACAAGATCAACAAGATTGCCGAGAGGTGATCGACCTTTCACCTTTGTTCAAAGTTTTATTTTATTTTTGTATAACCGATAAGTTATAATGATAATAAGTCGTACTGGTAGGTTGTAATAATTTATGTTCTAGTAATAAATTATAATAAGCTGTAATATCTGTTTATCTATCTATCCATCCATCGGTTGTCCGGATTATAACAAATGTTTCTGTAATAATAATATCTTACCGACCCACTTATTGACCAATGATATTTCTTCTTCTGCCAGTTTCCAGGCCACCCTTTACCCGTGCCCTGAAACTGAGGAAGGGAGGATGAGGGCCATCGAAGGGGCACAGCATAGGCTCAGGGACTTGGAACTGGTTATTATTATTATTATACACATTATTATACACATTATTATTATTGTCGGTGTTGATTTTATTGATAAAAAATTTCCAACATCATCGCTTCCTGAAAGTATTATTCGGCACGATGTCATTAATATTATTAATATCATTAATTGCCACCACAACTACCATCTGAAAACACCTCAACACATTCCCGCCTCTACCCTTTTTCTAGATCTTGGAGAAGTCATGCGAAACTCGACAGGAAAGCCTGAAGGAAATTGCCGACAAATTGACCTCCTGGAAGGTCAGGGTCATTAGGACGAAGGCTTGCTTCCACACCTTGAACCTGTTCAGGTTCGAGAAGAACAGCCTTGTTGGTCAGTGCTACCTTCCGACCGCTTACCTGTCCAAAGTTCGTGCTCTGCTGAACGTCAGCACGGTGAGTGATCAATATTATTGTCATTATTATTATTATTATTATTATTATTATTATTATTATTATTATTATTATTATTATTATTATTATTATTGTTGTTGTTGTTGTTGTTGTCATTATTGTTACTGTTATTGTTATAATTATATTCATTATCGTCGTTATAGTAATAATAACTAACATAATAATAATAATAATAATAATAATAATAATAACAATAATGATATCGTCCTAAATAAACCGCAATGGTGACCATGATTATGATGTTGTTACCAGGACAGGGCAAGCAACATCATCACCCCTTCCTACTCGAAGGATCTGCCGACGTACCATGCCACCAACAAATTCACTGCTGCTTTTCAGAACATCATCGATGCTTACGGAGTTGCCAGCTACAAGGAGATCAATCCAGGTGAATATAGATGATGATGATGATGATGATGATGATGATGGGGGTGATGTTGATATCACATGATAATAATGATGATGATGGTGATGATGTTGATATCAAATGATAATAATGATGATGATGATTGTGGTTAAGGTTATTGGAGGGAATGACATTGTAATCTATAGCTTGTGCTTACAGTTATGATTGAGGTTAATCTGTCACATTACGAAATCATTTGTGGAGATTATCATTCATCCATTTGTCCATATATCCACTCATCCATCCATTCACTCATTCGATGATTTCTTTCTGCTTCATTCCAGCCATCTTCTCGATCATCACCTTCCCGTTCCTGTTCTCGGTGATGTTCGGTGATGCGGGACATGGGTTCCTGATGTTCCTCTTTGGAATCTACCTGGTCATCAACGAGAGGAAACTCCAGGAGGCTGCTGACAAGAATGAGGTGAGTTTGGTTTTGTTGGGTGGGTGGTTCATCGAGAGGACAAGGGAGTGGACTGGATTAACATTGTTAATGAGCGTTGACGTCATTGCTACTTTCATTTCTGTTGTTGATTGTGCAAGCTTCACTGTAACCGTCATAATCATAATCTTGGCAAAATTTTCCCAACCCTAAAAAAGCCAACATGTTATTAATAGCATTGTCATAATTTTCAAAACTTCATGAAATCATCATCATCATCACCAAGATCTCTCACATATCATAATCATCATCATCCACAGATCCTGAACATAATCTTCAGCGGTCGATACATGATTCTCCTGATGAGCATCTTCAGCATCTACTCCGGCTTCATGTACAACGACGTCTTCTCGAGGCCGATCGCGTTGCGTTCCTCGACGTGGAAGATTGTTTACGAGTGAGCGTTTCGTATTTTTTTTGTTGGCAACAATTTTTGAGGGAATTTTCTGGAGCTGAATTTAATTTTGAGGACGTTAACGACGAAGATTGAATGTTTTTGATTTTACGAGTTTTATTGATTTATATTTAATCAGTTCTGGTACTATTATTACTCAAAATGAGTTTACTCGTTATTTATTTAATCAATTTTGAAATGAAAAACTCATAATTCTCTAGCAACGACTTCTTGGAACATCACCCGACAGCCATGTTGGACCCCAGCAACCCCAACGTGACCTCAGAGGTTTACCCCTTTGGACTCGACCCGGTACGCTTTACATTCACAATTCATCGCTCCATGGGCTTGCACAACACCATTCATCATCATTATCACAATAACATAGACGATCATTACCATAATCATTCCCAGTCAATAAAACATCATCATCATCATTGTCATCAATTTCGTCGACAGGTTTGGAAGTTGGCCGAAAACCAGATAACCTTCACGAACTCCTACAAGAAGAAGTTGTCCGTGATCTTTGGCGTGGCTCAGATGACCCTCGGTGTCATTATCGGACTCTTCAACCACGTGTGAGTGCGACTGCGACGTTTGCGTTGTTGATGTATTTTTGTATTTATCAGCCAGGAAAGCTTACACAGTGCCCTACTATCATCCTGTTTTCATTCTGTCTATCATTTTAACTTTATATTATGTGATTTAGATATCATCATAATTTCAGCTAATATAGTTATTATCAGAATTACATTTACAGTTGATATAATTATCACCATCATCAGTTACAATTACAGATGGTGTAATTATCACCATCATCAATTACAATTACAGCTAATGTAGCTGTTATTATCAATTACAATTACAACTATTATAACTCAATTATTATCAATTACAACTGTTATAACTCAATTATCATAAATTACACTGACAGCTACTTCAAGAAGTACTTGAACATCATCTGTGAGTTCATCCCCATGCTCCTCTTTCTCATGAGCCTCTTTGGCTACCTCAGTGCTCTCATCTTTGCCAAGTGGGTTCGCATACCCACAGGCTCCTCCTACTACGACTGCTCGCCCAACCTCCTGATTGGTTAGTTTGACTGAAAGTGGCGGTACTGATTCGATGTGTCTAAAGTTAATGAACATTTTAAAATATTATTATTAGTATAATAATCATCATCGACTGATTTTTCTTGTTCAGACTTCATCAACATGTTCATGATGAAGTACGAGAAGAAAGAAGATCCCAAGGCTTGTCCAACCACCTGGTTTGACGGACAGGTAAGCCTTTGTCCTCGACTGACTGACCCCATAGTACTATGAGGCTGGAAAGCAACTGAGATGGCGTGATGATGATGATGGCATTTGGTATTTTTTAATTTCAGCAATCCCTTCAAATGGCACTGGTAGTACTGGCCGTTATTTGTGCCCTGTGGCTACTCCTGAGCAAGCCGATATACCTGCTCATCAAGGATAGATCCAGGAGGAAGAAGACGGGGGTGGGTGTTGATGATGATGATGATGATGAATAGGTGTGTTTTGTGATAATGGTTATGATCATTTTTATGGTGAAACAGATGAGGTCCTTATATGTTGAAGGACATGATGTTGATAATATTGATAACAATGACTATGAAAAACGGCTTTGAGTTGGTGTCTGAATCCTCTTTAAAAGTTGACATCTTGTACAGGATCTCAGTATTCAATCTGACACTGAATGCATTATCATATTAATGATGTGGTCGTCATAACATTGATTACAACAATAATTGGTAATAATGATAATGATATCAGTCATCATCATCATAATTGCTCATACAGCTTCACCATCATCTGGTAGAGGATGAGGATAGCTTGGTCAACAGCACAAACCAGTTGCCAACTGGCGACATGAGGACGTCCAATCAGGAGAGGGGAAATCTGACGAGCAGCCTTGCCCTTCACAACGACCAAGTGCTCCTAGGATCCATGACTCACTCCATCGACTTGGAGACAAACGCCGGCTCGAGCGGTGATGATCATGACAACGAGGTGGGTGGCGGATGGGAATTTTTTTATATTATTTTCAAACTTTTTTTCAAATTTGACAAAACAAATATTAAGGCAAGAGTAATAATAAATCAAGATGTCAAATTGCCCATAAAAGATGTCGAATATTTTGATTTTATCAGTCTTGCTTCAAGGAAGTTGTCAGTCGTTTGATCAATCAATCATAGAATATTCTACCCAATGATTGGCCAACTTAAATATCTTATTGCTCCACCCATTATTTTGATTGGTCAACCCAACTAGTCATTGGTTCACCTGATTCACTGAACACTTGATGTTTCCTAACAGCCATTTGAGTTCGGTGAGGTGATGATCCACCAGGCCATCCACACCATAGAGTTCTGCCTCGGTTGCATCTCCCATACGGCCTCCTACCTCAGGCTGTGGGCTCTCAGTCTCGCCCATGCACGTGAGTTTCCGTGACAACGACGATGGTAGTAATGGCCACGAAGTGATGCAATTATACGTAATGATAACTAAAGATATGTCCTTTTAAATAGCGATAAGTAATAATTATTTTAAGTAATAATATGAAATAGCTATCTTTATAGCTAAGTAATGATATGGAATAATTATTTTAAATCATTTCGAAATCATTTTAAAATCATGATTTGAATTTGAACTGTCATCATAATCATTACACTACATTCATTGCAGAGCTGTCTGAGGTACTCTGGGTAATGGTCCTGAGGACAGCACTGAAGCAGGAAGCATGGAAGGGTGCCATCTTCCTCTTCGTCATCTTCGCCCCGTTTGCTGTCCTCAGCGTTGTCATCCTCATACTCATGGAGGGTCTTTCTGCTTTCCTGCACACCCTGCGTCTCCATTGGTCGGTTTTTCTCCAACGACGTTGGAAATGCCAGTTTTATGAATTTTAAATATTTGTTATTAATTGCATTGGCGATTCGAATGTTGTGTATAGTTACATAATAAGTATTGCAATGTCTTACCATTTTGCTACCTCTGATACTAGGTATAAAGTTCCACATAAATTAATTAGTTTTTTATTTTGTTATTATAATTAATTATGGCACTTAGATTGATTATGATGATTAGAATAACTAATAATCATAATTTATTTTTTTCAATTAGGGTGGAGTTCAACAGCAAGTTCTACCAGGGGGAGGGGCATGCCTTTGAACCATTCAGCTTTGAGCACATTCTCAAGCAGAGCATGGATTGACCTCCTTAAGTTCATGAATATTAATTAGCAGAATATTAGTTTATGGACCTTAAATCTTGTTCAACGTTGTCTTGGTAATGGAGGTGAAGGGGATGATAATTGTGGAAATTAATTTTGAGATAATTGAATTACCTGTCGTTTGAAAATATTTGAAATGTGAGAAATATTGAAAATTAAATTCGTTATTGTTGGTCGTTGCTTTTGTTGAAGCTGTAGTACTCATTGATTTGACGGGCACTTTTTGATTTGATATATCTGCAGTCAAATTCTACTGTTCACTTTAGTATGTTATTATTATTATTATATTATTATTATTATTATTGTTAAGAAAAATTTGTTTTTTGCGGAGTCAACAATCAGTCCAAATGGTGGATGGTTTTGATTTTTGTCAATTGTGCCCTTTGCATTTGGTCAGTCCGAACTTGTTACATCCACCTTGATTGGCCAGTTCGAGCTTGATAAGTCCCGTTTGATTGGCTCGTCGTCACCGTCATCCTGTAGCATTTCGTTTTGCTTTCCATTAAATTTTATGATTATTCTGCAGAGAAGGCTGATTAACAAGTAAGTGAATAATTAGTATCCAAAAACATTTCCAATTACAATTATTTTCTATGCTTGAATGCATCCCTGGAAATAGGAAGTTGATGTAGTTGACGTGCAACTTCTCTTGCAATCTTTGGCCAAGGATGCCTCTCGTTGTCGTGGGAGACCAGTGATGTTATGATTATGAGTAATTATTATTTTTTATTATTTAATCAAGTTCAATCTCACTCCACCTTAATTACACAGAAAATGTTGCACGGTTAATGTTAATTTGTTATCGGAATGTATTTTGCAGTCTTAATAATGTTAAGAAAACCTATGTCATTAGCGGAAAAAGTTGTATTTCCTTATTATAATTTTCCTTCATTCTTTGATTGCTTTTGCCATTCCTGTGGGAACTAGATTGATTGAAGTAGCTGTGTCGAGGTATGATGTGGTGATGGTGATGATCTATTTTTCATTCAACCCGAAGTATTAGCAGTAACTTGAGAGCATGACTGGGATTATTTATTAAATCTTACGTTCAAATATTATTTTTAAAATTCTTATTTATCAAACTCAACTTTCTCTTCTGATATGTTCTATTGATGTAATTGCTACTGTTACTATTATTATTATTATCATTATTATTATTATTATATTATTATTATTATTATTATTATTATTATTATTTTGATTGGGATCACATTTTATAATCATTATCATTATTACTCTCACATTAAAGTTTTAGCATCGTTGCTATGGTTACTGTTTCCTCGTCGTGGTCGTCATTCGCTGACATCGATATTGGTGCCTTGTTTGTCTTCAAAAAGATGGAATTGACGTCATCGCCCTTTCAGATTACTACCTTTTTTATGGGTTAGATATGAGCAATGATGTATGAGGAAAAAGTATTTCGGACTTACAGTGGCTGCTAGACTCCAGGCATATTATCTTGATGGATTGAGTGTTTGCAATTTATCATTAGTAGCACGTTTAGTGATAACCTATTAAGGTCGTGACCTTCAGCATTTGTCTCATGATGCTTTTATCTCGTGTTGGCCCTCCATGGGTGTTCGTCTGTAAATGATGATATTGCTGTTGTTGCTGTTTTATTGTTGATGCTGTGCTGGGAGGATTTTATTTTGAAACAAAATCGTCAATAAGTAGATTGCGATTAAATGTTATTTTATTTAGCCATGACTTTGCATAATTTGTATTTCAATGATTAACCTTAAAATGCCTTAAAATGATAACTAGGAATGACATAAGAGCTATCAAGTTTGTGTGGTGCAGAAGATATATTTTAGCAAAATTAGTTGTAGTGCTTTTAAATGTTCTTAAATTAATTTGGATTTTGTGAGTAAGAAAATTAATTTACTTGGAAATTAATTGTCATAAGAATTTTAATTAGTAATGAAAATGATTATAAATTTTATTATTTTTAAAATTAATTAAATTAAAATTATATGGCTTTTTAATAAATAGTAATAAAATTAATATTCATTTTTAGAATCTTTTAATCACACCTCAGATGCAAATACTTCTGCAAATAACAGCCAACCACTCAGCCAAGCAAAACATATTACAAGCAGATTCAATACAGACAACATATTCTAAAATGACAGTAAAAATCGCTAGTCTCCAAGGCGATTTTAACCTCGTAGCGTTTGATCCACAAGATATTGTTGACGAGGAACAAAATGTCGAAGAAACGCCGAGACTCCAAAGCGATCATGATCCTATGGTAGGGCATCGATCTCGTATTACAGACAGAGAGAATGAATACCAAAGCAAGAGGATGAACATAACACTCTCACCCGCTAGGTACGATCCTTTTCAGGAGGGAAGTGTAACGCCTGCTGCGTCGTCAGAACGACGAACATTTGCCCATATAATGACAGAAAATGAGCAGAAGAGACAGAAGAAAGCCCTTACAGAACAATTAAAATCTAAACTCAAAGATGGCACATTGAAGATCAATACAAACGCAGTCGCTCCTGATCGACCGGTCAAGAAATGCCGTTGGGATCAGACTCCGAGCAAAGAAGTGCCACAGATGGCAAAGAAATCTGCTTTTGATGAAGCAGCTACGCCTTCTGTGTCCTTATGGAATGACACTCCAGTCGTGTCCAGAGGCGAGGAAACACCGGCTGTCCAGAACACGTGGGAAGCCACGCCTGGTCATGTCACATCTGCAGCGGAAACTCCCGGTCGCAGTTCACAGGATACTCCAGGTGCACGCAAAAGGAGGTGGGACCAAACGCCGGGAGAAACGCCGAGTCACAACGAACCATGCAAAGTTGTTCCTGGCGCCAGCGTAAAGAAGTCCAGATGGGATGAAACACCCAGTAATGCCACTCCATGCTTTTCTATAGGCATGAGCACACCTGGATTAATGACCCCAACGAGTTTGAGTACCGGTGGAGCCACTCCAGTTGCGTTTACTCCATTTGGAGCGACTCCGATGGGGGCAAAGGCCATGGCTATGGCAACGCCTGGTCCCGCTTTTGCTATTCCCATGACTCCGGAACAGAAACAAGCTTGGACTCTTCAGAGAGAACTTGATGAAAGAAATAGGCCCCTCACTGACGAGGAAATCGATGCTTTGTTGCCGCCACATGATGTGTTTAAGCCGCTTCCACCTCCAAGTGGATACGTTCCAATCACACCTTCGAGGAAACTCCTAGCAACCCCTACCCCGGCATCGTCTTCGCAGATGGGATTCCTGATGCAAACACCGAATGTCAAGAGCCACGTTGTGGACCTGCAACCTCCAAATGCCAATTTGCCGTTCATTAAGGAAGACGACATTCAGTACTTCGACAAGCTGTTGGTTGATGTCGATGAAGAGAGTCTCCCATTGAATGAGCAGAAAGAAAGAAAAATTATGAAGTTGCTGCTGAAGATAAAAAACGGTACCCCTCCGATGAGAAAAGCCGCTCTACGCCAAATAACCGATAAAGCCCTAGACTTTGGAGCTAAAGCTCTTTTTGACCAAATTCTTCCCTTGCTCATGAATCCTCACTTGGAAGATCAAGAACGTCACTTGATCATTAAGGTTATAGAAAGAATTTTATACAAGTTAGATGATCTGGTTAGACCCTATGTCCATAACATACTGATTGTTGTTCAACCTCTTCTTATTGACGAGGATTATTATGCGAGAATTTCGGGTAGGGAAATTATATCCAATCTGGCTAAGGCTGCAGGTTTTGCAACAATGATCTCCACCATGAGGCCAGACATTGACAACATGGACGAATATGTCCGAAACACCACTGCAAGATCTTTTGCCGTCATTGCTTCTGCATTGGGTGTTTCCACGCTTATAAAATTTCTAAAGGCTGTGTGCTCAAGCAAAAAGAGTTGGCAGGCAAGGCACACTGGAATGAAGATTGTTCAACAGATAGCAATCCTCATTGGCTGTTCAATTTTGCCCCATCTTAAGGATCTGGTTGGTATCGTTCACGATGGACTCTCTGATGAAAATCAAAAAGTAAGAACAATAACAGCCCTGGCAATTGCTGCACTAGCCGAAGCCGCCACGCCTTATGGATTTGAATCATTTGATAGCATCATAAAACCTTTGTGGAATGGAATTAGAATCCACAGAGGCAAAGGACTGGCTGCCTTTATTAAGGCGGCCGGGTGCATGTTTCCTCTTATGGACGCGAACACAGCTGAAGTACTTGTCGACGAAGTCATGAGAATTCTTATTAGAGAGTTTCAGTCTCCCGATGAAGAGATGAAGAAGATAGTTCTTAAGGCAGTGAAGCAATGTTGCGCTACGGATGGTGTGCAGAAAAGTTACATTAAAGAAGAAGTTTTGCCTCCTTACTTCAAGTGTTTCTGGAATCAAAGAATGGCCATGGACAAAAAGAACTACAAGCAGTTGGTCGATACTACAATCGACATCGCCGAGAAGGTTGGAGCATCTGAGATCGTCGGAAGAATTGTCAACGGCTTGAAAGATGATTCCGAACCCTTCAGGAAAATGACTATGGAAACTATTGAGAAGGTTCTGATGAATGTTGGCTCTGCCGACATTGACACATCACTCGAAGAACGACTCATCGACGGAATAATCTTTGCATTTCACGAACATGTAGCCGAACACCAAGCAATAATCACCGGAATTGCAGCCGTTGTGAATGCCCTCGGAACGAGGACAAAGAAGTATGTTGCTCAGATTACTGCAGTTATTAGGTGGAGATTGAATTCTAAATGTGCCACACAAAGACAGCAGGCAGCCGACCTTTTGGCTCGCATTGCTCACGTGATGATGCGCTGTGAGGAAGAATCAGCTCTTGTTGTTATGGGACAGCTTTTTTACGAATACCTCGGCGAAGAATATCCCGAAGTGCTTGGTAGCATTCTCGGAGCATTGAAGAGCATCGTAAGTGTCGTTGGTATGTCGAAGATGTGTCCACCAATTAAAGATCTGTTGCCAAGACTGACCCCCATCCTCAAAAATAGACACGAAAAGGTACAGGAAAACTGCATCGACCTGGTCGGTCGCATAGCAGATAGGGGAGCTGAGTATGTTGCAGCCAGAGAGTGGATGAGGATTTGTTTCGAGCTACTCGAACTGCTCAAGGCCAACAAGAAGGCCATCAGGAGAGCTGCGGTCAATACTTTCGGGTACATAGCCAAGGCCATTGGACCCCACGACGTCTTGGCCACCTTGTTGAACAATCTCAAGGTCCAAGAAAGACAGAATCGTGTCTGCACAACCGTCGCCATAGCAATAGTCGCCGAATCGTGTTCCCCGTTTACGGTGTTACCGGCGTTGATGAACGAATACAGAGTTCCAGAGATGAATGTACAGAATGGAGTTCTCAAGTCACTTTCATTTCTCATGGAATACATCGGTGAAATGAGCAAGGATTACGTGTACGCCATTACCCCACTTCTAGAAGACGCCCTCATGGACAGAGATCTCGTGCACAGACAGACAGCCATGTCAGCAGTAGGTCACTTGGCACTTGGAGTTCAAGGACTCGGTTGCGACGATGCCCTCACGCATCTGATGAACTTTGTGTGGCCTAACATTTTCGAAACTTCAGCCCATGTTCGCATGGCATTTACGAGCGCAGTCGAGGGCATGAGGGTCGCTTTAGGACCGACCAAAGTTCTCCAACACGTACTCCAGGGTCTGTACCACCCTGCCAGAAAGGTTAGGGAAGCCTACTGGAGGGTGTACAACTCCCTGTATGTCGGATCACAGGACGCCCTTATACCTGCCTATCCAAGGATACCCAACGATGCCGGAAACTCTTATATCAGATACGAGCTGGACTACATACTTTTTTCGTAAAAACTTCAGTTGGAATAGCTGGAGTAGTTATTGTTTGATAATATTTTTTTATATATTGTTCAACATTGTAACTTTAATAAAATGAATATTTTAACGTTATTGCTGTTCTTTTATTTTAAAATTAGTCAAAAAGTTTTTTTTATAAAAACAAAAAATAATAATATAATAATAATATTAATAATACTGTCATAAAACACTAAATGATAATTAAAGCGGATAATAAGTGGATATGACATGATTTAAACAATGAAATAATGAGAGTATCTGCAACAAATGTTATGGCACTTTGCAGTCTTAGACTACCATTCCAAGGCACTGTGGTCATGTTTCTACTTTATTGGGATCAGATGTTAATGCCCTTTGAGCTGATTGTTTGGACACGAGACCTCTTGCCCTGCCCTCTATCAAGATCTAATAGATAAATAACAGTGAGGTTAATAACAGTCAAATTATGGATAGGTTACAAAATATACTTTATACAATAAAATAATTTGGATAAATACATTTTAATATAAATATATATATATATACATATATATATATATATATATATACATATACAGAAATTTGGACCACTATATTACTATATTACCTTTAAAATCAAGCAGTTAATAAACAGAATTAACCATTAAATAAACACATAATATAAATAATTAAACAAATACACTATCATTAACATACAAGTTGGTTAATTAGTTAATACAAACTCCCTTGCTCCTCATCAAAAACATTTAATCTGCAAGCTTGTCTCACAAACAATTCTCTGATTTTAATCAATTTAATCATTCCTGGCGAGCATATCATTTCACCGTCTTGACCTTTTTGGATTCGTTCGAGATGCATCTCAGTCTGAGCAGGACCTTAAGGCCCTCCATCTTTTCGACCTCTGCCTCAGCTGTGACCTCTTCGTTGACAAAAACTGAAAATTATTTCTGATGTCATTTGAGAATTTAATCGATAATAATAAAATTGGAATGAACCGCATGAAATCATGAGATAAATGCATTAGACTGGTAATCTGATATGTAGTTAACATAATAAAATCTTAATAACATGACATGATAATGACAATACATGCAAATTAAGTACCATGCAGCAATTTTCCAACCACCAAACCATCCACCCATCCATCCTGGCAATTAGTTCATCTTTCACCTGGCTTGAGATAAGCACACTCCATGCTCAGCAGCAATGATCCTGAGCCCAAATGTTGTGCCATGAGACCAGAAAATAGACTGTAGTCATAAGAATTAATGTTTAATAATTAATAATTAATTATTATTGGCAAAGAAAACAGACAACAAATAACATAAGTGATACAAACATTCTTTTCACAATAACTTTTATTTTAAGATGATTATAGCCTTAGGAATCAATACGAATCCTTCAAGAAAGTATTAATGCAATACTATAATCGATTAACCTGTTAGTCAGCATTCCGTGAACTATAGGTTTATTAAATTTGGTCTTCGAAGCAAAGGCCTCATCCAAATGGATAGGATTGTGGTCTCCGCTAAGGAGGGCAAAGGTTTTTACATCTTCTGGAGTGAAGCGACGCGTTACTGAAAACTTGGATCCGACATGAAATTCTGCTGGTTTTTTGTCGGCAACTTTTTGGCTAAAGAATTTTATGTTTACTTTTAAAAGATGGCTTGGGAACAAATATCCCCGAGTGGAAAAACTTGTGCAAAAAAGACTAAAACTCGATACCAGTTTCATCTCAGTTATTGACTTCTTAAAAGTTAATGTTAACTTTATAAGATGCTGACATTGCAATTGCGCTTTTCAACGGTGATTGCTAACATTTAATTGTGCAATTTAAAAATCCATTAAATTATAAAAACACTAATATTAATGCCTAATCTATTTAAACAAGCAATTAATATTTTCAACTATAATTTCATTAGGTAACTGACGCAAGACTATTGACAAACAAAATTAATTTAAACAACGTTTATTCAAAGCATGTAAAACATTTCATATCTAACATATTTCTTCTCTTCTTGTCTCGGTAAGTTTAGAGTAGTTCGTGGCGTATCAACACTAGGGACATCGCGATGAGCATCCGCATCATTACCTTCACCACTAGATAAAATCTCGTCAGAACTGGAAAGGGAAGGCGTCAACATTTCATCCCAACGGTACTTCTTTGCCTGCGACGAAATGTTAGTAGAGGGTTGCCTCTTATTTGACCTTACAGTGATTGTTTCTGTAGTAACTTCATTACGTGGAATGTTGCTTGACATTCCTGGAATTCGTTCAGATTATTAAGATAAAACAATTGTTGCTCAGGAGAGTTGGTTATTTTGTTCGTTATAATTGTAATAGTTCATGCCGCTCCACACAGAAGATTCTAAATCCACCTGATAAATTCACGGAAACAAAAAATTTAATTAATTATATCAAGTTTTTTTTTTAATTTCGAATACAATATTTCTATTTTGAAAGTAGTGGCGATAACCATCATCGGTATCATTATAATAGATGATAGAAAAATGATAAAAAAAGTTATAACAATCAACTTGACGACGGCAGGCCCACTTTCATCCCCAAGTCATTTACGACTTCACTAGCCAAAAATACTTTATAACAATAATCCACCCGCACGCCACCAGATTCCACCAGCATAGCCCCATCAATTTGCTTCGCCTTATGTACGGTCTAAACTAATTTTTATTATTCATGTTTAAATTCAAATAACCCAACCACTCTAGCGATGCAAGGATACAAGAACGACTCAGAAAATGGCCGATTGCAATAGCATTGTGGATTTCATGGAACGTGGTTTATAGAGAAATCAACAAGCAACTACAATTACAAAAAAGAAATCACAAATCAAAGAACGGAAACTGTTACTGGATGTCAGAGGGTTAAGAAAATGTCCAATGACCACAATAGGACGACTGGAGACAGGGATAAATGATCCTGATTTTTGGCTCGGTAGAATGCTCGTCAACTCGACAATCAACCGTGGACGTTGTCGTCTTCGACGAAGTCTCTTGCCTCTTCTCTCGACACGCACTCGATGTGGCTGACCTGCGAATAAATTATGCCGATCATGCAATCTGCATATATTATGATGGCCATTCACGAGTCATGATGTCTCTACGTGCCGTGAGATCATCATCAGATAACAGCATCAAAATCAATGTAAACTACAAGAATCATGATGCGGAACACGACCTTGTTCCTGAACTTCACTCCGTAGAACTTGTCTGCGTGCTCCAACAACTCCGGCCTAAAGGTTGTCGTGATGAACTGGGCGTCCGTGCAGAGGACGTGGATCATCTCTGAATCAATGAAAAAAAAACGTTTTGAGTTTGAGTTTAAGATACGTGCACTGTCATATTGCTTGGATTAGAAAGAAGATTTAGAAATCTATTGAATGAAAAACAAATTCCTTTACGACATCATTTCTTTGAGACCAACCTGCAACGGACTTCCTGTGCTGGGCATCGAGAGCTTGGTCGATTTCGTCGAACAGGTAAAACGGGGCCGGGTCGCACTTCTGAATGGCGAATATCAAGGTCAGGGCGACCAACGACTTTTGACCTCCGCTCAGCTGTTGCATGTCCTTCATCTCTGCATTGGCTCCAGTGAAGGACACCTGGATGGAAAGAAGGTGAACAAATTAATTAAAGAGCCAATCAACAGGTAAATCTAATTATTAGACTAAGGAAGAGATTGAAGACAGGAAAAACTGATTGTGATTGTGATGGCAAGACCTTTATTGAGATGCCGACAAATTGATCCGCAAACTTCTTTTCTTGACTTCCCTGCTGCTCGGAGTCGTCGTCGTCCTGTATGACGACAAATGAAATGAAGTTCAGAAATTTCAAGAATTTCAAAAGTCGAAGCTTATAACTCAAACATATGAAAAATTTATTCAATTTTTTTAAAACTTATCCATTCTTTATCAATCAATCACAATTAATGACCACAAGCATGAAATAAATCGTCCTTAATTCAAGTCAAATGATCAAGGCAATAATTATATTAATATAATACGTGAGACTCGAATAATCTAAGGATGATCTAAGAACGATAATAATAATAATAATAATAGTTATAATTAACAACAAAGTAACAATGGACCTCCGTTGCTAGATCATTCCTCTTCATGATGAGTACTGCATGACCGGAGGGAACAAGCACCTTGAAGATCTCCGAGAAGAATTTGGACACCTGAGATGATTGAAATTAATAAATAATTTATATAGCGCCACATGCGTAACATTAGAAGCACTTTAGTGAAACCATTTATCTAGGCGATGACATGACAATCGACATGCAACATCAGTCACAGTATATTTAACGCAAAAATTTATTTTATTCAATTCCGCTACATGAATTCACATGTAGAAAAATAACTTCTATACTAACTTAATCGTAATCCTTGTAAGTTAAATAGAAATAAATCAAATTCATATTTATAATATTTTTTTATAAATATTATTATTTTATTATAAATTTATAATGTATAATTATATTTATAATATTTTCGAGTTATTAAACCGTCAACTTAACCGAATCGGACCTGTTTGAACGTGAGCTGTAGAGCTTCAAACTTCCTGTGGTCCAGATGGTAAATCAGGTCGATGATTGATTGGTAGTCCCTCGTAAGCTCCTCCCTCCGACCAATCAGCTTCTCCTTTTGCTCCGAGAAGCTCACGAATTGGTCGAGAGCCTTCTTGTTGACGTGGCTGTACTTTTTCAACTCCTCCGTGCAAGACTCGAGCTTCTTGAAGAGCTTGAATAACATCGCAAAAAAAAAATTTAGTTTCAGTTTCATATTTATTTTTAGCATGCTAGTGAACAGTGAATAGCTAGTTAAAAGAAATATACTTATAAATATACTAAGTATTATTACTATTATTATTATTATTACTTGTTTTCCCTGAAGATTCTGATACTTCTCGAACGCTTCACTGGGCAGAGAACCCAACTCTCGAATCTTCTTCGTGCATTCCTCTTTCTGCGGATTGACATTTCATTAGCCCATGAAACAATGATAGTTGCTAACGAAATGTAAATGATAGTTGAAATATAAACAAATGACAACCACAGCAACAATGTTCAACAATGTTCCCGACACCACGAGAAATAACGACAGATACAATCAGCCTACCAAAGACAACACAAAAAAGATATTTATTTCACTAAAAACCTTCTTGAGCAACAGGCTCTGCTTATTAGTTATCTTTTCCAACTCCTTGGCATCTTCGCTGATTCTTTCCTGATGTTCTCTTTCCACGTTCTTCCACTTCTCGAGCTCCTTCAGTAGATCCCTGTGTTCTCGAGTGCCCTGATCAACCTGCTGGTCCAACTCTGGGGAATGATGATGATATTAATATTAATGATGATGTCGTCGAATTGAGTCAATAATCACCATAAACATATAATTACAGTTTTTAATATTCAATTACAATTCAATGCAACCAACTAATAATCCCCCAGATATAAGTAAATAATCGACCCCTACTCACCTCTTAAATCCTCTTAACACCAAAACCTACCTATCTCGCATCTACGCAACTCGCAACAACACGTCCTTCCACCCACCTCTGATGCTGCCGGCAACGTCCGAGTGCCTCTTGTTTATGGCTTCAAGGTCAGCCCTCTGAAGTTCGAGCTTCTGTTTCCTGTCGACGCTCGTCATCTCCTGGATTTCAGACTGGAGTCGTTCCAGTTTCTTGAGCAGGTTGCTGTTCAGGAGCAGCTCGAGACGGTTCTTCTCCGTTTCCAGCTGGATCGAGTCAACGACGGTAAAGATGATGATGGTCATGATGATGATTGTGGCAATGGTGATGATGGTAGTCGTCTAAATTGTGGTTTTGATTGACATTTGTGCAACAACAGATAATAATAATAATAATAATTAATAATGTGATGACCATGGTCACATAAATTATGATAATGAGTCGACATGACTGATGGTTTGTAACATGCTGGATTACCGCTTAAAGACACAACAGTGTGGACAAAGCTGAATTTTGAATTAAAAATCTAATCGACTGCTTAGCCATCCATCAATCAGCTAACCTTGATCCTCATATTGAGAGCTTCTCTGTTCTCATTGGTCAGATGCTGAATGAGGTCGTTGAGTCTGTCGACCTCTTTCTGATCTTCGACCGTCAACTGGGAAAGTAGGTCGGTTCCGAGCTCGTCGTTCAGCGATTTGGCCGAAGCCTTCATGGATTCGAGACTGGCTTGCAAGCTTGCCAGACTCCTCTCCTGATTGGACAGTAAATTATTGCATATTTTATGCAGATAGGTCGATAGGAAGATCGAGATATAAAATCAATTAAAATCAAATAGCATAATTAATGATAATGAGATCAACCTTTGGAGCTCTGGAAGTTTCTATCCTCTGTGCCTCCTCCTTGTTCAGTCTTAGGTCTGCTCTCATCTTGTCGTAGATGTCCCTGGAAACATTATTAATATTCAAATATACAATTTTAAATCTTATTAATAATCAATTAGATAACGTTTATAATATTTCCCGTCCAGTAAAGTAAAAGCATCTAACGGTAAATAAAAAACTCGCTTGATAATTAAATAACAATTTACAAGAAACACAAAGTAAATTAGTAATAAAATAATTAACATAAAAAAATATATGCACAGACTTATTCTTGCTGTTCTTCGTCTCCGTCCTCTGCATCTCACTGACCAATTGATTGATGTCTCCCTCGAGAGGTAAACGAGGACAAGATAGGTCAAGGAAAAACCCATAAATCAACTCAGGTCAACGGAGTGACAGAAATTTCCATTACACCGATCGGCTCGTGCGCACGCACGTCCGCACCCGTCACGAGCATCGCTCGCTAAGCCAATAAACACGTAAACAAAACTCAATTAAAAAGAATCATCCAGATTCCTTCGGGTTGACCTTTTTTACAAAATGTCTATCTATGTAATTAAGCTGGTTATTTTTTTGTAACCGTATGGTTGTGTTCGAATACCTTTTGTTTAATAAAAATTTTAAAAAATAATATAAATAAATAAAAAAATTAATAAGACAAGAGCATCAAAACAACATTTAAATACAAAATTAATACAAAACAAGGATATCGATGAGCTTCTGCTTGTGTACGTCGTAGTCATCTTCCTGAGCTTTGAGACTTCTCAGGCATTCCAGTTTTCCTCTTTGGAGTTCGAGCCTCGATTTCCTCGTGTCGTAGTAGCCCCCGGTAAGGGCACCTCTCCTGCTTACTTGGTCACCTGGGGGTTTGGTGGGCGGGGTTTGAGAAGATTAATTAATATTAATGAAGTTGTCAATGTCTCCCTTGTCGTCATGTCATTTACTGAGTGTATTAATGCTATTAATGATGTTGTCAACATCTCCAAAGGTTATCATCATCATCATCATGTTGCCAACGATGATGACACAATTTGATCCACCGACCGTCGAGAGTGATGCAGTCGAGGTTTTGCGTCCTTGCGATCTGCGTGGCCACCTCCATGCTTCGGCAGATGAGGGTCTTCCCGAAGACGTGCTTCATGGCTCGGTCATACTTGGGTTCGTAGGTCAACTTCTCGATCATCGGGATGGCGTCCTGAATTGTTAAAGTTGAGATGAGTTGTTGTTGTTAAACAATTATAACTCTCTTAACGAATAAGTCGTTACTAACGACAACAATAATAATTATTGATGTTAATAATAAGAACGATTGAATATTAACCAAGCGATCAAACGATAACAACGAAAGTAAATGTGTAAAAACGATTTAACTAACATACTAACTTAGCGAACGACTCATTACTAACAACAACAATAATAAATAAATATTAATTAAACGATCAAACAGCAACGACGAAAGCAAAGTAAACGTGTTAAAAAAAGTAAAATCTTCGACTAACGCTCGTCTCCGGATAATACGTCTCCTGAACCTCGAGTCTGTTGAGTGGCATGAAGGTGATCTCACCTGGAAGTCTGAGGCGGTTCATCTCCTGAAGGATCTTTGTGCCCGTCCTGTCGTTGTCCACGATGTGGTGGAAGAGCCTGGTAACGACGGTGAGATGATAATGACATGCTGATGACGAAGGTGAGATGTTGATGTTAACAATGGTGAGATGTTGATGATGACAACGGTGAGATAACGATGGCCTTACCTCGTTCCGGCAGTGACCTCTACGGCCGTGAAGAATGTCTTGTCGCACTCAAAGTTCTCGATGAGGGTGCCATAGTAACCAGCGATGACCTCCTCGTACTTCTTGTTCTCCCTGAAGAACTGGAATACCTTTTGGATGCTGTCGATGCCGTTCAAGAGTGCCTTTAATTAGGAAAAGAATTATGACTTAACTATTATTAATAACGGTTACATTATTGTCTTATAATTGTTAACACTTTTATAGTTATAAGTATTAGTGCTCTTATTAATATCGAAAGAACAGAGGGCACAAATGGATCAAAATGGTTAGAGATGACACTGTCGATTCAGCCCGAGCCAGGTCTTGAACTCTGCACCTCTCGTTCACAACCCACCTTTCCAGTGATGGACCTCAGAGCCTGCTCCTTCTTGTTCAGATCTTCCTTGAGTGAAGCTATCTGCTGCTGCATGGCATTCTCAGTCCTCCATAGGTTGCTATGGAAGAGTGGGAGGAGTCTCATTAAATAAGGTAAATGCATTAACATAAGTCATTTAATATTAACGAGTCCGTTATGCACTAACAAAAAATAAATGATAAAGAATTATGTCGGAATCGTAAACAGGATTCTGAAAGATTCCTCCGCTCACTTTCTCTCGTTCTGCTTGGCATCTTTTTGCTTCTTCATCTCGTAGAAGGCCTTGTTATTCGTGTCTATGATGCCCTTATGCACTTCTATCTGCTCTGCCACTTTCTGCAGTATGAAAACGAACGGTTACGGCTAATAAATAATAATAATAATAATTACTCATCTGTCTCTCCATCCATCCTATCCACTCGTTCATCTCACCATCCATCCATCCACTCAATCTCGTACCGCAATCTCGCTGTCCAAATGCTTGGCCTTGTCCTGGTTCTTGTCGAGATCTTCCCTGAGTCTCATGATCTGCTCCTCTTTGTCGCTGATCGCTTTGTTGAGGGCCTTCAACTCCTTCAGGATCCACTTGTCCCTGTCCTCCCTCGAACGGAACTGGTTGCCCCTGCCCTGTTTGGCGTACAGCTCCTTGCGACGTTGTTCGTTCAGCGCCAACCTAAGGAACGTGGTGGTGGTGGCGATGATGAGCGATTGGGTCACTCGTGAAATTTGTTTTGAGGCGCTCGTTTTGTTTTTAGTTCAAACATTTGTTTCATCGACACAAAAAAAAACAATCGTCGTTAATCGACCGGCTGCAATCGTCGTTAATCGACCGACTGCAATCGTCGTTAATCGACCGACTGCAATCGTCGTTAATCGACCGACTGCAATCGTCGTTAATCGACCGACTGCAATCGTCGTTAATCGACCGACTGCAATCGTCGTCACCGTCGTCGACTTACTGGGCAGCGGCAGTTTCTTCCTTGTGCCTCTCGGCCTCGAACTTCGGGCAGATGTCCTCCAGTTGTTCCTTCGTCTTCTCGATTTTGTCCTGCAACTTCTGTATCTCCTGCTCCGTGCGACCCTACGTGATGGGAGATGATAGGTTCAACTATTGCAACTTCAATGCGCCAAACTTGCGCATGCCCCAAAGTATTGATGGTACTAAACAAACAGTCTGAGCCCCAGATGCTTACTTTTAAATGGTGCCATATAAATATTAATTAAATTAATATAAATATATTAAAATATTATTATTATTATTATTATCATCATCATCTTCTTATTCACATACTCCCTGCTCCAACAAGCATGTAAATTTGTTATTATTAATAATATTATTATCATCATTATCATCTTCTTCACATACTCCACGTTATTCGACTCTAATTGAGAAATGAAACCACGACAGAAGCACAACTGACTCTCGAGCTCGAATCTCCCTCGAGTTCCTCCTGCAAATCCTTGACGTTCAACTCCAGTTTGGCTTTCTGCTTCGTCAAGTCCTGAAGTTCGGCCACCAACGATTCCTTCTCGTCCACGACTTCCTGGAGTCTGGCCTTCTTCTCCCTGATGTCCTTGCCCAGGGTCTGGTGGTGGGCGGGCGGTGTTAACGATGGTGACAGAGAGGAGATGAAGGTGCGAATTTCGTTAAGCGATGTTAACAACTATCGCGCGTTAACGATGATAACAGTTACGAAATGGATTATGATTGTGACTCCGACGAGCGTTCCATGTAATAAACCATAAATGCGATGACACGAGTAAGTCGTGACACAGATCACCATGACATGATCACAGGCAGATATGAAGGTCACGACAGAGGTCGTCATAACATGACTACAGGCAGATGAAGTACTCACTCTTATCATGTCCCCTGCTTCTTGTTGAATGTTCCTCAGTGTTGCTGATTCAGAGCCACTCTTTTCTCTTCTATCTTGAAGCTGTGGACAAATGGAGGAGATCATCATAATTATCATCACCATCAACATCATAATTATCATAATCACCCTCATCATCATCGACATGCTCATCGCAGTCTCACCTCATCAAGTTTTCTTTTGGTGTCTTTGAGATCGTGATCATGGATGGTGTACTCAAGAGCTCTGTAAGGTTAGGGTCATTCAAGTGCGGTCGTAGTAACACAATCGCGACAATCATCACATGTTATTATTATCATTAATAATCAGATTATTATTGATCAATTGTGGCTTCATTATCATCATCATTACTATCAACAGCATCAGCCATTATAATCATCATCATCATCACTACTATCAACAGCATCAGTCATTATAATCATCACCTCCTCTGCTTATCCAGCTTCTGGTAGGCCTTCAACTCTTCCTTCTCTCCTTCGAGTTTGCTCAGTCGTTCGTCTATATACCTCAGCAGCTCCTGGATCTTTTCCACCTTGCCCTCTGAATGAGTAATATTAGTAATAGCAATAATAATAGTAATAATACTAATAATGATAAAAATAATAATGATGATGATGATAATAATAAATAAGTCATTAACTAATTATACAGACTAAACCAAGTACGCCGAGTTCAAAATCTAGTGCAATCACCCGAGCATCCACGTTTGTTAGTATCCATAAGTGTTAAAAGCATAAATTCCAATTAACAAACAGCCAGTGATAATTGGTAATAACAACCTTAATTGAATAAACAATTTATTAATTAATCATGAGTCATCATCATCATCATCATCATCACACAACAAAACAAAAAGTAAGCCCCCCCACCGGTCTCCTTGAGGATGACCCTACTCTCCTCCTTCCTCTCGTCATAGACCCTGGTGCCTGCAACCTCACGAAGCAGTTTCAGTCTGTGAGAGTCGGCCGCGGTTGCGATCTGGTTGATCTGAGAATCAATCGAGGTTCGTCAATCGTCGGTGACGGGGCATTTTAATGCAAACTACTTTTACTCGTTCGGACTGTCACAGATCGATTGGACGTGCAAATGCTGAATTATTATTTAGTTTATGAGAGAACTTTGTGCTTCAACGATAGAAAAGTCATTTGAGGTCTGACTTCCGATCAAAGGCAAATGCGTTTCAACCGAACTAGCATTTTAATCAGACAAGCATTTCAACCAAATGAGTGTTTCAATCGACCAATCAATCAACGTCAAGCAAGCAACCAACCAACCTTTCCCTGCTTGACAATATAATAAGGGTTGCTCCTCGAGAAACCCGCCGTTTCCAAAAGGTTCATGACGTCCGTTTTTCTGAAAAAAAAAAACATCATCTGAAACCAGTCGCCATAGCAACCACATTGTCATTAACTACAATACAATACAATATTATAACACAATGCAATGCAAATCAAACCAATATAATACCATCATTCATCCTCACCATAACTACAAATCAGTCTCATTGTATGGAATGCCATTACTATTAATTGCCATTCACAATGCTACAAATGTCGTCGTCGTCCGCATCGAATTATCTCCGATCGAAACTGGAATCTTCGTCGCTCAAATTCGCAAACCAAACTCACGTCACCATTTTCTTGTCGAGAAAGTACTGGTCCTTCTTTGAACCAATCACCCTTCTCAGTGTCACTTCCTCCTTCTCGATCTGCATTGTTAATAATTGTCGTAGTTTTTAATCTTAGCAAAACGATTATCACCATTTCCTCAAAATCACAGAAACACCATTAAAAACGAAATCTCAATGTCGCATCGAGGCTTGTGCTACTATTAATGCCAACGGCAAGTCTTTTTTCTGGACACGTCGTTCATTCGTCACGTACACCAACATCACGGACAGAATATGCTAATCGTTATCACCCACGGGAATCCTATTGTCCGAGTTGTCGAAGATGATCTCGACGAATGCGGACACTACCCTCGGACCAGTGCCCTCGTGAAGCAGGGCTTGCCTCTGTTCCTCTCTCAAGTGACTGAACTCGTCCGACAGCACGAACTGAATAGCTGTAGTGGGTGGAAAAAATGAAAGTCCTGATTTTTCACTGCAATTTGTCTTAAATCAATGATGAGGAGGATTGCTCAACAGTGAGTGAATTAGAATTATCTCCGATCGCATAAACATTGATTTTAAAATCTTTCAATCATATTCATGCACTTTACTTTATCTAAGAAACTTCTAGTTTCGAAATTATGCCAGTTTAAACACCAAAACTGCCTAACCGAAAAAGAAGTTGCTTTTTCCAGAACCATTACGGCCAACTAAAAGAGAAATAATCATCTGTCATCAAAAACAACAGTCAGCAATCTACAGTTAAACTTTTTGATCTATAATTAAACTTCAACATGTTGTACAAATATTAAGTTTTAATATTAAAACATTTCCTCCATACGTAATTGCTATTAAAAGCCTCTGGCATGCAAAATCGACTTCAAAACGCAGTATTTATTCTGTTACAATCATAGATGGTTAATGTTCCATGCAATCATGTTGAGTTGTAGGAAACTCAATTTCAAAACGCATTTTAAAGGCACTCACCTATCACATTATGTCTAGGACTGAAAGGTTCCACGACAGTCTGATCACGATAACTTCTAAAGCCTTGAATAATCACCTGGAAAAAGCAAACGATATCTTAGCACAATTTAGAAAGAGAACGTCAATAAAACAAAAATTGTGACCGCAAAAATTATAAAAAAACAAGTGACAAACATGCCTGTTTAATGTGCATACTTAATCCAGTAAATCGTAGCAAAGTTAATGTTTATTCGACATCGAATTGAAATCGATGCTCAAAATATGTTTGGCGCGATGGCGGCGAATCTATTTATAATAATATAATACTTGTTGTGATTGCCAATTTTTAAAATGAAATTCGTTAGAAACTATTCTATAAAAATTAACAATTAAGTATTTTAATACATTTAAAAAATCTAACATGATTTTTAATGAATGCAAAAGAATACGAGAAATCATTTACAGCCTAAATGATCCATTTTTTAACACAATTAGCAGAAGTCACTAAAAATAATTTAAATAAACTAATTTGAAAATTTTTTTCATAATAAATGTCATGTTCAAGGTTTAATTTATTTTGCGAAACATGAATAATATATAATAGCATAAACAACAACAATATTAACCCTTTTCTATACATAGTGTGAAATCAATCACATAGACTGTTTAAAAATGCGATTTATTCACAAAATAATATTCTAAAAAGCTTTAAAAAAAAAGTCTTCAAACATATCCGAAAGAACGTGATCCTTCTCTAATCGCTAAGAGAAGCTTTTCTTCCAGAGTTTCTTTACAGCTATATCGACTTATGACCAACATGTTGAAACAAGTCGAAGATGAAGGCAAACATTTGTCGGGGTCTCCTTCACATTCCCTGAGTTTGATCGTAAGTCTAGGTGTTAAAGATCTCAGACCTCCACAGGGTAATCTTGGACTGCTTGTAACGAAAAGCAGGAATTTTCCCTGATCACTAGCAGCCAATGACGCGAGAACTTCAAACAACTGTTGAACAACTGGAGAATCTTGAATTTCATCACTAAAATCACAATTATTTCTCAGGTATTCTACGGTCCATTCCTCTTTCTGAATGCCACAAATCAACTGCTCTAGTTCGTCATAAAAGAATCGTTTTAAAAATTGTACTGGAATAAAACGGTCAAAACCCTGATGTAGTTGCTTAAAGCTCTCTTGAGGGCCTTTGTGCAATAACCACCATATCAATAATTGCAAATATTCCTCCGCGTTATGAGCCGTCAATAGAATATTTTCGCCGCCTTCTTTCATTTCTAAAGATGGAAATCCTGGAAGAGTAAAGTTGATGCAGAAATCTTCAAAAGAACACCCATCACACTTCAACTTTGATATGGCATCCATACGCTCCTCAGGAGTCAGAGATTGGTTACTGTTAATGTTCCACTTTTCTTTCAGTACTTTGACTAGGCTTATCACGAATTTGAATGTGGAAGGTATGACATATTTCAAATCTTCGAGCGAAAGATACTGCACCCCTTTTATAGTACCCATCATGCTCTTGTAGAATGCCTTGCTGAAACTGACGTCCAACACCTCACCATCTATCAGCGATTGCGCCATAACCATTCCTAGAGCTTCCATCACTCTGTGTGATGGCATTGGTGAGTCGGGCTTAGGAAACAAACCCTCTTGTGAATGTACGTACAGCAGTCCGTTGGAGCCCTTAACAGAATCGCCCATCCACAGATCCAAATCGATTCTCTGACAGTCTCTGGAGAACTCTGTATAAAATTCTTTCACGGGACCATCACCGGTTGCGATTTCTCCCTCAAATTGTATCTTCCAAGAATAGCCTTTGTTTGTGTAGAACAAACTCAAATTGTCAGAGACAAAAGTTGCCAAATTTGTTCTAGGGACATGGATTGAGAGATCGCATGGGTTTAAAGAATGGGAATAAGTGTTATTATTCACCTCCAAAGAAAAAATGCTTGCACGCATATCATACGACAGCAAAAATGGGTAATGATCTGCTATTTTAAGGAAGGATACTAGAATAGGGCCCAAAATTTTCTTATTGATCATATTAAAAAAAAATGTCTGTAAATTTTTACTCACAAAATGACTTCTATCAATCAGTTTTTCAGTCGTTAAACAGCCGAAAATCAGTCCCCAATTTTCATTGACTTCGTGGTAGATGGATAGCAGTCTTAGAGCTTGCACTAGTGGATTCATTTGCAGCTCATCTGGCGAATTTGACTTACCAAGAACTCTGTTAAGTGATGGCGAAACGCATAGCCCCAAGCTGATATTCACTGGGGTCTCCGGTGACCAAGTCCAACTATCTCTATCATCCATGTCATCGATGTAATTGAGAAAGCCTTGATCTATTAGGATGTTATCAAATATTTCAACAATTTTCGTGACAAGTTCTTTAAATTTTTCTATCCCATTTGTCTCTGTTATCATGTTTTGGAGGACATGTGGTTCATTGAAGGGTTTGTTCTGCGGCAAGTTTAATACTGATGCCGTAGATGACAGTAGACGTGTGTATCTTGTTTCATACATTGAACAAATATCCGTGATTTCATTGCCTTCCGGGAGAAGAAAGTTGACAATTTTGTTTAGCTTATACACCTGGAATTGAAAGTCTTCAGGGCTAGGGACCATTTTCTGATAATTATCTAGCCAATAAGTTATAGATCGAGCCCACATGACTTCTACCCATTTCCATTTATCATTATTCAAGATTGAGTTGACGTTTGAATTATTATGTAGAACTTCGTACATTTTTGCATTTTGAAAAGCTCTTATATGATCGTTTATCAAGTTGCTCATGATAGCCAAACCAACTATTGTGTTTTCTTTAGCGTCAGATACTATCAAATCTTTCACGAATGTAAGGAATTCCTCAATTTTTACAAAATTAGTTAATATGTTTAAAGCATTTGCCCAGTATATAGTCTTAAATAAAAGAACCTGCTGTTCAAGTATCGGCGGGGAACTTTTGCACAAGCGATATAATTGCGGAAATATATTTTCAACCGTGGATACGACATTGCTAATATTTTTATCATAAGGATGTGGACTAGCGAATAAAATTCCCGGGCAGATACCACTCAAATCAAGGTTACATGGTGAATGCGACAATTTAGGCAAGAACTCTGATAAGACATGTGCTGCAGAAATTGTAAAATTGGAATTAAATACATCTTCAAGCGTAATGGTACCATTCATTTTTTCACTTTCCATTATCTTGAAAAGAGCCGAAATGATACCAAGTTGCTCCAGGATCTTGAGCCGCTTAAAGTCGCATAAACAATAAGCATATACCGATCTGTATAAAACCACATATATTTCCGGAGTGTCAGAAACAAAATCATACGTCGCAAGGCCCACGAGAAATTTAAGAAAGTTTTTCGTTACCAAACCGCTCGTAATTATAGAAGGATTATGTATCCAAACACTTTTGATGTCTTTAAGTCTTTGTGCTAAATTCGAGCCATCGTCAATTAGCCTTTGGACGTGATCTGCAGTTGCTCTTCTCAGATCGAGTAGAAATTCTACAGTTTCTTCTTCTATCCTCTCGTAATCACGCATTTGTCCAGATTTACCTTGTGCTTTACTTAATGGCTATGTGCAAAGTCTTGATGGACAATATAGTGTTTATATTAGAATTTATAGTGTTTACGATGAAATTATCACGGAAATTGATAAAAAAGGAATTTTCTATTCATGGTTATTTATTTCATTGAAGATGTGCTCTCCAAATGCGATTTGAAAGATTCTAAACATTAATTTTACAGAATAATTAATATTTTTTAATTTTTTTAAATTAAATTTTAATATTCTATTGGTCTTATCTTTAACGATTTGGTTAATCATTTACTTGTATTAATACCTTTAAGCATCTGTCCATAATTAAATTGTTTTCGTCAATCTTTCTTCATCGGCAAATATCGAAGCAATGATTTAAATATGTTATTGTAGTTCCCAGAATTTATATAAAATTACAATTAATTTCAAACCAATAAAATTTACGAATAAATGGAAAGAATTACTTCATTAAAAAATATCAACGGGTTGTGTCCACATTAAAAGTAGATTTAACATTGTTTAAAAATGCGATTTATTCACAAAATAATATTCTAAAAAGCTTTTAAAAAAAAGTCTTCAAACATATCCGAAAGAACGTGATCCTTCTCTAATCGCTAAGAGAAGCTTTTCTTCCAGAGTTTCTTTATAGCTATATCGACTTATGACCAACATGTTGAAACAAGTCGAAGATAAAGGCAAACATTTGTCGGGGTCTCCTTCACATTCCCTGAGTTTGATCGTAAGTCTAGGTGTTAAAGATCTCAGACCTCCACAGGGTAATCTTGGACTGCTTGTAACGAAAAGCAGGAATTTTCCCTGATCACTGGCAGATAATGACGCGAGAACTTCAAACAACTGTTGAACAACTGGATTTTCATCAGTAAAATCGGAATTATTTCTCAGGTATTCGACTGTCCATTCCTCTTTCTGAGTGCCACAAAATAATTGATCTAGTTCATCGTAGTAAAATAGTTTTAAAAAATGTACTGGAACAAAACGGTCAAAACCTTGTCGAAGTTGCTTAAAGCTATCTTCGGGGCCTTTATGCAATAACCACCAGATCAATAAGTACAAATATTCCTCCGCGTTATGAGCAGTCAAAAGAATATTTTCGCCACCTTCTTTCATTTCTAAAGATGGAAATCCTGGAAGAGTAAAGTTGATGCACAAATCTTCAAAAGAACACCCATCACACTTCAACTTTGATATGGCATCCATACGCTCCTCAGGAGTCAGAGATTGGTTACTGTTAATGTTCCACTTTTTTTTCAGTACTTTGACTAGGCTTATCACGAATTTGAATGTGGAAGGTATGACATATTTCAAATCTTCGAGCGAAAGATACTGCACCCCTTTTATAGTGCCCATCATGCTTTTGTAGAATGCCTTGCTGAAACTGACGTCCAATACCCCACCATCCCTCAGCGATTGCGCCATAACCATTCCTAGAGCTTCCATCACTCTGTGTGATGGCATTGGAGAGTCGGGCTTAGGAAACAAACCCTCTTGTGAATGTACGTACAGCCGTCCGTTGGAGCCCTTAACAGGATCGCCCATCCACAGATCCAAATCGTTTCTCTGACAGTCTCTGGAGAACTCTGTATAAAATTCTTTCACGGGACCATCACCGGTTGCGATTTCTCCCTCAAATTGTATCTTCCAAGAATAGCCTTTGTTTGTGTAGAACAAACTCAAATGGTCATAAACAAAATTTGCCATATTTGTTCTAGGAACATAGATTATGTGAATCTTTTCTCGGCTATCGCAATTTCTGGCTTCAATTAGCAACTTCTTGTAAAGCGAGTACCTACGAACATCAAAGTTTAGCAAAAAAGGATACTGTTCTGCTATTTCTGAGAGATGGAATTGCTTCTTTTGAACTTTATTGTTCATGTTGAATAAGGCATTTTCGAAATATTTGCTTACAAAATGCTTTCTGTCGATGAGCTTCTCTGTCGTGTGGACGTCAAATAACATCCCCCAATTGTCATTTACCTCATGGTATATCGATAGCAATCTTAAAACTTGAACCAGCGAGTTTCCTAGAAGCATGCTGGGCGATTTTGAAGGACCAAGAACTCTAATTAAAGATGGATTTAAGGACAATCCTAAATTAATATCTTTGTATGTACTCGGTGATCCCATTAGATTTTCTTCATCATCCATGTCTGGAAAATAGTTGATGAAGCCCTGATCTATTAGAATGGCATCGAGCAATGTCGCTGCGGAAGTAACGCAGTTTTTGAAACTCTCTCTTCCACTAGTTTCATCTATTTTCATAAGGAGTAAATTCGGCTCTTTGAATGTCATTTCAGATGGTAAGTTTAGGGTTGATTTCATGAAATATAATAGCCTGGAGCATCTCGAGCAAAGACTAGACAATAAGTTTGCTCCATCTTCATAGTCTGGAAGAAGATATTCAATAGTTTTGGCTAGATTATTTAATTCTTTTTCGAAAACATCTTGTGTTGTAATCAGTTCCATATAATCTAGACTTATCCAAAACGTTATCATACTTTCACACATATCTCCGAGCCATTGCCAACCATAGCTATTCCACAACATATCCATATTTGGACAGAGAGGTAGGAATTGGTGAAGCCTTTTGTTTGCGAAGGCTCTTGAATGTTTGTCCAACAATGTATGCGTTATAGCAAAAGCAACCACATTGTTATCTATACATGACGAGAGTGCCAAAGATTTGACAAACTCAAATAACTCCTCAACCTCCACAAAATCTGCCAATACGTTCAAATGGTTTGCCCAGTAGATACATTTCAATAGTAGAACTAGTTGCACAGGAGATGGATGGCACCTGGCGCAAAACTCGTACATCAATGGGAAGAAATTTGCGAGTTTGGCGCCAATAACTTTCCTTCTATGTTCAATGTCTATAAGATGACACCGACCAACAAACAAAACTCCCGTGCCGAGATTGTTCAAATCTTTGAAGCAGGACGTCTGTGGCAACGCTGGTAAGAACTCGGAAACCACATGCGACGTGGTAATCTTATTCCCTTCGAGGATGATCATTCCATTTTCGTTTTCACCTTTCATTACCTCGATGAGGAACTCTAAAATTCCCATGGCTTCCAATTGTTTCATTATTATTAAGTGAGAATAGCTGCAGGAGAAGCTTGCAAAGTTACACGCGATGGACAGTATTTCAGGCGTCTCTAGCATCCTTTCGTAGACCAACATGCCGACGAATAATTGGCAAAAATTGATCGACAGCATTACATTCGGAAATTCATTACGTGGAAACACTTTATACAAATCCCGAAACACTGAGGCCATGTCGTGTCTATTGGAGTCGTCCAACAGACTTTTTACATAGTCTGGCTTTGCATCTTTCAGATCAGTGAGAAAATTTATAACTTGTGCTAAAATGTTGTTTTTACATTTGTTAGTCATCTTTTGTTTACTTTTGTTTGATTGGAGTTTTACCTGGTAAACTTTTTTTGCTAATTATTTATCGTCTTTTTTTCTAAGTAAGGTATATTATACTTTGGAATATAATAATTTTTTTCCATTATTACAACATGTTCATTTCTTCTCTAAGTCAAAGTGTCCTGGATTTTTTTAAAAGATTCTGAATCGAACTTTTTTCCAAATTTGTAACTTTTTAATTAATTACTTTTAGTTATTTTAAGTCTATTTTTTAATTAATTGCTTTTTTAATATAATGCTATTTAAAAGAATTTAAATAAAATTAAAAATATTTAAAAAAGCAAAGCATTTGTTAAAATATTAAAATAGTATTATAATAACACAAAGAGATGGTGGAATGACTTATAAGGATAGAATTTGTCTGTTAATTTTTCTAGTTATTTGAAAGAATATAATTATGCAGAATATATAGAACGTGGATCAATTGGCAGGACTTATGAAGCTATGCAATATACACAAAATACTGCAGAAGACCAAGATGCCACAGTAAAAGAACACGCCTGATTCTTTTCATCCTTCTCTTAAAGGACAGAATATTATTAGTAATTGTTATTTTTTAATTTTTGTTTCTTAATCATGAACTTTTTCCTTTTAAATTTCTGAGAAGTCAAAATTGTCTTCACTCTGTGTTAAATGACTACGGTTTTTTAATTACTGGCACTAATATCCTCTTTCCATTATAGTCTTGAGTCAAGACTCTTGACTCTTAAAATTTTAAGGCCTATTAAGTCCAAACCAAGGTGTACTAAGGCTTATATAAGGCGCATCCATTGAATGGTCTAATGATTAATGTTAGTAGTTCGGCGCTGGTTAAGAATTAATAATTCCACAGTCCGATGATTGAACAAGTGCTACAGAGGGTGAAATCAGGCTCAAAAAAGAAAATGTTGAATTTAGTAAGTATCCCGGTTTTTGTTCAAAAGTGAAAGACAAAAATTCAGAAGACTTGTTGCTTCATGTCCAATTTGAAAAGATTAGCCAAGAGATGAAATGATTGCTGACATTTGATAAGTCTAATAAGGGGCCGTCCATAAAGTATGTCACGCTATTTTGGGCCATTTTAGAACCCACTCTCCCCCATGTCACACTGTCACACATCTCAGATTCCCCTTAAAAAGTACGTCACAAACCTTAGACCTCCCCAGTCATATATTCTATTTTTTAACGACTTTTTTAAGAGTAGTTATTAACTACTTCCTAACTACTTTAAAGTAGTTATTAACTAATAGTTAACTACTTATAGTTAGTAACTACCCATCACTGTATATGTATATATTATATATATCAAATTATGTAATATTACTTTATAATATTTTTATAATGGCATCCTCTGTGTTTGTACGTCATGTCCAAACTTTGGTTTTGTTAATAAAAATGTATTCATCACTTGAATCGTCACTCGTACATAACAACAGCTGCTTGGTAACGCAAATCAGCCAATCTGCAATCGTTATTTCTGGTTTCTAAGATCTATTTATTCGATGTTGCAGTATTACCGAACTATCCATGTCGTAGTGTCGCGCGAATAAATTTAGTCTTTTCGAATCTTGACTACATCGACACCAACAGATGTTTTAAATACTTCGACAATTCCATTTAGTCAGTGCACATATTTCTCAAATCTCTCATATCACATATATTTAACATATTTTTAGTGCTTACATTGAACCCAGAAGGCTTTTGCACCCATATAAAATTAATTTTCTCGGGTCGTTCACCTGTATATCTGTTTCTGCTTAGGTCATTATTTAAATAAAAACTACAGTTCATATATTTCAATATTTCAGAATCTTCAATTGTTAAATCTAATTTCGCTTTGGGATCATTAGAGCCGGAATAAATTGCGTTTGAGAAGACAAAATGAGTTGATGGTTGGTACAAATTTGGGTTGCTTCATACATTGAAGGTGAGTATCCTAGCATCTTTATCAGTTATAAAAGCATCTAGAAAACAGTTCTTATTTATTTTTTTGATCTTTTTTTAGATAAAGTTTAAGACCAGAGAAAATCTTGATCTGTCAAAATTCCGAGTCATTGACAACCAAACATGGGCTTTTTCCAAAGACGACTTAGCCTCAGAAACCGCCGATTAGTTTTTATCGTGTCGCTTGTTCTTTTAACATCGCTTTCATATTTATATTTTGTAAACAGCGGTCATGCAATCATGCATGTCAGTAACAGGAAGTGGAAAAATGTGATCTGGATAATCTCTAAAGAAAATGAAACCTGCAGAAAAAATTTACAAAGAGTCACAGAAAAGCATAGCGATCCGGCTTATGAAATTCTGGACAATATCACCATCCTTCCTGCTTCAGCCAGAATTAAAGCAAAAAAGATTTTCAAGAATAAATCACTCGTCATGTGGTCGAGTGAACTGCACATGACTCCAATCAAATGCGTGATTGACCTCATAACTCCGTTCGGAGTAAACGTTCTCAATTACAACCTCGATCCAGCCAGGTGTCACATGCAGGATTGCAAAGCCAGAGAAAAATTAAAGGTGAGTAATTTCAAACATTGAACTCACAGCTATAATATGGAGGGCAGTTATTTTAAGGAACGGGTAAGAAAAATATAAACTTATTCAGCCATCACGATTTTTCTAATATTAAAGTATGATACCTTGGTTTCTCATCTCGAGAATGTCCATCAAAAAGAGGTCGTAAATTAAAATTAGAAAATTAGACAAAGGTTTTTCCGAGCTCCTCCAAAACAAGTCAAAAGGCTTCCCCAAATGGCACGGGCATGATTCATTTGCTTGTTCTGAATTTGGATGGGGTCTGTCAGCTCACCTGAATGCATGTACGCTAATATGATATTTGATTGTTATGATCTGAGTTTTGTGCGGAAACGGAAGTTATAAATCCCATGCTTATTATGTCTGAGCAATTCTAATGCAATTTAGTCAGCGAGAGTATCAATCACGTAGTATTCCGTCCCACATTGGCCTACCCAGGGACAAAAATTGTTAAGTAAATAAAGTTAATAGTTTGATATATTTATTAATTGGCTTTAATTACCGTCATCTCGATATTTAGCAAGCATTTAATAATCGGTATAATAATTTAAAAATCTTCTCCAAAATGATAACCTTTAAAAATGTCTTGAAAAATCAATCAGACAGAATTACAAATATTTCCATGTTAACCCAATCCATTCCTCTCAAAAAAAAAACACCTGAATATTTTTGCTACTATAACCACATTTTTGCGTTAATTAAATGTTATCATTCTGACTTTAGACTAGGCGCAAAAAAAATTATCCCTCAAGTTTTACGAGGGCTTACTCATCCCCTTGTTAAAAAAAATTATGTTAAAAAATTATTACTTCACTGACAAACAAATTACAATGTAACTTGTACTTTAATTACAATTAACTCTTATCAAGTTCCTGATTGTAGCAATCGTTAACAGGTCCTGAATAGTCAAAACATTTTGATAGCAGCTCCACCATTGGACAAGCAATTTTACGAGGCCTACAAGAACGACAGCGTCATGGAGTCGGTGGACGTGGTATTCTGTGGTCATCCTGCTTCCATTTGTGAATTTTTCATGCCTTTCAATAAAAGCGTCTTGATTGTGCCGAGCATTAGGTTTGCTAAGTTAGTTTTATTATGCAGTCTAACGCGACATTGCAACTTTTAAATTGCCATTTAGTGTTTGTATTTAGCCGTATATTCTGGTTTGCGAACACGACACATTAAGACTGTTGTCATTACTTCGAAATCCAGGAACGCTACCCTTTTTTTAGTCAACCTGCAAGCCTGACATAGGGATACTGCATCACTATTCTATATAACCATTATCTTAAATGTTACGTATTTGTTTAATATAATAAAACTAAACATGAATTGTAAATTTCCTCAAAAGTATTCATGTTTTCTGAAGATACGACATCGGAAGGTACACTGCAGACAGATGGAAGCTTTTAAACGAAAATTTAATAAAGTTCGCTTCAAAACCTTGGAACATAATCGGGGCCAATAACCTATATGATGCCAAATACATTCAGTATTACACCGGTCTAAAAACTCATCACATTCCGAGCTTTTGTGACTACACCGGTGCAGAATATACAAACGAGAGAAAAGAATTTCTCATCTTCAGGAGATACGACAGAGGATTCAACAAATATTTTTTCGACACCTTCGAAGCAGAATGCAAAAAGGTTTTTGGTTTCATCAAACTGGTTTTTAGTCGTTTAATTATGTTTGTTTTTTTTTTTGTATCCAAAGGTCAACTGTTCTTCTAAAGTTGTACTACTGCCTCCGTACTCTTACAGAGACCTCGCCAAATACAGGGCCGTGGTTCACGTCCCTTACCAAGTTTCCATAATGACCTTTTACGAACTCTACAGAATGAACATTCCCACGTTTTTCCCATCCCAATCTCTTCTCGCCAAATGGCAGGTCGACCATTTTCTCATGCCTGAAAGATCTGTGGATGGTTATTTTTACAACCAGAGAATCAATGGATCAATCATACCACCACATCCTTCTCAGAAGGAAGTTCCAGATCCTAGGAATGAATACGACTACGATGGGATCTTCTACTGGCTCCAGTTTGTAGATTTCTATCAGGATATGCCTCACACCATCATTTATGATAGTATTCCACACCTTATATCCATGCTGGACAATGTGGAAGATAATTTTCTTATGTCTATCAGTCGGCAGATGAGGGAGTTTAACATCGAGTACAAGAAAGATCTTCTGAACAAGTGGAGAGACATTTTGCTAGGTTATGCCAAAAATAGTCCGAACCAACCAAACTAGCATATGCGAACAGATACCACCAAAATATAACCTTCTTGTGTTAAGAACCACTTTATTATGATATTTATCTAAGGACATCTCAATATATGAAACCAAAATGTTATTGCTTTTCCTTATTTATGTTGACATACAAGCTCTCTAATAACCAATAACTTTGATATATATATATGCATGTGTACACCATGCTATACATGCTCATTCATGTTTACATTTTGAAGTCCTAATGATCATAGTTCGAACCATCCAATATAGCTTATTCGAACTTATAGCATTCAAGATACAGTTCATAGATACAGATATACAGTTCAAGTGTGTAAACAATCATAGATATGAAAGTTTATTTGTTACCTATTTTGCGCTCATAAATTGCCAGCGTCTTTACTCCCTGCTAGTACTTTAGCTAATTAATTGTTTGCCGCTACACCAGTTACATTACTTTACCGTTGCAAAATTTTTTTATTTATTTATTTATTTGATTATAGTCCTTTGCATAACTGAGATGATTTGGACTTCGTTGCAATATTTATGAACTTCCCTCTCTTATATCGTAGGAAATGAATGGGAAATAAATGCAGTTCAGAAAATAAAGACGCATTTAGCTGCTTTTATTTATGAAACTAAAACATTTTTTTTAAAAAAGGAAAACCGAATGTAAAATAAGTATGTTGTAGGAAAAAAAAAAGATATCTGAAAAATAATACAAACAAGCCAAAATGGGCAGGGAATGTTGAACCAACACGTTAACACATAACATCGATACAATGAATCGTCTTCCTCTAGCACTCTGCTGACTAGATTTAACAAAAGATGTTACTTAACACATAAAACAAAACTTGAAATTGTATAAATCAATAAAACTCAAAATACACTGTGAAAGTTCGTAAAAGTGTAATACTTGCGCTGCCATTTCTTTTTTTTTTTTTTTTGAGTTTTTCGATGTTAATATAAAAAAATATATCAATCTTTTCCCCAAAGAGTGGGCTAGAACTGTCAGTATAACCGTCTAAATGATGTTGGTGCTGTTTCCTTCCGGTGTTATTTCTCCAAATGTTCCTTGCTGACAAAACACACACACTTATAAGAAAAACACACATTTCAAAACAAAAAAAACAGATTCATGCCTCTGAACCATTGCTGGAGGTGGTAAGTCGACTGATGGACGACAAAGACATCGACCTTTTGCAATCCGACTCGACGGGAGTCAAAGTTACAAACTCCTCCTGGTTGCTAAGTTTGCACAAATATAAAATAATAAACATTCTTTAATACAACTTTAATAGAAAGAACATAAAGGTGACACTTTTGAGTGTCGCTTTGGCAGAATGAGTCTCTAAACGCAAAGAAAACATCGACAAATGAATTGCTTTACCTCCTGACTGCTGCACTGAACTTGCCTCCCACGGGAAGATTATCTCGACTGATCAGCTTTCTGATCAAAAAACACAATAATCAATACATTCACTTAGATTGGAAAAAAATTAACATCAACGTCATCGTCGTTGCGAGCCGTTTGAACATCTCTGCTAGTCCAAAAGAGTTAAATTCGTGTTTACTTTTTATTGCTTTGGCTGTCATTGTTCTTCTTGAGACTTAACAGATAACTCAGTACTCCCCAGCGTCTGGTGGCATAGCAAGACACGTCAACGATGGCCAGGAACAGGAAGAGTAGGGAAACGACGATCAAAATCAAGACTTCTGCATCGACGCGAATCAAGACTTAACGAAATAATAATAAATAATAATAACATGTTACTAATAACAGTTAATTTCGTTAGCATCAGGGACAAATAAAGTGCCCTGAACTAAAACCACTCATTAGTTCAACGGTGGTGTTATGGTCATAATTTGCAAAAGTCGATGCAATTAAGCGACAAATAAAACACACAAGTTACATAATGAAGTCTAATGACTTAACATACCATTATTTATTTTATATAAATTAATTATTTATATAAAAATAATATATATATATATATATATCTATATATATACAAGGATATGATATATATAATATATGATATATATAATTATATATATATACCATATCCTTGATATGATATATATAATATATGATATATATAATATATGATATATATAATTATATATATATACCATATCCTTGGGTTTGTGCACGTGGACCAACTAGGACGAAAAACTAAATGAAAATTATCAAATATTTTACCAAAATTCTTTCCTGGAGATGAACTTTCGTCAGCTTCAACCGGGAACTTTCCAGCCGCTTATTAAGAAAAAAGTGGATATTTAGTGGAAAAGATAGATTTAACTCTGGAAAATAAATTGTCTTTCTTGCACGGTTGTGTTACTTTTCTCAGTAAAACAGCTAAAATAATAATCTAAAATAACAGAAAAAAAATTATAAAAATATAAATTATATAGTTACTCTAAAATGCTCTAAAATATTAGTATATAAATTATAAACATATAGCTACAACAATTTACAATAATAATTACCTCCTTGAAGCATCAAGGAGGCAGTTTTGATGGTGGCAAATCCGTTGTGTTTCGACGTGCCCAGATCGTTGACTGCGAGCACTTCCAATAAATAGTAAGAATCTGGCTCTAGTCCCGTCAAGTTCACGGCACGTGCCGACCCGTCGTTCAAGGTGACGAGTTTCCAGTCTCTGTCGATCGGGCTGATGATGCGTGTTTTTGGGTCCATTCTGAACTGAGGTGTAAATTCGTTAAACGATGAAAGCTAAACAAAATAAATAAATAAGTGAATAAATAAATAAATAAATAAATACCATTCTGTATTTGATTTTAAATTTTGTTATCGGCAAACAAGTGTCCACCGGCTTTTCCCACTCTACTCGAAAGTAATTTGCACCTACGACATCTTTACTTCGGTTCAACTCGATGGGGTACGGAGCACCTGCAAGCATTTCTCCTTAAAAGTTAGGCAATTAAGTTAGGATTCAGGAATTTTTATACGCTTTTCAACGACAGAAAAAGTTAATCGGAAATCAAAATGACAAAAATGCTACAAACGGAAAAATACGAATAGCCATTTTGTATTACCAAAGCTACCTCCTAAGAACATGATGAATTTGAATAAAATACAAACAAAATCTTCAACATACATTCGTGTGTACGCATGTGCGTACGTGTGTTTTACTAATGTACATTAATTTATTAACATATTAATATTCATAAGCCCACGTACTCGGTGGTGGTGTGGTAAATTCAATGTTAACACCCAGTCCTTCCCCGGCAGCACTTGCAGCGTAAATGCGCACTTCGTAATAAGTGTTCGGTTTCAGCTTGTCCATCGCCAAGTGGTCGCCTTGGAAACGATAAATTTTATATATATTATATAACATCAGGTTAGCCTAGACCCTAAGGCTACCTTAGCTTAAGAAATTACGAAGCAATGCAAGACGATCGAGTTGATTGTTATTGTTCACGTTGCCGTCAACATCTTTATAAGCATTGTTGCGCATTTTATTTTGTACTACGCTACTAGATATGTCGAAAATAATCCAATATATATAAAATAATCCAATGATCATGTATTACCAAAAATCAATAAATATTATAGTTAATCAATTATCCTCACCCCAGGAGAAATTCCGAGACTCGTTTAAAAATATCGAAGCCACTACCCTGTCAAGGGGCTCGTCGCCGGGGAAATAAGGCGGGGAAAAGTAAATATCCACCTGGCACGGGTATACCGTCCACGTCACGTTCTCGAGCTCGCTCGAGATTTCTGAAACGGAACGACAATGTTCCGGTGTTAAGTACACCGATAATACAATTAAGATAGCACGGCAATTAACAGCTGCCTTACCAATCCTCGACTCCTACAACCTAATTAGTAATTATTCATTAATTAAATCGTTAACAGTCACCTGATAAATTGAATGTCATCCGAATATCGAGCGATCCCTCGGAGTTAGTGGACCTGCAAACGACTTTAGATGGATCTCCCAATCTTCCGTATATCCAAGCCTGGTCCGTCCAATTAACGTAGACCTTAAATTCGTTCAAACGTTTCGGTCAAAGCTCTGCAAACGGAAAGCAGAGATAATCCGTCCTTACCTGTAAATGACTCGCAGTGTTGTCGCTAAAAATCTTGAAAGTTTCATTGTCGCTCAATTCTACGCCGTTAAAAAACCACTGGAAACGAGGAGGGGGATACGCCTCGACGTTGCAGGTCAAGTTGCGTCTTACGTTCACGAACGAAGTCCACCTGAGCTTCTGGTCTGGAACGACTCGCGGTTTGACTGGAGAGAGACATTCAACATTAAGACTAAGAAGTCAGCCCTCAGGAAGTTGACACTAACACTTCACCATCACCGTGGTCGTTGCCGAATCGCTGCCGACGGGGGAGTACGCCTCGCAGACGTACAAGCCAGATGCGTCCGAAGTCACGTTGTTTATGTTCAACGTTCCGCGATCACTCTGGTAGGTGCTCTGTCAACAAAGGCTAGGAGTTATATTTTCTGTTAGAATTGCGGGAAATGCGATCTTCGCTTTACGTTGAAGATTAAATTTTAGGGATAATAATGAGGAATGATCGTAACTACTTATCGCAATTCTTTATCATAATTAATTCAAAGTCATAACTACTTATCGCAATTCATTGTCTTAATTAATTCAAAGTCTTAATTATTAGTAAATAACAAAGAACCTCTTGAAAGACGTGAATTAAGCATGAATCGTCTAACGTTAGTTAATTTCCGGATGGTCAGAGTAGGAGTAGGCTTGCCGTCGGCCAAACATTCTATCGTGGCATCTTCTCCTTCTCTGTAAGTCTTGTTGGGGAACAACAATATGAAAGGGGGAACTGGACAGGAAGACAAGTTCATCAAAAAGGCTTCGGCATATTTTAGTATTTTTTTTTTAAATGCCTCAAATGCAGGCATGTTGGCCTATTGTTCGACTTAACGATGATAATAATAATAATAATAATAATAATAATAATAATAACAACAACAATAATAATGATAATAATAATAATAATAATAATAATAATAAAATAATAATAATAATAATAATGATAATAATAATAAAATAATAATAATAATAATATAATAATAATAATAATAATGATAATAATAATAATAATAATAATATAATAATAATAATAATAATAATAATAATAAACAGTTACGTTTACTTTTGTTTTACAAATCCAAAAAATAAACTTTACAACAATTTACAAAAAATAAACTTCATCGAAGATACTGGAACACAGGAACAAACTCTGAACAGTGAGATATCCAGTGGAATTATCCCTAGAAACTTTGTTGACAGCAGTACAGCTGACCTCCCCCTCATCCTCCCTCCTCAGAGGGGCAAAGAATACCTGCCCTAGGTCCCTGTTCACGTTGATTCTGGAGCTGTTCTTAAGGATTTGACCTCGGAAATAAAACCGGAAGGTAATGGAGGGATCGCCGCTCGCCTCGCATGTCAGAGAAAAGTCGGCCCCTTCTACTCCGGTGGTTCTTGATATTTCTTTTGTGATTTTCACCGGAACTAAACAAGAACATTTCGTCGAGATCGAGGATATTTAAAGAGATGTTCGAACAGAACACATCGACATTTTAACAAAACCTCCGATAATTTTTCTCAATTTCTGAATTCTAAACAGTTCATCAGTTCAGAGACACGTTGTATAGTCTGATGATTTTACATCATTAATCATTATTAATTATTTAACGACTCATTTAAAGATGAATTAAATCTGTAACAAACAGTTTTGAAATCCTCATGGAATGAAATTGCAAGCCGTACCGTGAACCTCGACTTTAATATCTCGCACCTCGTACAGGTGAGGATCTTCTCTTTTTATTTCGCACAAATAATTACCGGCATCCGTAAACTGGACATTTTTTATGGTCAGCCCCTTTTTGTCGAAGCTGTATCTTCCATCTGAGAAATAAAAGATTCGATGTTGAATTGCAACAACGTGTTATCAAATGTTTAAGTGTTTAAAAGAAATTATCACTATTTGAGATTAATAATAATTATTACTTATTACTCATTAATTACTGATAATAAATATTTTCATCATTACAACATCATTATAATATCATCATCGTTATAATATCACCATCATTACAACATCATCATCGTTATAATATCACCATCATTACAACATCATCATCATTATAATATCATCATCATTACAACATCATCATCATTATAATATCATCATCGTTATAATATCACCATCATTACAACATCATCATCATTATAATATCATCATCATTACAACATCATCATCATTATAATATCATCATCATTACAACATCATCATCATTATAATATCATCATCATTACAACATCATCATCATTATAATATCATCATCGTTATAATATCACCATCATTACAACATCATCATCATTATAATATCATCATCATTACAACATCATCATCATTATAATATCATCATCGTTATAATATCACCATCATTACAACATCATCATCATTATAATATCATCATCGTTATAATATCACCATCATTACAACATCATCATCATTATAATATCATCATCATTACAACATCATCATCATTATAATATCATCATCGTTATAATATCACCATCATTACAACATCATCATCATTATAATATCATCATCATTACAACATCATCATCATTATAATATCATCATCGTTATAATATCACCATCATTACAATATCATCATCATTATAATGTCATCATCATTACAACATCATCATCATTATAATATCATCATCAAGTAGAGCATCACCTTCCATCAGGAGGTTCATTTCCTTCCTCCAAACCACGCCACCCTCGACTCCGGGCTTCGGCTCGCAGACGATCAAACCTTCCATTCCTAAACCCAAGTACTGCACTGGCGGAACAAGAGAAAACCCGAATTCCACTGGAACGACAAAAGGGTTTTCCATGAGTTTCGCTCGTCGGGATTGTAAATAAATTGGATACGATGGAAATTACTTCGCCAAGATGCGAGCATCATTGCAGTTATGCTGTTATGATGTTATGCAGTTTTAAATTCGTAAGTGAAACTATGAATTTTAGTAATATAATAATATAACATAATAATGTAATATAATAATATAATACATGTAATAATATGTAATATAATATAAGAAGTGAGAATTTGTACAATTTTTTACTAACAGTACAGTTTGACTTGTCTTGACACTTCCTTCACTACCGAGCCATTCACCATCAATTTACAGGTGTAGTTTCCCTCGTGATATTTCTCCATATTTCGGAGGAACAGTTGGGGTACGGCGTTGATGTCGTAAAGTCTCGCGAGTGTGTCGTTCGACCTGAGCCGTTACTTGTTTGTAGAAGTTTTAGAAAATTTCATTAAATGGAATGAACGAACCCGTTGACAAATTTCGTAACTCTGGTGTTGTTGTTGTCGAACCAAAGGAAAAGAGCATCGGAAGGTGCATCGGCAGATTCACACGTGAAGAGGAGATTTGTTCCTACAGGTCTTTCAATCACTGAGGCTTGAGGCCAGATTTTCAAATCGTAACAGTTAACACCTAAAAATGTAAACAAAAGCAAGATATTTGCTTACAAGCATTGAAATATCAACTGATTGTTTAGGTAGAGCACGAGTATCGGTTGCTGAAGTAGCTTTAAAAACATAATTGCAACAAAAAGCACTGAAATAGCAAAAGTCCAAGAAATAAATGAAATTATACTTTCCTAAATGCCTAAAGTGCTAATTAAATTGCACATTAGACCTGGGATTTATTGCAATGCTTGACCCATGTGTGTTAAAGCACTTTAACAGCCTTTTTATGTAAATACTTCCATTTCAAACTCCAGATTTCAAGAGCATTCAACCCAATCGCATGACGATTTTTTCGCGTGGCCAGTTTACGAAAACATATGCAAATAGCCTCACGCAAAGGCTAACATAATGGCTCTTTTAAGGCTTAGAAACATAAAAACGTGACTGCACGAGAAAATGCACAAAATATAATCAAGAGCTAGAGTAATTTCAGGATAAAGACAACTTAGTATGTTGATGAACCCTGCATACCTAAAACAATGAGTGCGTAAAACTCAACAACAATAATCCATCCCCTCCCCATTTCAAAACGTATTGTACAAAACAAGGGATGGATACCAACACAAAGCGTAACGCTTCGCGTGAGGTGATTTAAAAACTTTAGCAATTCAAAATATTTTCTAGATGCATTTATCACAGGACCTTGAAACTTTGAAAAAATAATACAATATTTTTTAAAAATTTGTTTTCGCTTTGAATAGTTTTACCAGAAAACTAAAATCTAAAAATTAATGATTCCATAACATGAACAAAAAATGAATAAAAACTAGCAAGATTTTGAATATTGAAGTATGTTCCACATTATTTAGGCGAGCAAATGGCAAAAGCATGATGCTTTAAACGGGGACAGACAGAAAGGAAGATTTGCAAAGCGATCTCGATCGCCAGATGGTTAAGGCAAGACAGTGATATAATTATGTGTATTATTTGTGTTCAAGAAAATTTTTGAAGTAAAGTATTACATTGAACGTGAAATTATCATATTAAAAGTAAAAGTATTATAATATAACATATATTACGATAACACTTACGTAATTCAAAATTTATCTACCCAAATCTAGAAATTTATTTATTAATTAGATTAATTAACTGATTAAAAAATTAAAGTATCATTACTGCGGATGCGTTTGACCGAATGACTAGGTACCAACTCTACACATCCATTTTACTCGCAGACGAGAATTTAAAACATTCGAGCATCCGTTCTTAGGCTTTGAGCTTCTTTTAAGCAACTTCATCTCACCGGTACAACGGTCGATGATGTCGAAAGCTCCCTTGTTTCTTGTTTTTCTCTTGATTATTTGGGGATATTGCGGAGCATACGAGAATGATTGGTTAGAGATTCGTTCAATTTGCGGTTGATGATACTTTTCAATGAAATATTGTAAGAAATTAATAAGAAAGTAATTTTTTTTAAGTCTGAAATTTGCTTTTTAATTTTGGTTTATTATTTTTTTTGTTTGAAAGATAATCTCAAGTAATTAATAAAAAAAGGAGTTGGCTCGTTCTTACATTATAGCTTTTTATTAATAAATGATTATTCAAATGATGACATTAGTGCGAAAAATAAGTTATATCAATAAATGACCATAATTTATGATCATTATACCATTATCTGTGCATTGCAGTACCTACACAATCGTCACATCCCAGGTGATAAAACCTGGGCGTCCTCATCAATTCAGTGTCACGTCGAGATGCAAATTCCAGACGAATTTCCTTTTGAAGGCATGGATCGCGAACAGTACGTTCAATGCGACCAAGAAGATATTTAGAATAAAGACAGGTAATGCTATGCACGTGACAGTGATAAAAACATTATATTATCATTATTAATGATTATTATTAATTATCAATAAATCATTATATTAATGATTATCATTAACAATAATACAATTAATTATTATTATTAATGATAATAATAATGAAAAATAAGTAATAAGTATAGTAATAACGGTTAATTTTTAATAATAATTATTATAAGTGTCTTGAACCCGTCCTTTGCGAATCACCCTTTAGCTGTACGAATCTTATAGAATCATTTCCTTACTGACTAAACAATAGCATGTTACTTTCGATTGTTTGATGAATTCGTAATTCTTTTAAAGGAATCACAAAGATTTACTCCATTACGGTAGGTCTATTGGCACAACATTTATTAGGACAAATGTTTTCATGACCCAAGAAACAACTCATGATTCTTAAGGTTCCAAAACCTTTGGGATCTGAAAAACATTTCTTCTGTGTCGAAGCTTACGAGGGCTTGACTTTCTACGAAAACAGGTCGGTAAGGGTAGAAAGAAAGCAGTCATCATTATTCATACAAACCGATAAAGCTGTTTACAAGCCCGGAGACAGAGGTCAGATTGTTAATTATTCGCACATGTTTTGCAAACATCGGCTCTTAATCACCATTTTGAAGTCATAACCACATTTTTTGAGACTAATTCAGGACAACGACCGTTGGTATTATTTATTGTTGTTTATATTACTAATGAGATAAAAAAAAAAAGAGATAAACATTGACATGTGTTTAAAGTTTTATTCAGGGTCTTAGCACTCAATCACACCGACCTCAAGCCGAGCAAGTTCCCCGTCAATGTTACAATCCACGTAAGAGGCCTATTTTGTAAATCTAAAAAATAAGTAACTCTAAAAGTAACCATTTGTTGATGAATGTACGACATTATTTTTTAAGGACCCGAAAGGCAACCGCATTTATCAGTCGTTAAATCTTCAAACGAAAAATGGTAGGAATAAATAAATAAATTTCATGACATCAGAAATAAATTAACTCTGACAATTTTACAATCGATAGATAATTCCTATTTCAGGAATTGCTAGCGGCAAACTTCCGCTTTCTAAGTCGACTATTTTGGGAAGTTGGACCATCGCAGCAAAGAGCAAGGTATGAATTTTTATGTATTTCATATATTTACGTGTAATAATACTAACACTAATATACCAAGTTTACTTTATTTATATTAGTATACTAATTAACTAATTGCTCATGCGATTTGCTTATTAATTTTACTAAACCACTTTTTTTTACCGATTGCATAACTATTTTATGTTGCCTTTCAAAGGGGGAGTCAAAGAGCTACAGCTTCGAAGTTGAAGAATATGGTTAGAACGCCGATGGATGGATGGATGGATGGATGGATGGATGGATGGATGGATGGATGGATGGATGGATGGATGGATGGATGGATGGATGGATGGATGGATGGATGGATGATGGATGGATGGATGGATGGATGGATGGATGGATGGATGGATGGATGGATGGATGGATGGATGGATGGATGGATGGATGGATGGATGGATGGATGGATGGATGGATGGATGGATGGATTATACAAATTCAAGCTTGCACAATGAGTTTGGACATTTTAATAATCTTTTGTGATTTACCGTAAAGTTCTGCCAAAGTTCAAAGTGGAACTCAGAGTTCCAGAAAGACATCTCATCAACCCAGATAATCCAGGGAAAGAAGACGATTTGGTTGCTGTTGTAAATGCAAGGTGATCTACAATGATGCTTTTCTTCAACGATGTTGATGATTATTATTATTGTTATTATTATTATTATTATTATTATTATTATTATTATTATTATTATTATTATTATTATTATTATTATTATTATTATTATTATTATTTGTTGCATTTACTATAACTTCCTAGCTGGAAATAGATAAATAAAATTATTAATAATTTCCAAGGTATACCTACGGACAGCCAGTAAAGGGTACGGTCGTCATTAGTATTAAATACCGTACTCACTACAAAACCCGGAGCAACTTTCCTAGCATTACTAAAACATTAAAGGTTAACTTCTAAGCTTTACTTCAATGCTTTACAGAATAAATCCAGAAAGGTTCCTAAACAACAATAAACAATGCTTACATTTTCATTCATAAATCGCTTTCTAGCTGGAAAATGGACAGGCCAATCTCACAGTAACGAATGCCGAATTGCTCGATTTGATTCCCTGTTTTTACGGGAAACTGTCGCTAGAACATGAGAATTTTGACGTCGATGCAAATGTCACCGAAACAGTGACGGGAGTCGTCATATCGGATCGGAAAGATTTTGTTTGTCGATCTGGAAGATATTATCTAGAAGCTTACACTAAAGGATACGTTTTTAAACCAGGCTTTCCTTTCAAGATTATGGTAGATAATAATATAATAATAATAATAGTACTACTAATAATAATAATGATAATTATTATAATTTATTAGGTGAACATTTAGTATTTTATTGAATTATTATTATCCCTTCATCTTTGTATTTTCACGATAAGCATGTCCTCTTCAATGTTAGTTGCTTAGTTCTAGTTGTTTTTATCATTAAACAACTTATCATTAAACAAAATAGTCAATTAATATTGATAATTATTGATAATGATTGATAATATATTGATAATAAAATTTATGCACTTAGATTAATATTTATATCTCATCGTTTTATGACGGCCATTTCGTTTCAGTACGCTCTGAAACAATACAACAAGCAACCTCCGCTATTGAGAGACCTTCAATACGACGATGGGTCTCCCAGGCACATACCCGTGGTCGTCAGCATTGGGTTCGGCCACCCTTCTGCTTCTACCTTGAAGCAGAGATATTTGGCGAATCTGACACAAGATGGAGTGGCATACTTGACCATTGAGACCAACGCGAACATAAAGAGTTTGAATATAGAGGTAAACATTATTAAATTGTTAAGTTATTAAAAATTATCAAGTTAAGCTTAAAATTAGTAAAACTCTTAATTATGTAAATCTTATTAATTACGAATTATATTACGCAACGAGGCGGCATACTTTGACGAATACAACAATGAAACACTGCGCTCGTACAAGTACGTCAACGCTTTCAAGACAAGAGATGACGAACAGCTACAATTGGACTTGGATGATGATACTAAAGTGGCCGCTCTTCAGGCAAGAAATTTTGATTATTATTTATTAAATATTTTAAGAATAGTATTTATTAAGTATTAGTAATTTAAGTATATTAATTTAATTTAACATTAAGTATATTCATTTAATTTCGAATTCTTGGAACCGCTTAAACATATCCTGCTAAATTCATCCTTTTTTTTGTCCAAAGCCTGTATATTTATTCAATAGCATCAATTTTCAACATTTCATTAAAAATTAATGTTGTTGTAATTAATCCTGTAGTACCTCAACAACAATTGGACTTATAATAATTATAATAAGTAATAAAGATGTTGGTTTAATTAATTAAGTGTTACTTATGACAAATTGTTCACTTTCCAGCCAGAGAAAGAAACTATATTCGTTGTGAGAAGTACCAAGCCGATAGCGACATATCAATACCAGGTTGGCGGTTGAATGATGATGAGAATATCAAATTGACAAAAAAAAAATTAATAAAATCAAAATTATCAAACTTTTCAGATTTTTGCCAAAGAATCTCTCCTCGTGAGTCAAATAGTGACTGGAAAAAGGTCGACTTTGCACAAGTTCTTTGTAAATGCCGGTAAGGATCTTATCGTCTGCCTTGCACCTGAGGTGCTCATAGTTGCGTCCTACGTGAATGCTCAAGGAGAACTTGTCGTTGATAGTATGAGAATACCAGTCATCAACTATTTTGTCAATGAGGTTGGATATTTTAAATCTAATTTAATTAATAATAATACAATTATTATTATTAAGCTTCCTTGGTAATAATATAATCTGATATTGAATATTAGCTTTTCAACTTTTAAATTAAAAATATTAATAATAACATTAATTACTGACTAATACAATCTGATATTTGATATTAGCCTTTTTGGCTTTAAAATTTTACCGGGAATGCATTTATAATTAACTCTTCAAATACTCGTACAGGTAGAGCTGAGGTTCAGCAAGAACTTGAGCCATCCTTCAGATGAGGTACGCCTGGACATTAATGCTGGCAAGGGATCGACAGTAGCATTACTGGCTGTCGACGAGAGCGTCAGACTGCTTAGGACTGGCAACGACATCACTAAGGACAAAGTTAGCATGCATCTTTATACTACCCATAGCTTTCAAATTTTTAAGAATCAAAGCCCATTTTATAGTATTGGATTTATTTTTTTATTAGTCAAATTGAATGAGTGAATGAATTAGTAAATGTCTAAGTATGTAAATATTTAAATGGTGTTGCTACAGTTTTCGTCCTAAAATATTTCCAGATATCTGGTGATTTTCAGAGATACGATCGTTATGGCGACCGATCAGTGGATTATGGAAATTTATTTATCAAATCTGTCCACGGTAGAGACACGAAATCAATGATTGAAGTAAAGAACTTTAATGATTTCAGTTTTGATTGATTTATTTATTTTTAATCGTAAACAAAGTTACGCTTGTAAGATTATTTCGCATGTCATGCCTCAGTTGAGATGACGTCATTTATTTGCGGAGATGAAAACAGGATATAACAAAAATAAGGCTTTTATGATGATAGTTGTAATAATAATAATAATATAATAATAATAATAATATAATAATAATAATAATTAATAATAAAAATTAATAATAATAATAATTAATAATAAAAATTACTAATAATAATAATAATAAAAGTTGCAAGACCTCAATATTTATGCTTAACATAAGTTATGTTACATAACACATGGTTCCAATTTAACTTGTGACTCATGTGGTTTAATTTTTTTGTTGCCTAAGTTTTTTTAGTAAATTGAAATTATGCAGCTTTTTCGTTCTCAAATATGGTGGTCTCTTATTTGCACAGAATGTGGGCATCATCATCATGACCAACAATTACGTTCATGAAATCAAAAACGATTACCATGAACGAGATTTCGAAGTTGGCGCAACATCAGCAAATTTACCTAAAAAGTCAAGAACTTTCAAGTCAGAACCTGGTAGATGATTATTTACATCACTTTCACAATAATAATATAATAATAATATAATAATAATGATGATAATAATAATAATAATAATAATAATCATAATAATCATAATAATAATAATAACAATAATAATAATAAAATATACTTGCATAACACCTACAATAATTGATCATTTTTCATTTAATAATTCAATTCACAATATTTAAAAAAAATATATATACATTCCAGCTAGTTAAATTCAATAAAACATTCGGACCATTAAATCGAATTAACATCTGTTTAATATGTTTTATTTTTACAAATTCTAAAACAAACCTTTGATGATTTAGAAATTCCTGAAGGACCTGGAGATATGCTCGAAGCCGATTCTGCTCCGGGTGCTCCTACTTTTGCTGACCATGGGGGAGACTTGTCTCAGCCAAGGACAGAGTTTCCAGAAACATGGATTTGGACTGACTTGGACGTCATGTAGGCCTTGGAATTTAAATCTGATTTATCTCTTTTTAATAATAATAATAAATGGTAATAGTAATAATAATTAATAATGATAGTAACAATAATAATAATAATAACGATATGTTTATTTATAAAAAAAAAAGCACCAAAAGCTTCACAGTCGGAATAATGTCCATCTCTTGATTTGCATCAGATAAAATTTTAACCAGGAACAATGGGAGCTCACAACTGTCTTTTAAAGTTCCCGATACGATTACCACCTGGGTTCTTTCTGGATTTGCTGTTAGCGAGAAGGAAGGATTTGGCATTGCTGAGCCTATAGAGGTTGTGACTGGTTGCACGAATGGAATTGATAATTAAAGATTAAGTGCCCAATTTTGTACGTGAATTATTTATCAAATAGATGACAGTCTTTAGACCCATGTTTGTTTCTCTGAACTTGCCTTACTCTGTCATCAGAGGGGAAGAATTTGCTTTGGTGGTGACGATTTTCAATTACTTGGAGACTGACTTGGAGGTAAGACTGTATTCATATGCTGCCTGGAGATGTGATGGGCAAAAGCCAACTTGAGCGAGGAGAAAATTTCTTCAGTTTGGATTAGGGTTAAGGGTAAGGGAGGCAAATTTTGTCGTCCGCCTTAGAATTGGCTCTGCCCTCCACATGGCCAATATTCGTTATTTATATTTATTTATTTATTTGATTATAGTCCGTTATTTATTCAGGGTACGTTAAACAAAAATTATTGATATTTCAACAGGTAGAAGTGTCACTTGCGAATTCCACACATTTTAGGACGAGAAGGTGCGAGTCAACAAACCTATTTGAGACTTTTCAAGGTGGAGTTTCAAAGAAAATACAGGTACTTGTGAAATTATTAAATTATGAAATAATTAAAAGCTAATTATCATAAGCATCAAATACCACAAGACACATGCCTTGCAACATGCTGAACATTCGTCTATCATCAGTTTCATCATCTTTTAATTCATGTCATGATTTTTGCATTTTTTATTTTAAATCGTTTGTTTGAAGGTTCAGACAAAGGATTCAGAAGGTTTGCACTTTTGGATCGTACCCACGAGCGTTGGCCTCGTTCCCATCGAAGTAAAAGCTTCAGCTGGTAAAGTTGTCGACATCATCAAGATGGATCTTCTAGTTAAGGTGATTGGTTTGAAGAATTGAATACAAAATTTAAAATGATAAATTATTAAATTATTGACATTCGAAATCTTCATTTAAGCCCGAGGGTTTGCCTCAGTCATATTCCACGTCTTTCCTGCTTGGCTCGTCATTATCCAATGAGTCACAACTCAGTTTCCCTGTGGTTTTGCCTTCCGAAGACATTTTGGTGCCTGATTCTGCTGACATTGAAGTTTCCGTTATTGGTAAACAACTATGAATATGAACATGAACATGAATATGAATATGAATATGAATATGAACATGAATATGAATATGAATATAAATATGAATATGAATATGAATATCTTTTGAAGAACCTCAATAATCTTTAGACATTCATATCCGAAGGTAATATCTTCGCGAAAACGATCGAAAACATCCAGGACTTGGTTAAACTTCCTGCAGCGTGCGGAGAGCAGAACATCATCACTTTTGCACCTAATGTTTACATTCTCAACTTCTTATTAGCTACTGGTGAAATAGAAAATGAAAGGCTTAATTACTTAACCGACCTCCTAGTGGCAGGTAGATAAATTTTAATTTTACCAGTTCCATTTAATTTTGCTGTTAAATCTTTGTTTTGTTCTACTAGAGTATATTTTATTATAATTATTTTTCTACCACTGTATATATTATTATTATTATTATTATTATTATTATTATTATTATTATTATTTTATTATTGTTGTTGTTGTTATTGTTATTGTTATTATTATTATTATTATTATATTATTATTATTATTATTATTATTATTATTATTATTATTATTATCATTATCATCATCATTATTATTAAGCCGTCTTTTGTTAAGGGTTTGGACAACAGATTACATTCCAGAGATACGATGGATCTTACAGTGCTTTTGGCGATAAAGATGAACAAGGAAGTGTTTGGTAGGTATTTATTACGATGGATTACATTTTTTTAATTTTTAAATTTTTAATATTTAATTTTTAATATTTAATTCCAAAACTTTTAAAAGGTTGAGCGCTTTCGTATGCAAATCCTTCCGCCATTCAAAGGCCTACTTAAAGTTCGACTCAAAATTGGTAACAAAGACCCTCAAGTGGATTCTAGACCATCAGCATCTCGATGGATCATTTTCTGAACCACCTGGAAGCAAAATAATCCATTCGATGATGCAGGTGAATTGGTATTATTAGGATTATTATTATTATTATTATTATAGTATTAGGAGGATTATTATTAGGAGGAGGAGGATTAGGAGGATTATTAGGAGGATTAGGATTAGGAGGAGGATTAGGATTAGGAGGAGGATTAGGAGGATTATTAGGATTATTATCATTATTATTATCATTAGTATTAGCATTATTATTAGCATTATTATTATCATTAGTATCATTATTATTCATTATTATTATCATCATTATTATATCATTATTATTATCATTATTATGATCATTAGTATTAGCATTATTATTATCATTATTATTATCATTATTATTATCATTATAGTAGTATCATTATTATTATCATTATTAGTATCATTAGTATTATCATTATTATTATCATTATTATTAGCATCATTATTATTATCAGGATTATTATCATTATTTTATCATCATTATTATCATCATTATTATCATCATTATTATCATCATTATTTCATCATTATTATCATCATTATTATCATCATTATTATCATCATTATTATCATCATTATTATCAGCATTATTATCATCATTATTATCATCATTATTATCATCATTATTTCATCATTAATTATCATCATTATTATCATCATCATTATTATCATCAGTATTATCATCATTATTATCAGCATTATTAGCATCATTATTATCAATCATTATTATCATCATTATTATATCATCATTATTATCATCATTATTATCATCATTTTATCATCATTATTATTATCATTATTATTATCATTATTATTATCATTATTATTATCGTTATCATTATCGTTATTATTATCGTTATTATTATATCGTTATTATTATCGTTATTATTATCGTTATTATTATCGTTATTATTATCGTATTATTATCGTTATTATTATCGTTATTATTATCATTATTATTATCATCATTATATTATCATTATTATTATCATTATTATTATCATTATTATTATCATTATTATTATCATTATTATTATCATTATTATTATCATTATTATTATCATTATTAGTATCATTATTAGTATCATTATTATTATCATTATTATTATCATTATTATTATCATTAGTATTATCATCATTATTATCATCATTATTATCATCATTATTATCATCATTATTATCATCATTATTATCATCATTATTATCATCATTATTATCATCATTATTATTATCATTATTATTATCATCATTATTATCATCATTATTATCATCATTATTATCATCATTATTATCATCATTATTATCATCATTATTATTATCATTATTATTATCATTATTATTGTTATTGTTATTATTATTAATTATTATTATTATTATTATTATTATTATTATTTATTTGATAAATCATCTTTCCATTCTTGAGATTCCATTTGTTTACTAATTTAGGGTGGCTCATCTGCCGGGATCACCCTCACGGCGTACGTGTTAATTGCTCTCCAAGAAAACAGAATCTATAGCAAAGTATGCCAACCACTTCTGTGATGAACAAATCCAAAATTAAAATGGCAGACAATCAATTAAAAACTTTCAAACAGGAGATCAAGAATCTTGACGAACGTATTAAGATTGCAACTCAATATTTGGAAGAACACTATCAATCATACGGCCACGATACATATACTATCAGCATCGTTACTTACTCACTTCATTTGGTGAGAAGTCATCATTTTGCTAAAGCATTTAGAATGCTGGAAATGCTGGCTAATAGAACAAGTAACTGTTGAAGACATTTTTCTATTAATGAGTTTATTCAGTATTTATTATTTATTCTGTTGAATCAGAATCTAATTTTATTACTTTCATTATCACTTCTTCAATCAATCTCCGACTGATTGATTGATTGATTGATTGTCACAGGTGAGTCAATCCACTGGAAGACAAAAGCCCCGACAGCTGAGCATAGCGATGCATGGAAGCCATTTTACGAGAAACCACTGACCTATGACATCGAGGCAACATCTTATGCCCTGCTCATTTATACGGCTCAAGGAAATGCCAACTCCCTTTTAATAGCCAAGTGGCTCATTTCGCAGCAGAACGAGGCTGGGGGTTATAGGTCAACACAGGTTAAAGTTGATTTTATATCTCAACATCTATAAATCAGTCGTTATTGTCTTTCTCTAGATTTAAATGTAAAACATGTTTAGGGATTAATTTTGAATTTTTTTAAGATGGAATTTTTATTTCTTTTTATTTAATTAAGAATTAATTTTATCTATAATTTTGATTTTTTTTAAGATTGAATTTTTATTTATTTTTTATTTAATTTCACTTTTCAAAGGACACAGTCATCGCACTGGAAGCACTGTCGAAGTTTGCCAGGGTACTGTTTCTCCAGAACGTCGATTACGACTTGAGGGTGGTCGTTGGAACCGAAAATACGGATAAAGAGTTGATCAGAATTACAAAGGAAAATGCATTCTTACTGCAAACCGTACAAGTAGGAACAATCAAGCCAATTTAATACCCAATCAAAGTCTATTTGGATATTGTTGTCTTGTAATTACAGGTGCCTGAACAATCAAAAATGCTAAAAGTATCCGTGACGGGCAAAGGTTATGTTGTGGCGCAGGTAAACAAATCATTATCTAAATAATCTGTTCGAAATAGTTGGGATGTATATCCAAATAATAAAATAATAATGTTAACAACGAAGATGCCTATCTAGTTATGGTGTGTAATTTTGTGTTTAAATATTCAGTTTTATATCTCATTTTTACGAGATCACAGAGAATACGAGAATGATTGATTGAATGATTGCAGAAGAGTCTAATCGCCGATTAACTTAGGAAGCAAAATTAATTTTTGATTATTAATTCATTTATTCATTACTTAATTAATTAGTTAAAATAGATTAATTAGTTAAATCATTTTTGTTACAAAAACAAGGTCAGGGTCAAATACAACGTGAAAAACGTCATCAAACATCCTCTATTGGAACTAAACGTTTCAACAACCAACTCCAAAGGTCTTCTCAAGCTTGGAGTATCGACGAGGTGATGATGATGATTAAATTTATTAAAATAATTATATATTAATTATAATTTATTATTATTATTATTATCAGTTCACAATGAATAATAACTTAATCATTTTATTACTTACTCATCCAACTCTTATTATAATTTTATCTTTTTTAAAGATGGCTTGGAAATGATGAAAGTGGAATGGTCATCGTCGAGGTGGAGATGGCTACAGGATGGGAGCTCAAAGATGAGGACCAATTGTCTTTGGAAGTCAAAAATGAAGTCAGCAAGATTGAGAACCAGAAATCCAAGATTATTTTTTACTTAAACGAGGTAAAACCTTATCATGTCATGTCTATCATAATAATATTAATAATAATAATAATAATAATAATAATTAGAAGAATAATAATAGTGATAATAATAATTATAATAATTTATTAATTGGCAATCATTTGCTAACTTGTATTTTACAGCTGACTTCGAGTGTACTTAATCTCGAACTGTTATTGGAAAATAGGCTTTCAATATTCGGAGCAAAACCAGCCTTAGTTAAAGTCTATCAGTATTATGATCCAGGTAAGCAATTGTGACAGAAAATGTTTAATTGTTTTGTAATAAATGCTGATTACTTTTTGGAGACTAGTTAGTGTTCATTTGTCCAAATTGTTTTATTTATTTTTATTTTTTGGTTATTCGTTATGCTAGGAATATAAAAGTTTTATTAATTATTTTATTATTATTTTGCAGACACAACTGCATCTGCCTTCTACTCTGTCACTGGAAAGCAGACATGGTTGACTGCTTGTCCGGAATGCTGTTCATAAAGTTGAGCTAACAGCATGATTCTTGCAGCTAACTAACAGGTCTAAAGGTCTAAAGCACTAAACTTATAACTAAATAAACACAATTTTAACAGTCATTCAAAGACATCATAAAAATGTCCACAAAAAATGAAACTTATCTAATCAGGAATTCATAAATGTCAGAATTTATAAATTAATACGAAAATAAATTATTTAAGCATCGTTTAAGCAGTCATTCTGAATTCGTCAAACAAGTCTTGATGGCATAACAAATCTATGTTTTCTGATCACGCAGAGAACAAATAAGGAGATTAAAATGGAGTTTTAATGAAGAATTTTAATTCTAAATTGTTTATTACAAAACAAACTGTCTAATAACTGTTGTGATTATGTTAATAGCAATTATTATTAATTAGCGTTATTATAAATGTAGGTTTACGTCGATAGAGTAGAATTGCTTCGATATTAATGACCATTAAATGTTTTTCTAATAATTTCAACTTTAATAATTAGTTAATTTATAAGTCACATATATGGATATATGATATATAGGCGTATGCATAGCGGCCTAGTTGTGAACGGCTATGCGAATGTTACTCGCTCATAGCTTTCCCTAAGTTCCGCGAAATCAAGCAATTTTCAAATTTAACTATTTACTCTTGCCAGTAGCAGTTGTTGTTAAGGATGTCTAGTAAGTATATTAGTCAAAATGTATGTAAAAGATATTTTCTCTTGTCAGCGTTGAAGCTCTCAATCAGTTGCAAATTTTAATAAAACAATCAAAATTAATTAATTTAAATTATCGAATTTAAGCATTGTCTGCTTATCAAAAAGCATAGAAAGCACTTTAATTAATAAATTATAAGCACATCTGATGTCGTCGATGATGCCAATTGAACTGCGATTTATAAGCAAAATATCCATCACTCAAATGTTTGGAGGAATGGCTTTCATTCTCGATCATTTTCTTCATTAACAACACATCTGCACAAAAAAAAAATGCGAAAAATTGGAGAAAAAATATTTCTCTTTCTGACGAACATTAAATAATTTTCCGGACAAAAAATTCTAAAATAACCTGTATATTTCTTTATGTGCATAGGTTTTAAAATACTTGCATTCGGAACGAACGCACTGGCATTTGGGCGTCTTATTTATTTGGCACAGACGGCTTTCTGAAGTTCTTTTGCCTGGACTTCTCTGTAAAGATTTAGAAATCTTATTTAAATTTAGCTACTAATTCAACTAAATTTAAATTTTAAAATTTAAAGGGTAAATGTCTAAACATTTTTATTAGCAAATCTTAATATATGTCTAAAAATTGAACTGAATTCTATAAAGCGACTGAAAAAACCTTGCAAAAGTAAATCTCAGTATCGGTACCAAAATTGTTTGTTTGGACTTCCTGAGTGTAATCTGTGTAACCAGGAACAGGTGGCAATGTCGAGTTTAGAGACTTCGGGACGGAGAATTTTCTTTTCTCGTTTAACTTCTTTCTCCTGTAATATCTTTTGACCTGGACGGGAGAATTTGTTGTTGGAGCTTGGTCTATTCGAGGAATTTTAGGTTTCACCATGGGTTCCATGTAATCATCAAAATCAGGTGTCAACATCTCTAATCCATCCCCTGAATCGGCCACCAAAGTCGTCCAAAACACGCAAATGCACAGATATAACGTAGACTTCATCATTTCCGAAATATTAAGCTGCTTTATTTACTATAAACTATTCTCATTTAGAACTGAAGTCCATACTTCTGAACTAAAGCGTTTTGGTCTCACGAAGACACAATGCATTTAATGAATGTTCGATCGCTATTGATAAGTGAGAATCAAGAGGTCATCTTAATATCATCCATTAGCGAGGTGATGAATACATTTATTGTGAAGCTCTTGTTTATATAACCACTCAAGTATTTCACTCAAGGTTAGATATTTAATGATTATACAGAATCACTAAAAACATCGACTAATTGTTAACTAGCTCCGAAGCAATCAGCCGAGATATCTGAATATACATCTTGATTCGCATTTTATTTTTTTCGACATTTACATAGAACCATAATAGCAGTCATCAAACCATGATGACGGGGTATAAAATTAGCGGCAGTTTCATTACATGTATTTTACGGTCCAACAGATGCTATTCTTTTTGCTGAATATATGAAAGATTTAAAAACTCGAGAATTTTTCTTCCTTCAATAGAGAGTGTTATAAATTTGAAAGCAGTGACAGCTCCATTTATTTATTCAGCTCGATCGATGCAATAAAGATGTCGAGAAGAATGCTTTCGTAACTTAGAATGAAGATTTTAAATTCTGTTTTGATTAAAAATCTTAGTGCAATTTCGATAAACATTTTACTATTTTTCTGAAAATCAGAACTTATGATAATTTTTGCATTGAAATGAGCCACTAGTTGTCTAATTGTAACAGCAATTTTCGCGGGAGTATGGGTTGAACTTTAAACACTAGTTTTATTAATGACACTTATCGGTTTTCTTTCAGCCATCATTACAAACACTATTCTTAAAAGGTGCCTTGGAAAAATTAAAAAATAACTCATTTTATGCAGATTATGAAATGATCTTCCCGCCGTTTGTCTAATGGTTTCGGAAGCAACTCTAACTAGTAATTATGTATATTTTCCAAGCATTCATTTTCACCTCTGACTCCGATGTCTCTGAACATCAAGATAATTTTTATTTTTATGCAGAGTCCGACTCATTATCATTTCCAGCTGATTCACTTTTATGGAAAACTGAGTCGAATATAGGTCGCCGTAGTTCGGGTCGCAGTTCTGCGCTTTTGTGCATTAAATGCAAATCGGTTCGGGCACTAGAGAGTATTATTTATTAAATTGTACAACTGAGAATGGAAGGCGACGATTTGACATTTTGCCGGTTGTGTTTGGACGTTTTGAAGGATCCCAGACAGCTGCCATGCTTTCATTCATTCTGCTTGAAATGCCTTCAAAACTGCGAACTGAACGATACTGACGAACTCCAATGCCCCACTTGCGCGAGCTCCTTTGAAGTGGATTCCGACAATCTTCAGGATCTAAAAGTTGATCGTTTCGTTCAGAGATTAGTTTTGGAGACAAAGAGTCAATCTGAAGACTTCTGCTATGAGCGCTTTTGTGAAAGTCATCCTAGTGCTAAAATAAATTTCTTTTGCGTCGACTGCGAAGTCTCCGGATGTCCGATCTGCTCCACTGGCAAGCACGACCATCACAGATGCATAGACTTGAATGAGATGGGAAGTGTCATCAGAGATGAGCTAAAGAGTATGTCTAGAGACTTGAAAGCCAATCTCTCTTGGATGAATGTACAGTTCTGCAAAGAGAAACAATCAGAAGAAGACAGACAAAAACACTTCTCCGAAGTCTCCGAAGAGGTCGTCGAGAGAGGAGAAATCATAAAGAAGGCCGTGGATAAGCAAATAGAAAACCTACTGAAACAGATCGAAGCCGTGAAGAAGAGGTGCACGAAGGAAAATGAACAGTTTGCAAAGAAGAGCACAAACCTGATGGAAAACACGCTCTCGAGTTTCATATCTTACATCGACAAATTGGCAGTTTACGGTTTGCCAGAGGAGCTCATCGAGTCCGTCAGGGTCATTAAGTCGAGAACGGATCACTTGAGACGGTCCAGGATTTGCAACTCGAGCTCGGACAAACTGGAAGTAAAATTCGTTCCCTCGAACGTCCACGTCGACACATTATCCCTGGTCGGGCACGTCGAGATAATGAAATCAAAAAGTTCTGCGAACCTCGCCGAGAGGGACAGATCGAACAGTCGTTCCGAAGATCCCGCAAGCGTGACTGCCAACGGAGGTTGCAGAGGAGACGATCGGAGCAGTTCCACACCTCCGACGCAAAGTACAATTCCTGCGTTTAAAGATCGATTTCATTTTTATAAATAATAAATAATTAGCTATTTATTTATTTATTAGCTCATTAAAAATAATATCAATCGTTGCAGAAAACACTCTTCCCCCGAGGAAAATTCCCGAATGCCACCTGCTACGTTCGGTGAGGGTCGGCAGGAATGTTGCTGCGGTTGCTGCAGGGAAAGAAGAGCTTTTCGTGGCCATCGAACATGCGGGAGACATAATGAGGCTGGAGTTATTTTCTGATTAATTAATTAAATTATTGTTTTTATTTTGCGGCTTGAATGAATTTTAATGAATGGCTAACGTGGTGAACTGATAAGTTGGTAATTAATGTTAATTGAAATGATTTTGTGAAATAGTAATAGTAATAATGATGATAAATCTACTTTATCCGAGGCAGCAATAAATTAATTTTTATTGCATCTAGGCATCTCTTACTCAATCTAAATTCGCTGGCTTCGCCTAAATTCTGCTCAGGTTTGACAACAAGTCGTTCGAAAAAATCAATGCCAGCATAAAACTGGAGGGCCTGGAAACACCTTGGGATATGACGGCCGTCGACAACGACGAAATGTCGACGTCCTACCTGTTTGTTGTCGACAATCTCCAGGGAAAACTTTTCCAGGTGATGAAATTTGCATAATTTATTCTTGTTTAACTGATTGGCAATCGAACGACCCATTGATTGTGATGAATTTGAGAGCCACATTAAACTAAAAAAAAAACTGCATTACGAGAATCATCTTGTTGGTATTGCAAAGGATAGTGCTAATCACATCTCCAAGCAGATGTTGTGATCTTGTCTCAAAACTCGTTGCAGGTCAACATTCCCTACAAGTCGAGGGCAGATCCCGACAAGTTTACAAGGAAAGTTTGGAGTCTCGGGCTCGGAGAGTCTGTCACGCTGTCGTCGTCGTCCGACAGACTCCTGCTCGCCTCGACTGCCAACAAAATCACCGAGTATTCGCTTTCCTCGCTGCTCATCACCTCGTTATCATCACCACCACCATCGTCATCATCATCATCATCATCATTTGAGTCATCACCTCTCCAGCTGCCCGAAGCCGTTGCTTCTTTTTCCGTGATTCCGCACATGACCGACATTCTCCACGCCGCGAGGATCTCCGACGACAAGTTTGTTGCCTTCTTCGACCATCTGTACTCCCTCAGCGGTGGATTTCTGGTGAACAGTTGGGGCAAAATGGTTTGCAGTTTCGGGGAGGGCAGGGGGAGCATAGCCTCCCTGCAGATCGATTACCCCTCGCACGTCGCCGTCGACAGGAAGGCGAGCTTCGAAGATGCCGACTTCGTCCCTGATCCTGGTACGAGCGGTCTCTGTACAGGTTTTGGTACTTGCATTTTTCTTTTATTTATTACCACAAAATAACTTTTGAGGATTCTGTTTGTTTTTATAAATTGTAATTTCTAATACGAATTTCAAGGAAACATTCATTTGTCGTACTAGTCTAACAATTTTTTCATTGTTTCTCGAAAACTGGTGCCTACAAACTTAAATCCGTTTTACATTTTTTTCCTCTCAGCAACGAACGACAGCAGTTCGTACAACGACGAAGCATTCATCTTCCTCTGCGACAACGGCAACGACAGAATCACTCTCTTCGACGGGAATTTGAAGTACCTGAAGGTGGCGGTGGAGAAGGTCGAAGAACCGTGGAGATTGGTCCTCGACTCCAACCAGAAAATGCTCTTTGTAGCTACCTTACAGCAGTGTGTAAAAGTGTTCAAGTATCAGTGAATTTTAATTTCTTGTGCCGACGAGTGCGAGTAAATTAAAACTCGTGCGGTGTGTTTAACTTCAGCTTTTTACGACGTTCATCTTGCCGAGTGCATAATTTTCTTGCTGTGAGGTTGTAACGAATGAATTGTATTTAATTATCGATTTGATTTTAATTAATTAATTAATTTTTGATATTTTTGTTTTGCTTTCGTTTTTACTTTGTTACCAATGTCTGCAGAAAAATGCTCATGTAAGTGCTTATGTAAATTCGTAAGTTACAATTACTTTCATATTTGATGGTGTTGATACAGTTTTCATTTTTTGTGATACTCTGTGCTTTTGCTTGTTATTACTTAAGAGTAGGTCTCTAATTTAAAAGTTTCTTGTTGTCGAATTTACTTTAATGTCACTGAATCATGTTCTTGTCATTAGTTAAATTTTTTCAATAAAATGCTCAAACAGTTCTTCAGAGTGAGTAAACTGTGATTAATTACGAATGGTAAGAACTCCAGCTATTACTTCTTGATCAACTTATTAATTTTTCGGGGTCGTCAAGATATGATACTAGCATTAGAACAATACAGTACATTGTACAGCTGTTGTACGTTAGCTACTTTCGATAATGTCTTAAAAAATTATACAGATTTAGAAAGTTTATAAAGTAAATGCCAGTACGGTGTTTCCGTTAATGCAACAAAGAAAATGCGTTTTGAAATTTGGTTTGAAAAATAACTGAAGCCAACGTTCCAAATGTTTTGAAAACAACGACAGTTACGGTTGAAATTTTAGTTGTAGACTACTTGACTCGCTGCAGAACTCAGCTAGATTATTTTATTGACAGTTATATTTATTTAAGGAGAATCTGACTAAATCCTAAATACCTGTGAGTATTTTTTACTTTATTTCTGTGAGCTGGATAAATATGTATTTATAAAATCAGGAACTTTTGATGGCCATAAGAGCACAACCGATGAAGAGAAAAAGGCCTTCACCCACCGTTCACGGAGGAATATCGGATACGTTTTCAAATAAAGACAATGATATCAATTGGTTAGAGTGTTTACAAGCTCAAAATTAGCAATTAGACTCAATTTATTTATCTTATGTAATGATTTGTAAATACTTAAATAGTAAGGTGTAGATTTAGATTCTTAAGAATAAATACAAAATTTCAAATGGATCTCTTTCAGCCCAATTTGTTTTGAAATGCTTGTGGAGCCCTACATGACAAAATGTGGACACACATTCTGGTAATTTTGAGTGTTTACTTTGTAATGCCTAGTATTTCTGAGAGTAATTAGTTAACATAGTTACATATTACCATAATTTCATATCTGCTTGTTCTTAGAAATTACTTAGTTAAAACATGTTATTTGATCGTTAAAATTGTCGCTCGACAATGTTTGAAACGTTCGAACAGTAACACAAAAAAATTTTCCAGCCACCTGTGCATCGTTAGGAGTCTCGAAGTGGACCCAAGATGTCCGAAATGCAGCTCCAACATCGAGAAAAGGGATGACATATTTCCTAATTTCTTGAGTGAGTCAGATTGAAATATTGAACGTACGAACGACAAATTGCATTCGTTTTAAATAAACTGCAAAAACACGACGTAAAACTTCAGTCGCCGAGCTGGTCTCCAAGCAAAAGATCGCCAACGATCCGAAAAAGATGAAGCTGCCTTTGTTTGTAAGTGACCGTAGCGGACGACTTTGGTCTTGCGCACGTCGACTAGGAATGTTAAATTTCAGAACGACAACACTCCGCTCGACGTCGACAACCTCGACATCGACAGCATCAACGAACTTCTGCTCACTCTGAACAAAAGAAAGGAATTCTTGCAACAGGTCTTTCGTCCAGTTGTATTACAGACATGTTTCTGTTCACTTTTTCTATTATTACAATTATTTATTATTATTTTAATTATTATTATTATTATTATTATTATATTTTCGATGTCCTGCTTGCTTTCACAGAAAGAGAGTATTGCCAGTCAAGAAATCCTGAAAGAATTCCTGCACAAAGCCCTCGAGATGAGAAACAGGGTCAGTCGTTTTGTAATCCTATTTTCAAACAGTAAATTCGTCCATTTGAGAAGAAATTCATGGATCTTAGTTACGCAACGGACTCTAATAATATAAATAAATTAATAAATACTAAATTCGTTCTCGAGCGGTAAATAGCTTTCGAATCCTTAAAATCGTCGTTGGTCGTTTAATTTTAGGAGATGGAGAAGATCAAAGGCGACGTCAATCTGCTCAAGGAAGATCTGTCCCTACTAGAGGTGGGAATGAGTTAATGAATCTTAGTTAGGATTATTTGCAGACGTACATTACGTGACAATGGTGATGATGGTGATGATGATGATGATGGTAAAGATGATATCGGTTATGATGTTGATGATAACGTTGGAGATGACACTGTGACGATGATGGTAGTGATTTATCACTGATATTACATTATATTATATATGATATAATATATATATATGATGATATTGGTGATGATAGTGATGATGGTAAAGATGATATTGGTTACGGTAACGACGATGATGATGATGATGATGGCAATTACTATTTCACAGGAGGGTTCTTCTGACTCACAATTGGATGTCACCTCTCTTTCGTCTGCGGTCGTTCCATCCACGTCGTCCGTGATTCTGCCGTCCACACGTCCAGTGAGTGTGAGTTTTGTGCTCGTTTGTGGCACGCAAGCGATTCACCTCGTCTCAATCTGTCTTCGTACCTTCGATGTTGCGTGTCTCTTCACCTTCGGTTTTGTCCTCAAAGTTTTTCACACTTGCAGACTCCTCAGTTGAACTTTGGTGAAGGTGTCTCCAGTGTAGATGAGGGCTTCAACACCAGCTCCAATGTAGGTGAACTTTTTAAATTCATAATTTCAAAATATATCATATATAACTTCATACTTCTTACGTCTGTTGTTACGTCTTATCTTTGTTAGTGCCTTTGCATTGTTAGTAATGTTTGTTAGTGCCAGTATGTAGTTTTAAGTTAATATCATCATCATCACCACCACCATCATTATCATCATCATCACCACCGTCACCATCATCATTATCATCATCATCATCATTATCGTCAAAGTAAGATTTTACAAAAATAAAACTCAGAACTTCCTCAGCCTGTCGACTCAAAGGAGCAAACTCGACCACCACTTTGATGACCTCCTCGACGTTTATTTCTCCATCAGGAAAGGTTGTTGATGATGATGATGATGATAATAATAATAATGATGATGATAATAATAATAACAATAATAGCGTTGATGCATTCCCTTTTGCCCCAGAGATAAATGACAAGCATTTGCATCCACTGAACAAATGAAAGAAAAATAAAAACAAAAATTTTTTTGTGAATTCAAAGGGTCGAGTTCATCCCTGTTTCTTCCTTCCTCCTCGACGAACGCCTCTCAGTCGCTCACGCACTTCTCGGAGAGCCTCAACAAGTTCACTCGGTTCTCGAAGTTCAGGGTGCTGTCGTCCCTCAACTACCACACGGACATCTGCAACACGAACAGCATCGTTTCCAGGTTCGTCGTTGCTGCAGGGTTTTCTAACGAGTCGTTTTTGTGTTCGCTCGATAAATTAATTTATTTGACCCGCGATTAAATCTCCACCAGCATCGAATTCGACAAAGACTGCGAGTATTTTGCCATCGCCGGAGTCACAAAGAAAATTAAGGTGAATCGATTTGAATTAATGCCAAAAAAAATCTTGCAATTCACTATAACTATTCTCAAGGCTATTATCCTCATCATGTCTTCAGGTATTTGATTATTCCTCTGTCATAAAGGACCAGATCGATGTCCACTATCCAGTCTCCGAGATGTTGTGCGGTTCCAAAATAAGGTACGAGCTCTTGCGTCTTACATATTTCGGTTTTGACTATTAGTTTATTTTTAAATGTGTTTTGTTTGGCAAATTGCTGTGACTACGATGATCGATTGATTTCTTACTTTGTCTCGCTCAACGACAATTCCGTTGTAGTTCAAATTCTTTGTTTTCTCTGACCGCAGTTCAGTCATTTGGAACTGCTACCACAAGAACCTCATCGCAAGCTCAGACTACGAGGGCATCGTTTGTGTGTGGGATGCTTTCGCTGGAACAAAAATCAGAGTATTCGAGGTGAGGTGTAACAAACTGATTAGTAATTTTACTGCTGTTTGGTTATTTATTAATTATAAAAGTTATTAACGACACTAGGCATTGTAGCCTTGTTAATGGGAACGTTTTAGAGGCTTCTCTATTTGTCGTATATTTTATGTAAATGAGTTGTGCCATGCTAAATTGCATACATACGAGTAAATGTTCGATAAAGACCTTGACCTTTGGCAGGAGCACGAGAAACGATGCTGGAGCGTCGATTTCAACCGAGTGGATCCGTGTCTTCTTGCCTCAGGATCCGACGACTCACGAGGTTGGCGACTCATTGCCATCACGTAACGAACGTAACCGACATTATCTATTTTAATTTTAATGTCGCGTAGGTCGCGGTTATTTTCCGCACCTCATCGAGTATCTGTGATGGTGGTTGATAAAAGTAGATATAATGTTCAAATTCCAGTCAAATTCTGGCACACCAACACAGTTCATTCTGTCGCCTCTCTGGAGGTCAAGGCCAACGTGTGTGGGGTCAAGTTCAACCCAGACAGCCTCTTCCATCTCGCCTTTGGATCTGCAGGTCAGACATCTTTTTTTTTTTCTGCTGTCACAGAAACAGATATTATCTACAAACTCCTTGCATGTCTTTCACGAGATGATCGTAGCTAATAAGATGATCTTCTTCGTCTTCTGTTCTCAGATCACTGCATCCACTATTACGACCTCCGACAGCTCAAGGAGCCGTTGATGGTTCTGAGGGGGCACAAGAAGGCAGTCTCGTATGCCAAGTTCATGAACAACAACGAGATTGTGTCCGCGTCGGTACTCTTTGGAACGAACCGATTATTTATGCGTGTCGTGTTAATAGCCTGTGCTTTGTATTCGTTTATTTATTTTGTTAAAATTATGATTAAGCTGGGTGATTAGACTTTTTTTTAGTTAGATTAGTTTGATTTATTAATTAACTAATTCAAATGAATTAAGATTATGATTAGAATTCATCATCATCATCCTAACCTACTATTTGGTCAATCGACCTTTTTAAAGTGTTTATTTTTATCACGAACACACACGCACGCAGATCGACAGACAGTCAGCTGAAACTGTGGGACATCTCGAAGCAGACCTGCACTCGGACGTTCCTCGGCCACACCAACGAGAGGAACTTCGTCGGCCTTGCCACCGAGGGCGACTACGTTGCTTGCGGTAAGGATGCGTGCGCATCGATGCGACTTGCATTTAACGGACAACTGCCTGTCCTGTCCTCTGAACGGAAACACAATAGATTTTTGGTTCCTTAGACATTTTCACACGGTGACTAAACAAAGATTCTAAATGGATTCTAACTTGAAATTGATTTTCGAATGGATTAAGAAGAAATTTTGTATCATTTTAAATACAAATGTTGTGCCACAGGAAGCGAGAATAACTCCATCTACATTTTCTGCAAAGGACTCTCCAAGCAGATGCTCACCTACAAGTTCGAACGACTAAAAAGCGTTCTGGTTCGTTTGGCTGTCGTTCGCTTGTAGATTCGCACGCAGAAGTATGGTTGTTTGTAAATATAATTTCTCCATAACGAGTGAAATTTAAATATACTTTGGTGGCTGGCAAATAAGACGTCAATAAGCTGTTTTTATGCATTGTTACCCTTTTTAACTCATTAATGCTCAATAAATTTTAGTTTATTTTAGTTTACAATTGCTTATCATGTTCATAAGTATTCCTCATTGGTTGTGCTCTCATTAAACAGAATGAAAAATCAGAGGATGAAAGTAACGAATTTGTCAGTGCTGTGTGCTGGAAGGCTGTGAGTGATTTGAACCTTGCGGATGTGTGACCTCTTATTAAAACTAAGTCCTTTACCTCAACTGCTCGTTTTTGTTTTGCAGAATACTAATGTCATACTAGCTGCCAACAGCCAAGGAATCATCAAAGTAAGTCTTTGTTTGCTCTTGAATGATTTTTAAAAAATAAAGATGTTATTGTTATTATTGTTATTGTTATTATTCCTAAGTCATTCATAATCACTAATATTTATTCCAGATACTGGAGATGACGTGAAGACCCTGAAGACTTAAATGGAACTTACTTTGACCTTGTACAGTTTCGATTTGACCTTGTACAGTTTTGATTAAACCTTGAATATTTAAAACTTATTCTTTTCAATTTTCTAATTCTCACTACTCATAGAAGATATTTTAACCTCCTTACAGTGCAATATCAGCGTTGAGTATGAGTATGCTAGGAATGCTCGACTTTCTGTTGCCATCAGCAAACCAATTACAACATCAACAACAACAATAATAATAATAACAGACGCTCAGTTTCAACGACTCAATGTCATTTAGACGTCGCCAGTCCGAATCGGTAACTAATGGATAATAAATGGAGGCGAAGAGCGCTCAATCAAATCCGGGAAGACGGATGGAATTCATTCCTCTCGGCGATACATCAGGCGGATTTGACTTAAGAAATTGCCGGACGCTCGTTTATTAGGGAAAGAATAAATTTTTCCCCGATGCCTCCGACGACTTGCGGGCAGATTTGTCTGGAAAGTGTCGAGAAAGAACTGATGTGTGTAATGAGATGGGGAAGATTAGTTAGCGGGAAGAGAAAATGGTTTATGTTCGTAAAGTTCCCTCCCGGTGTTTTATTAACAAAAACTCACCGATGAGCTTTTGAAAACATCGTATCGGTCCAAAATGGTCTGCTCTTAAGTAGCGTCAACGTTTAAAAGTGAGACGAATAACATTTTTAACATTTTAATCATTTAGAAAACAATAATAAAATAAGTCGTGGTATTCAATTTAAAGTCACATTAGAAATGCTAGACGGGTGTGAAGGTTCAAGTTTTATTAACACTCGGACGGAGTGGTTAGTGTTCCTGATAATCAAGTTTATTCCTTCGCTAAGCTCAATCTCTGCAAGCAGCGGAATAAAGTATGGTTTTTATTGCCCAGAATCTGGAATAGAAAATATATAAAAACTATCAAGATTGCACGTGATGATTCGGAGTTATAGTATTATTTAAACTAACTTAACCAGAATAAGAATATTTAAAGCGGTTTTAGGTGATTCATGTGTTCTTATTAATTTATTTTTAATCTTTGTGAATATGTGCGAGAAATTGAAATCACAAAAAATTAGTCAGAGATTTTTTTCAGCGTTCCGAGATCAGCGAGCACAAATTTGACTCAATCACCCAGAGAATTGCTTAAAAAGCGAATCTGATGCCTTTAAGATTTCTACCTACCTCAATCAACCAATCAATCAATCAATCACTTCCATGTAATCGAACTCAATTTTTAAAATTGTAGCTGCTTCCACCTTTCTCTTCTCTTCGACGTCAGGTTTTATATTTTTTTTTGTACCAAACTTCTTCTGAATTTGTATTCGAGGCTGATGTTATTTGATTAATAATGTGAATAGATGGAGAAAATAATCAAGAAAAGTTAATTAATTCGATATTAAACCAGGATTTTTTAACGAATGAGATTTTATAGAAATGCATCATTGTGATGAATGCTTATTTTGGATGAATTGATATTTGATTAAATGATTTGAATCAACAGGGCGTGCCACGATAAACGACCCTCTTCTAATTGGTGATTCATCTCATTATGTTATATATTATTCTACGCTTAATATACATTATTCATTATTAATTCTAAACCAGTAATTTGTTTAACAATTTCTTTCGTCATTTATCAAGTCCCATCAATCTGATTTAACACAAATGTTTTATTACACAAAAAAGTGGTTTTCGAAATAGGAAATTAATCGCCGACCAACCATCATCATTGATGCTGTTTGCCTCAAGTCAGCGTAACCATTTGTCACAATTAAACAGTTCTGAGCTTGGAAATATCTACATCTCGTAATTCCAAAGATTCATCCCTCAGACTGAAGTGGATTTATGTCACAAGAGTTCGAAGACATGGTGGCAATCAGGGTAATTGATTGATAATTTCCAAGCGCGACAATTTTCTTGGGATTCTTAAATATGAATGGTCATTCATCATCATCATCAACATTATTATTATTATTATTAATATTTCGGATATAAATTTAATGTTGCTTGGGTTAAACACTAGTCATACTTCACTGCAGTGGATTTAGTTACAGCAAAATATTCATTAATTGATAAGTTAATATTTATAATATCATAATTAATAAATAACATTTCAACAAAATCATTCCTACAAACAACTTCCAATCGACAGATTTAGATGTTAAAATTCAAAACATAACACCAAAAAAGAATTAATTTCATTTCCTCTCAAATGCAGACGCCTGGCGACAAAATTCCCGCCAATTTATTCTTCTGGACTTTTCCTTCTGCTCTCTGCTTGATACGTCACTGGAAATTTTAAGATCAGTTCTCAATCAAACGGGAATGTGTCATACTCGCGCTAATGTTCGCATTATATTCATGGATTCGTTGGGAAAACTGAATTGATAGTATAAATTAATTTAGAAAAAAAATTGCGATAAATAAAGATGTGATGATGATGGCGATGACATTTATATATCATTTATAGTTATGAATAATAAGGAGTTTAATTTAACATCCATCATTTGAAAACACATGTCGTATTCCGTTTAATTTAAATTAATTAAAATTAAATTAATCAGTTACTAAAAATTAAATTAATAAACAAGATGTAAAAATCTACGATGTTCTACATGTTTTCAAAGAAGTTCAAGCCAGGATTCGAACCGCTGACCTTCCATCCCAGATTACTCCAGCTGGAATAATTGAAAGCTGATCTCTACAAATCCATACTTCCAGGTTGTAACTGCTCGAGGAGTAACGTGGAAAATATTCCTTACACTTGTGGAATGTCCGTGGAGGAGTTAGCACCGGTGGAGAAATTTTATTTTAATTTATTTTATTTAATTTTCTTCACTTTCCCCATCCCTACTTTATGTACTGTAGGATAAGGAGGAGATGTTATTCAAGGTAAATATTTATCGAGAGAATATTCGGAGTGCGGTTGATTAAAAAGAGAGAGATAGAGAATGAGATATAGGAAGGGCATCAAGAGAAGGAAGACGCAAAAATTCCAGGTCAGCGTATAGGCAGTTGGTTTATTTGCTTTATAGTTCTTATTCCGATAGGCAAGATTAGATTTGCGACTCTAAAGGTGGCAATGAGATGAATGTTTAAAAGTTTATTTATTTATTTATTTATTTGATTATAGTCCGTTGCACGACTGAGATGATTTGGACAATGTTTAAAAGTGCAACGAGATGGATACTAGTTCGAGTAATGAACGAATAAAGGTGATGACAATGGTCATGCTGTCGAGGTATGTCATGTATAAGTACACTGCAATAAAAAATATTTTTAAAAGTAGGATGATGATGACGACTACGAATCTTATGAAGCATAAAAAAAAGGCAACTCTACGAACAGACTTGTTGAACAAACGTAACATCCCACGATTCACTCTTTCGTTTATTGAAAATAAATCACAACCTTACAGAAACCGACAACCCAAAAAATACCCAAACACATGGACAATCAAACATCCAAACATCCAAACACACAGACATCCAAACATCCAAACACACAGACATCCAAACATCCGAAGAGGCTCACTGGAGAGTAGAGCACGCAGTCACTGTTTAGCGCCGTCTCTTTAAAAGGCGTGGACATGATGGAGTCCTTCTGGAAAGTGATTACAAAGAACGCAATGCGCACCGAATGGACGGACGGACGGACGGACTGATGCAGCAATTTGTTGAGCGCTATATAAATAAATAAATAAACCTAATAAAGCTCCTTGTTCCGGGCGTATGCTCGACCGTCTAAACAATGGCAGATGCTGGAATTGGAAGCACTTGTTCAAGATGCTAACATCTAACAACTTGTTTCAAATCCTGCTCTTTCTCTGGTTGGCCGGGGAGTTTCTAGAGCCGTTGGTGGCAGCTGACGTTTTCCAGAAGTCTTCCAAAGCAATCGGAGAGACAGACAGACGAAGAGAGAACCATAGAGACACAGCAAACCATCAGACAGAAAAGAATCTTCACTTCGACACGCCAGAGATTGCAAGTCAAGTTGAAAGTCTCCACGGTAAAGAGACTTCAACAGCCGGCCAATCTACTCCAGCCATCGACGACATCACCGGGAAGCCGTTATCCTCGCCGTTCCACTCGCGTGTCCGTGACGGTGACACGTCTCCCGGTGGAACTCTCAACGATGTCAGTGTCTTCCAATTAAGTCCCAGGATCGTAAAGACCGAATCGGCCACCTACCGGGGTTTCGTCAGAGCGGTGAGA